>MTQE01001424.1:12343930-12378935 GCA_014337955.1 Aspidoscelis marmoratus
GTTTAATTCTATTCTATCCTCATCCTGTATCTTGTTTTTAATATTTAACTTTCTTCATCAATCAGCAGCTGCAAAATTGTACTCTTAGATACGAAGATGGCTGAGGGGAAGGACGTGGGTCCCTTTAAAAAAGCATTAGCTAATTGCGGAGCAAGGTGCAGTTGCTTCATGATGGGACATGTAAATATTCTCACAAGGGCAGAAGACGTGTGAATATGAGGATCTCCATTTATAGCTCAATAATCAGGTGGTTCTGTTCTAAAGTCAGGGATGATTGTCATTATTTGGCCCACCACAACAATATAACAAGCAACTGTCTCCTTAGTCTTCAGAGGACCCAGTGGAGCAGAGTTACCTATGACCTATGCAGTGGAACCTGTGGTGTGGCAGGAGAGAGGCAGGACGCAAACTGAAGCCTGGTACTTGGCTTAACCCCTCCCACGTGGCTCCACCAGCTCTTCTGTGCCTCTCACCTTGAATGCTTCAACCCATCACTGCTCTCTCTTCAAGTGAAATAAGAGCTTCAGCTATCATTCTTGCTTCTTGGTGCCATCTAGTCATAACTAGGGATGTGCACGAATATTCAAAACATTTGAAATTCAATTGAATTCAGTTGAATTCGAGATTCGAAATCAAATTGAATGTCTATACATTTGGATTTAACATTCAAATGAATTTTTGAATCTTTTGAATCATTCATACGAATCATTCAGACATTTTTGTGTGTATGGATGCATACACATTACATACGTATCCGTATGCATCTTAATCGTATCCATATGCATTCCATTTTTATCCCATATGCATCCTGTTTTCATCCCATATGTATCCATACAAATGCGTACAGATACGAATAAGATGTGTATAGATACATATGTAATACATACATATCCATACACATACGAATTTTTGAATGAAAGATTTGAAATTCGTTTGAATGCTTAAATTTGAATGTATAGACATTCGATTCAAATTTGAATGTCCGAATTTGAACCAATTTGATCGAATTTTGAACGTTTGGCATACTCGTGCACATTCCTAATGACCATATTTTCCAGGGAGTTTGGTCTTATTCTACACCCAAGAGAGATACTCTAAGCGTTCTCATTTATGCTTCCTATGAATATTCTGGTTTCATTTGGTTCAGAGTCCACTGATTGGCCTTTCCAGCTACACATCGTACCCCGAGGAGCCTTCTCCAGTGCTAGAGTTCATAGGAGCATAAAAACAATAGAGCTGGAAGGGACCTCTAGGGTCATGGAGCCCACCCCCCTTCTCAATGCAGGATTTCTTGAACCATCCCAGACAGTTCCAAAGAATGTACAAGTTTCCTGTCTTGCTTTATCACTGTCCGGCTTGTTGTGTATTCAACACAGAACTAAAAACAATGACGTAAACCATTCTGATCTTTGTGTTCTGTGAGATTTGTAAATAACCTCTAAACCTCTCATTGAATAGTTCATTAAAAGCTTTTAAAGCAAGAGAATCATAATTCTATACTGTTGGAATTTCCTGTACCAGAGGATCAGGAAATTTAACCTACCCTATGCAGTTTTAGCTGTTAACCTAATTCTGTCATTTTAATTTATGTTAATCTGTCTGACTGCTTTTGTGATATGATCTAAACTTTTTATTGCTGCTCTTCCCAGTGCCAAATGTCAAGATAGTGTAGTGGTTAGGAAGACGGTCTCTTACCTTGGAATTCCGGGGTTGATTCTGCATTCCTCCACAAAGCCAGCTGGGTGACGTTGGGCTAGTCAGAGCTCTCTTCTGAGCTCTTATAGCCAAACCTACCTGACAGGGTGTTCTGTTGTGGGGAGAAGAATAGAAAGCTTTGTCAGCCACTTTGAGTCCCCTTAAATGGGTGAGAAAAGTGGGATAGAAATGCCAACTCTTCTTCTTCCTTCTCCTCCTCCTCCTCCTCCTGAGTCCTAGACCCTTTATTGTTAATCATGGTGCCTCTCTGGTTGACATACCCAGATATTTTTGGTATGATTGAAAAGGGGTTGCTAGACAACAATTTTATGGCGGTCTGCGTAAGGAGCAGCACATTATCCTGAATTCCAATTGGATTAAAGACAGAACTTCCCTCACTTACTAGTTTTTATTTAAGGTAGACTTGGCTTTGGTGTTGCATCCTAGTTCACTTCCTTCCTTCCTTTTTTTTTACACAATTCCACAATTCTCTAGGTACATTTCCACTTTGACATAAGACACGCATAGTGTAACTACTTCATAACAGTATTTAGCAGATGGAAGTGATTTCATCTAATACAAAAATGACAGTATTTGGCCAGAAGCTCCTACTGAAATTACCATCTGGTCCCAGTTCCGCAGGGTGAGAGTCTGGGGCCCAACTGGTGAGCCCTTGCCTGGTGCTACTGCTGTAGCTCTGGAAACCAGCATTTGCACTAGGACTACAGTGTTAGCTATTTGGAGACCTTGCAAGTGGGGATTGCTTCTGTGTTTATAGGACTGGGCCCAAGGAAGTGGAGCCCTCTACCACGTGTGGGCTCTGGAGGCCTATAGAAACCTTTGCTTGTGGGCTTGGGGGTTGGCCCAGGTCCCATACAACTTAAGATTTTAAGTGGTGGGTGTTTTTAATTTTGGTGTATGTGTGTGTGGGGAGTGTTTTAATTTGTTTATTGTCCAGTACTGTTTTAGCTTCTTTCACTTTTCTTTTTTTGTGTTCTGTGATTTGGGGAGGGAAGCTAGGTAGGAGGCAGATAAATGTGTCAGGGGGCCACTATCACAGTGGTAATGGGTAGGGGGAGATATGGTGTTGGGACGCAGAAGAGGCAGATTAGGAGAAGGGGTGTTAGATGTATTGAAGGTATCACTCCTTCTGTTCTGCCTCCTAGCCAGTAGAGCATGGGGAGTCTGGCTGGATGCACATCATGCCAGTCTTAACAGAGTTGCACTGGCTGCTGATTCACTACCGAACCTAATTCAAGGTGTTAACTTTGACTTATAAGGCCCTAAATGACTTGGGGCCCAAATATCTAAAGGAACGTCTTCTTCCATATTGACCTGCCCCAGCCCTATGATCTGGAGGGGTTACCCTCCTTGTTGTACTGCCACTCACAGCAGCAAAAAGGGTGGGCACCTGGGATAGGGTCTTTTCAGTGGTGGCTCCAAGACTGTGTAATAGTCTCCCTCCTGAGGTGTGCCAGGCACCGTCACTCTATGTGTTTAGATGAGCAATGAAGACACACCTCTTTACCCTGACCTTTGGCTAAGTAAAGGGACAGCCTTTTCCTCCCCACATTCAGACACTGCCATGGTTTTAATGTGTTCAATATATTATTGGTTTTAATGTGTTCATTTTATATGTTGTAACCTGCCCTGAGACCCTTGGGTATAGGGCGGGATAAAAATGCAAATGAATGAATGAATGAATGATGGAGGCTATGGTCACACCTTCACTTTAAACCTTCTTCAGTCCATCTTTTGATTGCAATGCTCACACCTTTTCATTTCTATCCATTTTATTTGTGGACTTAAACACACACACACACACACACACACACACACACACACCAAGTCCAAATGTGAGTGGGGGTCAGTTTAATAACAGCGGGGGGAAACCTTGTTTCTGTTTACTGGGGAAAATAGGGGAGAAACCAAAGTTAAGGGACCATTTATCTTGAAGTGGAAAATAACAATATCTCTATTGCAGTTTTCAGACGTCACCATAAGATGGTGGTGTGGGATAACTAATTAATTAACTGAGAGTCTGAGTGAGGAATTTTAATTTTTTTAAAGAATACATTGGGGGGGAAGGTGTAGGAGAGCATCAGAATGAGCAGAAAACCATTAGAAAAGTCAGCAGAAAGTAAATTGGTACAGCGGATGCTGCAAAAATTGTATTAATTATAAGAGAAAACCCAGAGAGGAATGAAGATAAAATTCTGCAAGATGAGATCATAGAAAAGGTTGGATTGGTAGGAAATAAGAATTGAAAGTGGAATAGGAGGATGAGGAGGTACATTGAGTTGCAGACAGAGTGGAAGTGGTGGAGAACAGGCTTAATGGGACCTGTAGACAGATTGGTTTATAGATGCTCAGGCCATGACAGCTCCTGGGAAATATAGGGGAGATAATAAGACAGAATGTTAGTAGAGTTTCTGGAATAGAATGCAGAGTTGGACAGAATATATTGTGTTAATTCAAGATATGCAAGAATAAATAGAGTACCAAAAATGTTTTGCTCCATTTCTCAAGAAGCAAACCTAGGGATCTGATATTGCAAAAACACTTCAAAAGAGATGCCATCCAGAATTTTACTAAAATGGAAAGTTTCTAAGCAAAAAATAAACTAATCCCTTTCAGGTGGACCTGCCAGATTCAATTATATTATTCAATTATATTAAATTCTAATCACCAAAAGCTCACACTGAATGCAGTTCAAAAAGCAAGAGACTTTCTGATTAAATATGGTAAAAAACCTGGATAAAAGGAGAGATGAAGAGGAAGAACAAGGCAATTCACAAGTGCAGGGAATGAATCAGGATTGATCAATATTAGGAACCGCAGCTATGAAAAATGGTGTATAAAACTCTGACATTTAATGTGAGTGGCGCAAAATGCACCTCAGAAAAGAATGGATTTTTTTTAAAAAAGTGAAATTGGATCTGATTTGTATTCAAGAGATGCATATTAGAAAAACAGATGTAAAATACTGATCATGTAAATCACTGGGTGAAGAATTTGTATCTGCAGGATCAAAAAAGAGGAATGGGGTGGCTTTATATATAAAACATAACTTCTCCAGAATTAAATTTGATGTAGTCTCACCAAAACAAGACAAAATTTCAGGTAAAGAAATTAAATAATCACAGGCTACCAAAAACTTTATTTTACTTGGGTAACAACTTGGATATTTGAGGCATATGCATATTTAAAAATGGAGATGCAAAGAATTATACATATTATTCAGAAAGACATAAATCATTTTCCAGAACTGAAATATGAGTTTCTAAAACATAGTATCTGAGGTGGAAATATTGCCAAAATCTTTTATATCACCAAATCTTTACCAAATATTACCAAAATCTTTTATAGATCATAATGAAATGATGATGTTTCTTGGAGAAAGGATTAAAACAGTGAGAACCTTTTGAGCTTGGTATGTCAAAATTTGCAAACAAACAAACAAATAAAAACAACCTGGCTCAGCTTGGGTGTCATGTCACATCTAGAAATATCTATATTTTTGTAATATTTGTAGCTCTAGTAAAAGAGTTATATTTTTGATATATGTATTTATTGAAAGCAGAAACAAATAATTATTTATATTAGTGAATTTTTTGTTGCTGAAATTCATTTGCTGAATAATTATTATAAACTGTTTGTAGTTTTTATGGCTGGATTAAAGATTTTATTAATGGAGATCAAACTGGGTTTTTTTTAAGCCAAAGAGGCAGATGAGAGACAAGAATTGTATTGGACATTATAGAATACTTAAAATCATAATGAAAAGTAAGCAGCTTTAGTATTCTTGGATGCAGAGAAATCCCTTGAAAACTGATTTTTTTTGTTTGGAACCTTTAAGAAGATGGACTTTGGAGAGAATTTTGTTAAATGGATAAAATCAATTTATACCTCTCGAATAGTGCAAATATAATTGAAGTTACCCTGTTGTGTGAGATACCAAAATAAGCAAGGCAAGAATGCCCGCCATTTCCTTTATTTATTTTGGTACTAGAATTGTTGAATAGAGGCCTTAGATAAGGCAATTGATTAAACAATATTGTTAATGGAAATAAGGGCATTTGCAGATGACTTATGTAACCTTGTAGGATCCTGTAGAAAGTGTTGAATTGTTAAAAGAAAAGTTAAAACCTTTGGTTTTATGGTAAGGTTCAAGGTAAATAGTAAATGAAAATCCTCATGTCAGAAAAACTAAAAGAGTTGATGGAGAGATTGGAATTGAAGGTAGAAGGGAAGGTTAAGAAATAAAATAAGGCATCTACAAATAAGAACTCAGTTCTATTTCAAAATAGTTCTGTGAAAGCATGGGCAGAAATAAAAAGGATATGGATAGGTGGGAAAAATTGAAATTTTCATTGTTTGGGTTGAATCCCAAAGATAATGTAGTATAGTTTATTAATGATTAGTCAAATGACCATATCAAAAGATTTTGAAACAAAAAGTATATACAAGAGCAATAAGAAGAATGCAAATATTAATACAATTAAATAATAATAAAATATATTATTAAATACACACTAATGTATCTGTTTCAATCAATCCCTGTAATAATAAGTGATGTGATTTAAACAATGACAGAAAGATATATGCCAAGGTAAAAAATCAATTACAAGGTGTAAAGGAAAGAGAACTTGGATTGGCTAATCAGAAATTGTATTTTGCAGCTTGTTCATTAAAAATTTCAAAGCAGTTTAAAGAGCATTGAAAGCAAGGGTAAACCGATAAAAAATAGCAATTAAAACTTGTTACACTTAGAATAAGAGAGGAACAATTTAAAGTTTGCTTGTCATGGATATTTATGTTATGCCAAAAATCATGGTAAGTGCTAACTTTAAGAACCATTTTATTAGAAACGCTCTCTTGAAAATATGGAATAGGCATTGTATAAAAATATATGATGTGCTGTTCATTGTAACTGACTGTCCATGTACTTCATTAATGAGCACTGTAGAGGCAAGATGTCCTGGAAACTTCAGATGTTTAAATTCAAAGGACACATCAGTAGGTATGATAGACATGCATCATACGAATATGTCCTACCCTTTGTATAGCCTGTCAAAATCATTCCTTCAACATTTTGAAGTACAAGACTATTAACATGCTATCTAACAATACTGCATAGACTGAAGGGCATCCAGATTTCTCAGAAGCATAATGGGAGACGAAATCCTGGGGACAGAGCTGTGAAATGTCACTCCAAGAAGCTTGAAAGGGTTGAAATTGAGTGGCATCCTGAACCACTGGGTTAATATCCACAGTTGTGGTTAGTACCCATAGTTCCCAGGGTCAGCTTACACACCAGGCGGCTGCTGTTTATGTTGCTGTTTCTAGGCACATAAGTGGCATGTTTACAAACCTATTCATCATAAGTGACTGAAATGGTGTTGCATATTCAGGAAAAAATTGATTATCTGTACTTCGTTTGCTACCACAGTATTATAAATAGTGTTTACAATGCTGAGTCTAATGCATAAGTTACAGTGTGATATTTCTAGCTTGGAAAAAAAATGACATTTTGGGTCAAAATATATTCTGTGACCTTGATCTGGGCAAAAGGTTTCTGGCACAGAGGATGATAATTTGAAAACGTATGTAAAACCATGCTTTGTCATTCACAGGCTTTTGCCTGTGTCCAACACTCTAACCACATGACCAAACTGGCTCGCTAGTACATTGCACCGAGAAAAATAAATAGGATTACTCTCCCCTTACTAATACTTGGGTGTTTATGTATGACATTTCTATCTTACTCTCTGGGTAAGAGTGCATTCCATCATCAACAACCAAATGATGTCAAGAACAGTGTCAAGGGCAAATAATTCCACACTTGAAAGTTACCATAGCATTGTGTGCATGTGTGTGTGTATTTGTCACTGCTGAGCAGTGTGAAAGGATACAGGTTGCTGTTTAAAAGTGCAACGCATATGGTGATCCATGAAGGCAAAGAGTAACTGAGCGCTTGAATGTGGCCTCTTTCTCCTATGTGCTTGTTTCAAAGTTGGGTAATGTACGTATACAATAATTTGTTATATTCATTGGGTCAAACAATTCAAGTATTCATAGAACTCAGGCTTTATCACTTATTATAAGGTCTACCTGTTTTTTTTTCTATGCGTGTCCTCCATTCGTCAAAATAGGCACCAACCTCTGCTAGGTATTGTCTGAAGTTGCAAGGACAGAAAGCGTTAAACATAGGCATACTTTGAAAGAATGTGATCTCAAGCTGTGCTAATGCAAGCAGTACTGAAGGCAATGCCTCTGATATGTTCTATTTGCCTTATCTGCACTGTAGGCTCCTACCTGATGGTTAATTCCTCACAGCATGCTCAGGGGCAGAAAGCTCTTCTCTTGTTCCAGACCTTGAGTGAAAATGACACCCACTGCCTCCAGTTCAGTTACTTTGCGTACAGCCATGATAGCCGCAGTCCTGGGACCCTGAATGTCTACGTGAAAGTGAACGGAGGCCCTCCGGGCAGTGTGGTGTGGAATACCTCTGGTTCTCATGGACGCCAGTGGCATCAAGTGCAACTAGCTGTCAGCATGTTTTGGCCCAATGGGTATCAGGTAGGTTCAGAATTATATTTTGAAAAATACCAAATAAGCCATGATTTGGGACTGGATACTGTTTGAGAGGATAATTCAAGAAATGGCTACAAGGTGGTACATTTACATCTCTTTGTATCATTCTGTGGTTCAGTGGTGAAAGCATTGTTTACAATAGATCCCTGATCCAGTATTTAGCATCTCCTGGAACAGCTGGGAAGCACTCCTGCTTGAGATCCTGCAAGACCATTGTTGAACTGTTTAAACACTACTGAATTCTTGCTTAGTAAAATTTGTGTTAACTTTGCACGAACTCTGGTTGATGTATCTCCATAAGTGGGTACTTGGTGAGTTATCTGTTGAAAATACTCTTGCTGTTTGTTCCTTTTGGATGAAACGTGTGGCTGGACATAAAGGAGGCTAAAGTGAACCTTTTAGCAGCATTTGATGGTAAAGAAGAAATGGACAAAGTCCTCAACGTTGTGGAGACCACAAGTTGCACTCTGGACCCTTCCCATCATGGTTGATGAAATCTGCTAGAGCAGGGAAAAGTTAATGTTGGTGAATTACCATCATGCCTCAAAGAGGTGATCGTAAGACATATTTTGAAGAAGCCTTCCTTGGATGTAGCTGATCTCAACAACTATTGGTCACTTCGACACTGTACAGCTGCAGGAGACCTTGGATGATATGAATTATCTAGAGCCTTTTCAGCTGGGTTTCAGACATGGATACAGGGCCTTCTTGTCTGCTGCCTCCTGGCTTTGTAATGCCCTCCCATTATCAATATAGATGGCACCATCCCTTATGGACTTTCAGAGAACTTTGGAAATCTATCTGCCGTTTCCTGCTCCCGACTTTTTCTCTTTTGCCTTTTTAGTTCACTGGAGCTGTCCTTATTGAATTTTAAACTTTTAAAATTTAGTTTTAGTTTTTATGTCTGTTTTTAAAAATGTTTTTATCAGTATTGTATAAATAGGATTTTTCAAAAAATTATAATCTCCCTGAGGCTTTAGTGAAATAAATAAATAAATAAATGAAAAGAAACATTCCTATTTTCTTCTTTTAAAGAAACTGAAAAAGTTATAATGGTTACAAAAAAGTTAAGTAGAGAATAAAATACTGTAAAATCCTACAACGAAGCTCTTTAATACATGTGATGCCCATCATTTGGCAGGAGTGAACCCAGCTCACCACAAATGATGCAAAGTAACTTAAGCTGCACTCAAGCATGGGTGTGCCCAGCCTTCTTAATACCGTGCATTGGAATGCACAGCCAGGACCGAGTTGTCACACACGACAGCTGATAATTCGTAGTGGCGCTGCATTATAGTGACGCTACTGTGAATTTACTTAATGCTGATATAACAGCACTCTCTGAACAGCATTAAGAAAAGTCAAATGTTCCTGCCAGTCTAGACAGGATGGCGAGAAGAGCCAATGAGAGCTGGGAGGGCAGCTCATTTCCGATTGGCTGCCTCATCCCATGTGATGTATGCACCAAGGCAAACTCTTGCAGCTTCCAATGAGGAAGCTATGGGGAGGCTGCTTTAGTGAGGACAACAGGACAGCACTTCGCAGCAGATAAGTTGTGGATTTTCCCTACAACTGTAAATTTATTCCGTTAGTCTGGAGGGGACCTATAATTCCTGGACTGCTTCTTCTGCACATGTGATCTGCTGAAGTGTCTCAGAAGCATACTAAGAGTTCCCTGTTCCAGCCTAGCTGTGGACTGATTAAATGCGGTCCACAAGTGTACCTGTGGCAACAGCAGGAATATCCAGGATCAGCATTTCCACATCACTTCTGCTTTTGAGAGTCAGGGAGTTGGGGCCTCCTAGATCTTCCTCCAGGGTCAAATGGCTAGGTCTGGACCCTGTGCTGCTTGGTCAGGATCCTGTAATGCTAAGCCCTGCCTTTGCAGACTGGATGCAATGTGATATGTGCATTGCCCATTTGTGGGTAGAGATGGTTGGAACATCTAATGGAAAAATACATTGCAAGAACGAACCAGGGGATGGACCATCTGTGTTGCTGGTCCTGCTGGATCATAACAATGGCATTCCAGCCTTTGCAATGTGAACAGCACCAACAAAGCTAGATATAGACCAGCCTGGACCAACCTAGTAGAACTGTTCCAGAAAGATAAGTAAGTAAATAGCCATTAGGATCTTCCTTCTCTAGTCTGATTTTCAGGTATGTCAACTATACCAGTGCAAAAGGGAGATAAGCAGCAAAATAAAATGGAAGTTTTTAGAGTTACTTACAAGCAGGCAAAACAGAGAGATCTTAGAGGTGGAAAAAATGGGGGGCATCCTAATTGAGGGGGCATGCCAATTGTTCTGGGTGCTGTTTGACAACATACAGGGGTAGAACTGGAAATCTTTCTTCGGGAATATCCCAAAACAGGGTGTAGTTGGTTATGAATGGAGCTCCAGATGGAAATGTATCTGATGCAGTACCAATTACCTGTTGTTTTTTTAAAAATACAGATTTCTTTTTTCGGGAAAAGTCCAAAAACATTAGTCTTCATCCTTTTTCATACTGAAGCTTCACTCTTTATGCTAGACACAATGTCTCTGCTCCATGTAAACAAGAAGAGAAATAAAGCCACACAAAAAAGGCACACATAAAATCCTGCAAGCTGAACTAGGAAAATGATTCCAGGAAACTAAATTAAGGAAATAGAGTTGGGAAATCCCTATTGTCTTTATGTACTTTACTGAACCACATGTTTATATTAAATCATTGGGGGGTGGGGTGGGGGTGGAAAGTAGGATCCAGAGCTGTTTGCTCTAAAATGTCTTGACAAGGAATATAATTGATTCCTCCCCAGGTTCTGTTTGAGGCAGTGGTCTCTAGTGAGCGCCGTGGTTACCTAGGACTGGATGACATTCTGCTCTTGAGTTATCCCTGCTGTAAGTACTGCATTATATTATACCCGGGTAATTGTTTCCTTCTTACCAGAGATCTGTAGCTTGTTATAGATCTTGTAGCTTTCTAGTGGGTTTGTTGAATTAAATTATCTTCTGCCTTGGTTTGCAGAATTAAATTTGCTTCTGCCCTCTTCCCACTTTATAGATTAGATCCCCATGGCTCGGTGCAAAATATATTTCAGGAGGATACGCATATACTAAGTCAAAACTGCAGAGCAAAGGAGAAGTCCATCTGTTGCTCCCACTCCACACAGCACCCTCCTCAGATCCGTGCACCGGAAGCCCTCCCCCGGCCTGCCATGATTGGCTCTGCCAGAGCCAAGCGTGGCGATCCGGGGGACTCTGCTCTCGCGACTCGCCCTCGCCCCAGGAGCAGCGGATCGCCACTTCTGAAGCCAGGGGGAACTTCTCCGAACTCCCCTTACCTCTTCGCAGTCACCCTGATTCTGGCTGCGGGGTCCCAGGAGGCTGCGCGCCTGCATCCTGCGCGCCTCCTGACTGGCCAGGGCAGCGCCTGGCAGCACCTACCGTCAGGATATGTATCCAGGATAAGCATCTGATACATATGCATTCGTATCGGATATTCCTCTGATTTTGTACAAATGCATTTGTATCGAATAAAATCCCACCATGTTTGAAGGGGATTTATTTGAACAATTATGAATTTTCTAACATTAAATTCGTTACGAATCGAATGCCAAAAACCCATTTATGCACATCCCTACTCTTGATACAAAAAATCAGTTTTCAAGGGTTCAGGGAAATATGACTCAAATATGACTTAACATGCAACACCACAGTGAGGAGGCTGAGTTGTTTTGCTGTCGGTATTGTGGATGCAGGAGGATTGTTAGAGGTCTGATACAGAGGTTTCTGGAACCAAGCATCAGTGGGATTATTTTTTTCCCGTTTAATATATTTCAGTCTAAAATCAAAGCAGATAAAAAAATCAGCCAGCATAGTTGGCAGAGGGAAGGCTTGCGCTGAGTCTGAGTCTGTAAATCCTGCAAATTTTTGGGATTAGTCAAGACTTCAGAAGGGAAGAAGACTCCCTTTAAGCACTGCCTCCATTAGAAAGAAAGAGTTAAATTGTGTCTGGTTCAGCCCACAGGAGTATCCCTTACTGCCACATCTCTAGCATCGCATTGAACAGTAAATAGCAAAGCAGTCTGGGAGCTTCATAATTGGTTCTTGGATGAAAAGCTTCTTTAATTTATCAGAGACTACCTGGCACTCATAAATTCATTACTCTTAACTTGTTAACTGCTCTTAACTTGAGCCAGTTTGGTCTAGTGGTTAAAGAGACAGACTCTTATCTGGGAATACCAGATTTGATCCCGCCCTCCACCATGAAGCCAGCTGGGTGACCTTGGGCTAGTCACAGCTGTCTTCTGAAACCCTCCAGCTGTGGACTGATAAAAAGCAGGCACAGCTAGATTACTCCTGGACAGCAGCGTCAGCTTCCTCTTCTGCATACAGCACTGCAAGTGGATATGGTGTCACGGCTGTGGCTGCATAGCCGTGTGCAGCTTCCAGATCACTATGGCAATGTCCCAGCACATGCTGGCCATTGCCATGGATGTTGTCATTGCAATCCAGCCTGCCCTCCCCTGCTCACCTGCATGTTAAGTGTTGGTCCCTGCCTAGCTCCATCTTCACCTAATTGATATTGTTGTGCCATATCATTCAGGTAAGTGTGAACAGGCTCCAGGACTGCGGCCATCTTATTTAACAGGTGTGGTTACAGTCTCTCTGTCTGCTGCTTGGTCCTTTCGGATTTATCTCTGTGCTATGCATGAGGCTGGATTGAGGGTCTCCAGTTTGGTCTAGTGGTTAGGGAGTCGGACTCTTATCTGGCAATACCGGGTTCAGTTCTGCCGTCCCCCATGAAGCCAGCTGGGTGACCTTGGGCTAGTCACAGCTCGCCTCTGAGCTTTCACAGTCCCACCTACCTCACAGGGTATTCTGTTGTGGGGAGAAGAATAGAAAAGCTTTGTCAGCTGCTTTGAGTCCCTTTAAATGGGTGAAAAAAGCAGGGTAGAAAAGCCAACTCTTCTTCTTCTTCCAAACAGTTTTATTATTTTTATGTTTTGCTATTTTCTTTTATGAACAATTCTGTGAATGTAGGAAACTTAAAGAAAATTAGTTATTTTCAAGAATGCTTCTGTAGAATCTGGCGTTGTTGCCAAGCACTGAGTCTTTCCAAAAGTTTAACTTGTACCTTTGCCCCTGCCCAGCTGTTTTTACTGCTTGGAGGAGATGTGAATGTAAACATGGAGATGGCATTTCGTGTGCTTGGAAATACGGATCTCAGCCTTGAGTTGTTATGCCAGAGATTCCCATATCATTCCAATAGTCCTGGCCAGATTGGAGAAATCTATATTATGAATGAGGATGAAAATGATCAGCTGACTTGAGATTTTCTGAACTATTAAGCTATAAAATGTGGAGGTGCTGATGGAAAGACAAAGGGGAAAATATTTCATTGGAGTGATTTCTGTGGGTTTATTTTGGCAGCGAAAGCGCCTCATTTTTCTCGCCTTGGAGATGTTGAGGTGAATGCTGGGCAGAATGCCACTTTTCAGTGCGCGGCTGCTGGCAGAGCTTCTGAAGTGGAGAAGTTTCTCTTGCAAGTAAGTTTGTTTTTTTATCCACAAACGTTTCAGTAATTTATTACCCTAATTTCTGTTCATGCGCATTTTCATGAGTTCATGGAAAACATTGGATGAGGGCACGTAAGGGCAAAAATGCATTTGTTTGAATGGAAAAATCCATTCAAACAAAATCCATACAAGGGGTACCTAAGAACTAACTCAGAACTGAGCTGGAATTGGATATTCTCTCGTGTAGCATGCAGGCTGAGTGTTTTGATCTTTTTTTTTTCGCTTAAAAAAACTGCAGGACGAAAAAAATTATTAGAGGAGGGCGTATATATATTACAAGACCACCACTGGCTCAGGCAGGCAGGACACGGCCGATTTCACAGTAGTTGCTGTTCATCAGGTGCCCGTAGCCTGTAATTGGAGTTCTATTTTCCCTTACGGGGATTCGAACTCATGGGCTGGTGCACACATAGATGTTATTACATAGTGCACCAGCCTGTTGAGCCACTAGGAGGGCATCTGTTTACATATTGGCTCTTCGTTGAATGCTCAAGAAAAGTCACAACAATAACAAAGTAAAACATTCATTCATTCATTCATTCAGAAAATTTATATCCCGCCCTTCACTGAATGGTCCCAGGGCAAACCTCAAGAGGGAGGCTGTTCCAGAGTCTAGGGGCCACAACAGAAAAGGCCCTCCTGCAAGTCCCTATGCCTCCTACCTCTGCAAGAAAAGGAACTGCAAGAAGGCCCTCTCCCTGAGATTTCAGTGCCCAGGCAGGTCTATATGGGAGAAAACGCTCCTTCGGATACCCAGGGCCCAAGCCGTTTAAGGCTTCATACGTTAGTGTCATTAACACCTTGAACTGGGCTCAGTAGCAAAGGACAGATCCTTTAAGAATGGTGTAATGCAGAATTTAAACAGTATGCATCCCAAAACAAACCTTCCTCTTGCTGGGGAAGTATGCCTGTCTCATATACAGCTCTGGCAGGGCTGCAGGTACTGGCCTCAAGCGTTGCAGGAGGTGATAGGCAAGATGAGAAGTGTTAAAAGCATGGCAGAAACTGCCCCAGAAGATATTTTCCCACTGGCAGAGATTCTGCCTGTCTGTCCATCCATCTGTCCATCTGCCCTTCCTTCCTTCATTTGCATTTTTGTCTCACCCTATACCTGAAGATCTCAGGGTGGGTGACAGCAATAGAAAACAGAATGCAAACTGAATACGTGTGAAAGCTACTAAAATAATAATTGAATGTAGGGAGGGGGAAATGTTTCATTATTTTAGTCAAAGACCAGGGTATGTATTAACCATTTTCTGAACGCATTAACTTGTGTCTGGTACTCCTCAAGGGGGAGACTATTCCACAGTCTGGGGGCCACTGTCGAGAAGGTCCTATTCTGGCAGTTACGGAAGGAGTTGGTACACCAGGGGGACCTCCCCAGCAGATCTACAGGTTGATACGGGAGAATAAATACTTAGGGCTCAAGGCATTTAGAGCCTTATAGGTTCAGAATTGAATTGGCAGCCTGTGCAGCTCTTCTAAGTTCTTCTAGTCAGCAGCCTAGCAGCTCCATTCTACACTAGCTGCAGCTTCTTCAAGGACAGCCCATGTAGAATCATTACAGTAGCCCAATCTGGGTGTTACCAGAGCATGGATTACTGTGGCTAGACTATATTTGTCCAAAAAGAGCCATAGCTGATGAATTAACCATAGTTTGAAATAAGGTGGTTTGGCCACCACCTCCACATGAGCTTCATGCGTCAATGTAGAATCCAAGAGCACCCCACATTTCACACCTGCTCCTTCCAGGGCATCACAATCCGATCAGGTCTGGATTTGTCTGGATTCAGTTTCAATTTATTCGCTCCCATTCAGCCCATTACTGCCTCCGGAACTTATCAAGCATTTCCTGATTCAGCTGGGTGGAGCTGGGTGTCATCTGCGTATTGATACTCACACTCTAAAATTCCTGATGAACTCTCCCAGAGGCTTCCTATAGATATTAAAAAGCATGGGAGATATGACCAAGCCGTGAGAAACCCCACAAGTGAGTTCCCTGGATTTTGAGTGGCAGTCTACCACAACCACTCTTTGGCATCTGCCTTGGAGATAAGAGCAGAACCACCACAGTACAGTGCTTCCAACTCCCAACAGCCATAGCTTTTCCAGAAGGATACTGTCATCAGTTGTGTCAGAAGTCACCAAGAGATTCAGGAGAACCAACAGGGTCGCACATCCAGACAAAGTCATCAACCAGGATGCCCAAGGTGGCTTCTGTGTCTTAACCAGGCTTGAAGCCAGATTGAAAGGGGTCTAGATAATCAGCTTCTACCAAGCATGCCTGCAGATGATTAGCTGCAACCCTCTCCAATACGTTTACGGTTAACTGTCTTCATGCCATTGATGGTGGGCTTTCCAGCTTCCTGAAATTGTTGATAATGCTCAGATGTTGTCAAGTCTAAACTTTAAGCACTTGATGGTATGGTTTGCATGAGATGGAGAAATTTGTTTTCGGTTACCTTGCCCAAAGGGCATCCCTTGCTTCAATCTTTAATCTGTTTCCTTCCACCGAGAGATAAAGAGTTAACACTTTTGTTCCACTAATCATGTTCAAAACAAGGTAATTTGTTTTTGCTTTCTGAATGGCAGGGACAGAATGGTGTGATTATACCAGTGGCTCATGTGAAGCACATCAGCCACAGGAGGTTCTTGGCTACCTTTCAACTGGATAAAGTGTCAACCGGGGACCAGGATTTTTTTCGCTGTGTTACCCAGTCTGACAAGGGCTCTGGTGTCTCCAACTTTGCAGAACTGATTGTGAAAGGTATGCGTCAGTGTGTGTGGGAGTGTTGGCTGTCATCCTGCATGGGGAAAGAATCATAACGTTCAGGCATGGGATGGATAATTATTTAGGCTTGGCACCTGTTCTTCCTGCCTCATTTCACTGGCTTTGTCACTGAATCAAGTCTTGGAGTACGGTTCTTTGCCATTGGGAAAACCTAATTGTACGGAATCTCCCAAATTCATTGAGATGGATGAATTTCTGGGAGTCAGATAAAGCAGACAGAGGAGAAGGATGGAGAAAAGGCAAGAAACAGCACAGTCTCTTAAGCACTTTGTCATCTATTCTCTGTGAGCCAGTTTGGTCTAGTGGTTAAGGAGCCAGACTTTTATCTGGGAATACTGGGTTCGATTCCACCCTCCCCCATGAAGCCAGCTGGGTGACCTTGGGTTTGTCACAGCTCTCCTCTGAGCTCTCACAGCTCCACCGACCTCACAGGGTGTTCTATTGCGGGGAGAAGAACAGAAGCTTTGTCAGCCGCTTTGAGTCTCCTTAAATGTGTGAGAAAAGCGGGGTAGAAAAGCCAACTCTTCTTCTTCTTCTTCTTCTTCTTCTTCTTCTTCTTCTTCTTCTTCTTCTTCTTCTTCTTCTTCTTCTTCTTCTTCTTCTTCTTTGAGAATGCTAAACTTGCTTTGCATGGGGAAATCAAGTCCTTCCCATTGACTGTTTTGGTTACTTAGAATCATAATGCAATCCTAACCTGCCAACAGTAGAGTCCTCTAGTCTTGACCAAAACCTTTTCACCTGCTGCATTATCAGCCACAAAATATTTTGCATTTCCCTGTGTAATCCAATTAGCTGAAACATGTACAAGCCCCAGCTTGAACAGAGTTTCAGTGGGGCAGATTCTGGATTCCAACTCATCCGTGCCTTTGATATGTCTTACTGCTAGATCTCCCTCTAGTGCCAGATTTCTGGTGCCAGATCCAGAGGTGATCTTCAGGTTCCACATTATCAGATGGTTTCTTGTGAATTGTTAGTACAAGGGAGTAGCTCAATATTTGTTCTGTTCAGCTATCTTTTCTGGTAGATCGAAGGGTTGGAATTACAGAGTTAATCAGTATTTATAGTTCTTTTATTGCTTTTCCAATATCACAGATCCTGTCTTCACATTTGCAGTCTGAAAGAAACAGCAAAAAGAAAAGAAATTAGGAAGGCATAGGAACTATTTTTAAGTTATGGGATTTGTATCTTGGTCTGTTGGAATGAAAAGTTGTCAGATGAGGTGTTGTTTCAACAGCGCAGATAGTGAAAGCTCTACGTAGTGCTATTAAAAAATTTTTTTTACTGGTTCATATGGTCAGAGGAAGGTAGGCGAAATACAAAATTATCAGTCATAGACTGAGGGGGATCATGTTAGCAGAATTAGGAGTAATCACTGACAGTTTTTTTCAAGCAGAATCTTTTCTATCTCCTTTCTTTCCAGGACTATTTTGAAAAATCAACAAATTCCACTGTGGTTGTATTTTGCTATAGTATCTCTGCTTCATGTTTGTTTGTTTTTGAAGTATCTGCTTTTAAAGTAACACGTATTGTTCACATAGAATAGTTATTGTTTCATTTGAGATTAGAAGATGGCCTTTTGTGTAAAATGTAGAAAGAAGTAGAAAAATTTTGGAAACTTGTTTAAATTTACTGAGAATTGTATTCTGAAATGTTGCTGTCTGTGATAGCGATGTGCATGAACAAATTTACATTAGAAATTCAATAGAATATTCAAATTCATGTTCACACTGAGACAAACACCTGGATATTCGAATGAAGAAAACAATGTTCCTAGCTTGGAAATATGAAAATTCAGTTGACACCTAAGAAAAGATAAAAATTTTATTTGATCAGCCATATAGCCATTTTAACTAAAAATACAATTCAAAACAGAGAGAGAGAAAAAACAAACCAGGAACAGAAGGCAAAGTAACTGACCGACTTTCTATTTCTTCTTTTCTTTCAGAAAATATGCTCTTTTATTAATAGCTTTTAAGATTAAAAGACTGACTCTGATTATGGAAGCTCTTTCTTTACTTTGTAAAACTTCTATTGAACTTTTGCACTATTTTACTGGTGAGAATAGGCTTTTTCAATAGAAAAAAAGCTGTGAAAAATGTTTGTCCATGAATTCCAACATTCAAATGATCAATTCGATGATGAAGCAAATTTTTGGATGTTTAATTCAACTATGAAACGAACATTAATGTTCATTCGTGCACATCCCTAGACTGTGAGCACCAGATTGCTTGATAAATTTATCTGACCTTTTCTTCTCCTAGAAACAGCGGAAAAGTTCTTTCAAGTGCTGGATAAGACTTCCTCCTTTTGCACCAAATTCCATCTTTCTTCTGACAGCCACACAAAATTAATTGAATGCATAACCCTTTGGTCTTTTCTTTTTAACAGAACCCCCAACACCCATTGCACCCCCACAACTGCTGAGAGCAGGCTCAACATACCTGATCATTCAGCTCAACACCAACTCCATCACTGGGGATGGCCCTATTGTGAGAAAGGAAATTGAATATCGTATGACCTCTGGACCATGGTCAGAAGTGCATGCTGTGAACATGCAGACATATAAACTGTGGCACTTGGATCCAGATACTGAATATGAGATCAGTGTCCTGCTTACTCGACCAGGAGATGGAGGAACTGGAAAACCTGGTCCACCTCTCATCAGTAGGACAAAATGTGCAGGTAGGACTTTCTACTGGTATGATAATTCAGAAAGGTTCATGACAAAGAAACCAGGGCCATGGTCACACGTTTGGTTTAAACCTTATTCAGGTCTGGCCACACTCACTTTTTCATTTCTATTCATTTTATTTGGTGATTTTCCACCCTCCATTTGGACTTTTCGGAATGGAAGGTCGACAAATAAAATGGATGGAAGATATGAGCAGACCTGAAGAAAGTGAAGGTGTGACCACAGCCCAGATCTCCAAACGTTTCCTAATTTACTTAGACCTGAACAGCTTTTGTTTACTATAGGATGTTTAATCCTGACACCTTAAAGATGTTACTGAATTCCAGAACTTAAGCATTGTTATACTTGATGGGAACTATCGTCCAGAACTTCCAGTCAGCACCAGATTGTGGAAGGTCATTATGGTGTACAGGACAGTCCATGTTCATTCCTGTCCAGGGGCTTCCAGTTTGGTGCTGATACAATGAAATCACCAGTATTAGTTTCCACACTATCTATCTATCTATCTATCTATCTATCTATCTATCTATCTATCTATCAGAATATCTGAAGGTGCTCCTGATTCTACATAGACCAGTGATGGTGAGCCTTTTGAGCTCGGTGTGTCAAAATTCGCAAGAAAACTTAGCTTAACTCAGGTGCTGTGTCACATCTAGAAATATCCATAATTTTGTGATATTTGTAGCTCTAGTAAAAAAGTTATATTTTTGATATATGTATTTTATTAAAAGCAAAAACAAATAATTCTTTACATTAGTGACTTTTGTTGCTAAATCTTCAATTGAAAGTTGGTATTTCATACACTTATAGAATCATAGAATGGTAGAGTTGGAGGGGACCTCCTGGGTCATCGAGTCCAACCCGCTGCTCAAGGCAGGATCTCCTAAACCATCTCAGACAGATGGCTGTCCAGTCTCTGCTTGAAGACTGAGCAATGTGTTCAGATGAGGAGTTTCTCTTTGTGGTACAATTGTTACACAGAGTCTGAGGGAGCTTTGGCATATGAGAGGTCTTCCCTGTCTGTCCCCTCCCCACATTGTAAGCTACTTTTGTTTCAATTGTATGGTGCTATTTTTACATTTTAGTAGAAAATATGTTTTTATTGGGGGTATTTTATCATTTCAGTACCTTGTGCTGAGGTTGTCCAAACTTCCAAATTGCTGACACCTAAGCAAACTTAAGAACAGAATGGTAGTTCTCTATTTGGTGCCTGTGTTGTAAGACCCACAAGAAGCAAGATGAGTCAGAGAAGCAACTTAAAGGACCTCCAAACATCGAGGCAATTGCAGGATCTAAAGAAGATCCCATGATTGTCTCTTCCTGCCTTCCCAGATATAGGGGACAACCATGGGATGTTACTTGTGTCTGCTGGCTCCTGCCGCTATCTGGGCCCAGTTGATACCATTGCTCTTACCAGCCAAGGGCCACTCACTTCCCTTTCTTACCAGGTTACAAAACAGCATCAAGGTTCTAATCAGCAATGTACTTCTGTTCCCAGTCATCAGTCTTCCATATATCTTAAAGTTGTCAGATTACTTCAATTTCTTTAATGAGCTTGACAGACTATGAACACTGTATTCACCACAGGTGTCTATTAAAAGATGCCTCTTCACTAGTCAAAGCAGTTACCATGTTCAGTGGAACTATTGAAAGGGCTTCCAAAGAGCTTAAGACAGAGCTCCAAATAACCAAAAGGAAGAGAACAAAGAGGTGATTGTCTCATTGGTGCTGTCAATTTAGAAGCAGAGAAGAAATGGAGAAAATTATTTTCTTCGTTATCAACTTTCTGTTCATTACCACTCCATCCAGCTATTATGTACATATTAAATCTCTTCTCTATTCAAAGAAACACCAGAGTTGTAGAAAGAACTGGTCTCTTCTTTCCAGTGCTTCATAATAGAGATATTAGGCCTTTTTTACTCCATCTCAATTTCAAGTCATTCTATTCCATTATCTACCTTGGAAAAATTACTTCTCAATCTTGTTAATCTCCACCTACTTCCTGTGGATATTTCTGGTCTCAACATCTCTGAATTAGAAGATCTTCCACTTTGAGATCCTGTTTCCTGGTGAGGATGTTAATTTGCTGATTCACCAAGTTAAAGTGGGTAAAGCTCCTAGGCTAAACTGTATCCTGGTTATGAAAGAAAATTTGGAGCGGTGGGCACCTTTACTGGTTATCAGCTCAAACTTCATCCCTTTGGGCCAGAACAGATAAACGGTAATTCTAATTGTAAATAGAATATTGAGTAAGGTAATGTTATAGGTTTTTTAAATTTATGGTCACTGTCCAAGCAAAAACAATATAAAAGTAATACTCAAAAGGATCAAATGTGTTAACTAAAAGAAGGAAATATAAATCTTAAAAACACTAACCAAAAGGTAAGTTTTGGTGCTAATCTGAACTTGGCATCACAAGAAGCTTTGATAGGCAGACCAAAGAAAGAATCTGTCTTACTGCAAAGAGGGCTATTTCTGCTAGACTCTAGAAAGGTCTGACCTTTGGGATGGGTCAGCCCACCTTCTTCTGGAACACAACACTCCAGTGCAAAAAGGCCCTTAGAGACTAAGCGTTTGATCCCCAGCTGTTTGAGATCCCACTTCTATATGAAGTATGTGCTCTTGTGGTTAATAATAGAGTCTTTTGAACTGATAAGAATAGACAATTTTTCCCTCCCTGAGCTGTGGCTTATGCTTGCATTCATAGTTAGTGAAAAGTGCCCCCCGGTGTAACCAGGTCACATCAGTGGGACTCAGGAAGAAACATTTACTGCACACAATGGCGAAAGTTGCTGAGGGGCTGCAGAACGTGAACTACCTCAAGCGTCAGTTTCTAATGGATCTGTCTCCCAGCCATGGCCTCCTACAGCATTTTTTCCCGCTGCTTTCTTCCATAAACCTTTCATGAAATACCTTGCATGTTAAGAAGTGACTCCAGGTGCTGGTAAGTGGGTCAGCACCGTAGAGACATGGGGCGTTCTTGCACTTCCCTTCCTGTCTGCTGGATAGGAAAGGAGTGTGTCAAGAACGTTGACTAGCACTCGCACTTAAGCACTTGTCAATTTTGGGCATTCCCTTCACTCAGGATTGGATACTCACCTTATTTGATCCGGGGCTTGGTCCTCTTGCTGGGCGCTGCCATTTTGGCTGTGGCGCCCTCCACGATCGTGCATGCATTAGCTCCGTAACCTTGATGACACAGACAATCTGCACATGCACAGTTGTATCTACAGTTGCCTCGAGGTGCCAGCACACTTGGATGGCACCTCAGATGAACCTGGAGCGCTGGCAAGATTGAATGGTTGTGCCACTGGACGCTTTAGGTAAGTCCCTGGTTAACGTTGGTTAACATGTAGTGCATGATTTCGTGCTCCACACCAAATCAATGATTAGCGAACTTCTGGGGAGGGAGGGCATGCTTGAAGCCTACTCTGCATGAATATGCTCTTCCCCAGGAGTTCACTAATTATGCATTAGAGGCCATAGTGCGAATAGGCCTATGACCGAGCTGTCCCAGGTCTACCTCAGCTGGGATTTCCCACATGGTTCCTAGTAGTCATACTTGCTATGTAAACTAGCACTCTTGGTCACTTTATCTCCTAGCCAGCGAGTCAAGCCGGCTGCCGTGACCACACGGCAGATGAAGGTAAATCTCCCCCTGCCTCCCTCTCCCCTACTGGGCTTAAATTCAAGGTTCCCGCCATCTCCCTGCCCCCCACCAGTTCCGTCCCTTCCTCTCTTCCCCCCCATCAGTTTACCCCTCACCTCCCTCCCCCGTTATTTCCCCATTGCCACAACCATCGCTGTTTCGCACTTCTGCCACCCCAAGACAAGCGCCAAGGAGGCTCTGCTTAGGCAGCCAGCGATGACTGCACATCTGCTCACCAGCCACTGGAGCCCTTGCAGCCGGCTGGTGCCTTCCTCTGCCCCTTTGCTCCAGCCTGGCTTGAGCTACGAGCGAGGGAAGGAGGAGGAGGTGCGCGGCAGGACATTTTGTGGAGCTTTTGCTGCCGCAGTGACAGGAGGAGGCGGGCCATTTTGGCTGACGGCTAGCAGTGCCCCAAATTGGCAACCACAGGCTGTCCATGTGCTGCCCACCACCAGCCCAGGCCCAGCTGCCACTTATTTAATTTTCAGAATAAGGCTAAGTGCAGAAAGTGTCCAGTAAGTGAATTATCCCCCTGAATATCACCTCTAACTTTCCTCAGAAGTGCTGTTTTACAGTGTGAAGGTAGCCAAAGGCCCTTTCTGTACATTCCTGAATTTAGTTGGGATCAATCAACTCCACTGACATATCTGGTTTGAAGTGGGTAAGCAGCTGCTTCAAGTTGTCCTCATATGCTGCTGGCAAATCCACCATCAACACTCTGCTGGAAGGGGAACAGGAACTGAGAAGCAGTGATTACTTTGCCTAGTCCAGGTAATTTCAGTCATACAGCTGTAGTTGATCAAGATTGAATTAAGCCTGGAAGTAAAGCAGATGCTTTTCTGCCCCATTCCCTGCCCCCGTGACTTCAGCGCCCCCACCACTGTAATCTCAGTAGCCCCGCCCCATGGCCTCAGCAACCACGCCCCCATGGCCCACCCCCATGGCCCTTCCCCACCTTGCCTGTGAATACCCAGCCCTGAAGTCCACCAGCCATAACTGTTTGTTGTGTATTAAGAGCTGAAAAGGTAGCCTTCCTTGTGAGCCAGTTTGGTCTAGTGGTTAGGAAGCTGGACTCTTATCTGGGAATACTGGGTTTGATTCCACACTCCTCCATGAAGCCAGCTGGGTGACCTTGGGCTAGTCTCAGCTCTTTTCTGAGCTATCACAGCCTCACCTACCTCACAGGGTGTTCTGTTGTGGGGAGAATAGAAAGCTTTGTCAGCCACCTTGAATCCCCTTAAATGGGTGAGAAAAGCAGGTTAGAAAAGCCAACTCTCCTCTAATTTTGGCCATTTTGGCCCATGATCAGAAATAACGGTGGTTTCAGGACAGCAACCTCATGAAGACACCAGCAAGGCTGTGGATGTTTTTGTATCATATTCAGAGCGCCTCATATCCCCACTGCTAAAAAGAGAATGGTGGCTATGAGTCATGACACAAGGCTGTTTCCCCCAGTCCTTCTTATGAGAAGAAAAGTCTGAGGACTCAGCAAAAATTGTTTTAATGACTATCCGCCACTCACTGATGAACCACTAAAGCTGTTAATGGGGGCTTAAGAGGCAGAGCTTTGCACTCATTAAAATCCCAGTTTCAATTTTCAACATCTACGTAAAAGCAAGTGCCCTAAAGCAGCAATAGCGAGTTACTGGCTGAGCAACATCCCTGGTTCTGCTTGATCACATCCCATATTGTTAGTCATCAGCCCAAACACATTACTTTCTGATAACTTCTTATTTTAATTGTTGTTAGTCCATGTGTTGTTGCCGTACAACAAACAAAGAAACAAACAAACAACTTTCTGAGGATGACACCATTTATTGAACTACATAGTACGCCATACAAAAGTGAGCCAGTTTGGACTAGTGGTTAAGGAGCCGGACTCTTATCTGGGAATACCGGGTTCGATTCTGTCCTCCCCCATGAAGCCAGCTGGGTGACCTTGGGCTAGTCACAGCTCTGTTCTGGGCTATCACAGCCCCATCTACCTCACAGGATGTTCTCTTGTGGGGAAAAGAATAGAAAAGCTTTGTCACCTGCTTTGAGTCTCCTTACATGGTTGAGAAAAGCAGGGTAGAAAAGCCAACTCCTCTTCCTCCTCCTCCTATGGTGGGCAGTCCTTTCCAATCTGAGCTCTTTTCAACCTTATTTTATCCACTTCCCCCATGTTTCTTGGCGTCAGAGAAATGAGACGGAAGTAGGCCTAAAGAATATTTTCCCCACCCCTGTCAGGCAATGCTGTCGTTCTTTCAGTCAGTTCATTTTTAATATTGTTTCATATTGACTTTGTTGTAGTCTGCTCTGAGGCCTTTGGATATAGGGCATGGTAGGAACACAGTGATGTAGCTACCCACATATATGTGAATAAGAGAGAGGTAACGTAGAAAGGCAAAGACTATGTGGATGTTGAGCTGAGCTGTTACAAGAAAATAGCCATGGGACACCCACTGTGCTCAGTCATACTGCTGGAAACTGGCAATACCGTGAAGATACTTGTCCAAAGTCAGATTAAAGCATTCTGGTCACCCATCTGTTTCCAGGTAGACAGAAAAGTAAGATAAATTAACCTCCAAAGTTGCAGTGAACAGTTTCCAAAATTTGGATGTCCTTTGTGACCTTATGTCAGATATGATATGTTGAGATGTTCTGTGGAGTTTGAAAATAATATCCATGAACAGCTTGGCCAACTGGTGTGCCAAGGGCGTCTTTTCATAGAGAATAAAATGAGGATTTTTTTTTTTAAATTGACCAACCAGCACCCTTATGATGGAGGTAAATCTGTGATAAAACCCATAGAGATATCTTGGAAGAGATGGTAGCAAGTGGAATGATTTTTTCCCTCTGGTGCTTTAGCAGTTATAGAAGAAGTTGGTCTTTATACCCCTTTGTTCTCACTCTTAAGGGGATTCAAAGCAGCTGACAAACCTGCTCACAACAGATTCCCTGTGAGGTAGGTGGGGCTGTGAGAGCTCAGAAAGACAGCTGTAACTAGCCCAAGGTCACCCAGCTGGCTTCATGGAGGAAAAGAATCTACCAGAAAAGAGACTACTAGAAAAGAATCCAACACTCTAACTAGAAGACCAAACTGTCTGTACATACCAAGTAGGATTTTACATAGGTTTCCACATCCTTGTGAAACCCAGGCCATCAACAGTGTCTCTTAACAAGTAAAATGTTGCATATACAATATGATGTTTTTGCATCATGGTACATTACTAGGGCAACCAGAAGGTGAGGTTGACATTCATGTTAGTGGAACAGCAGAGCTGGAGACTCTGGATGTTTTTATGTCAAGTCTTCACAACCACTTTGAAGACTTGCTCCACAGACAGAAGGCACTGAACTGCTACAGCTCATGCCTGTGTAAGTGAATTTTGGCAGTCATCCAGAAGGGTCCCAGGGTGGTCTGAGCTCACCTGGATCCAGTGGATCTGTACAAATGCGTACAGATGCTGGAAAGAACCCGTACACCTACAAATGCCTGGATAATTCAAACAAATGGATCCGCAATTTGAAATTTGATTCAAATGTTTACATTTTAATTTTGGGACATTCGATTCAAGTTTGAATTTTGAAATTTGGCACATTCGATCGGATTTTGAATGCTTACGAATATTCGTGCACATTCCTATCCCACAGTAGTTAATAGTGAAAAAGCCCTAGGATAGATAATGCTATCATAAGAAGAGAGTTAACTCAAAATTTATAGATGTCTCAATAGGAAGCATCCTAGTATTGGACCATGCTTTGATTAGAATTAATCTCAGCATGGGGCAATCAGTAAGGCACCCTAAGCAATAGATCATTCTGTTTTACTAAACAGGAGACACTTTATGATATAGCTGTAATATGTCACTATAAATTATTTCAAGGAAAATGAAAATAAAAATTGCCACATCAATGAAAGCAGTTTCAGCTGAGCATAAAACTGAAAACAAACTTAGTATCAAAGGAAATCAAAGACATGAAGCGTTATGTCAAAACTTTGAATGCAAGAAATGCATTTAGTAAAATATAAGAAAAATGAAAAGAATTAGAAGCCCTGAAAACCAACTAAATGGCTAAAAATATGTATTCAATAGTGCGATCATGAATGTAGCAATGTTAGCATCCTAATCTGAAACATAAAAATTTCAGAATAGAAATATTTTATCTTCATAATAGCAATGGCAGTGTTAAGAAAAATATAATGACTGTGATCATAGCTTCTTTTTTTGAAATCTTTATAAAAACCCAGTAGACGCTTGAAAGAAGAGGAGAGTTTTTTTATACTTAAGAACAGAGGAAGTTGAAATACTCTCCAGTAATGGCAAGTGAATTTGATGGTATTATCTCTAATTTGAAGAAAGGCTAAATTCCTGGTTCAAATGGCCTTCTAACAGATCTGAAGCTCGTTGAATATTGCATTTAGTTAGTTAATCACACTTTGGAAATAGATTGCATACCAGATTTGGGGTGAATGTCTCATAGTAAAATTGTGAGTCTCTGCCAGAAACTAGGGAGAAATAAAAGACTCCTCGGGTGTAAGATTATATTCTTTATTCAGACCTTCATGGCAGAGAATCTTATTACTGTCAGACCTCTGTATCTACTGATTTGGTAACCACATTTCAGTTTAACACAGTTACCGGATCAGCCCCACTCCACCCCCCACGGGCGCCATATGGTAAAACACCCATTACCAGAAGACCTATTTTGGCCTCCAGAATGCCTATTTTGGCATCTGTAGAGTGTTGGCATAGGTGCGTGACACCACCGGAGCCCATCCAAAAATGTAAGGGTGTGTGTGGTGTTGTTGCACGTCTATCCCGACACTCTCTGGAGGTTGAAATAGCCCTTCCATAGGCCAGAAAAGCACTTCTGGTCCTGGGGTTGCACAACCCCAGAACCAGAAGTCCTGTTTGCAATTATCCACGGTTTCGGGTAACCATGGCAGGAGCCAGAATGTATCCCCAGCAGATATGGGGGTCCAACTGTAATTGCAAAGGCTAGTTCTCAAAATCCTCTCCAGTTATACCCAGCTTTCATCTCCCCCTGACCAAAGTGCCTGGTGCCATATTTATTTCTTAATACAAAGTTTTTAAAGAGTTTATTCACCGTGGACCCCTTTTCATTACCTTTTGCTGCTGCAGGCCCCACCCTCCCACCTCACATCCCCCATTGTCCCCCTCAGTCTTCAGCCTGAGGATAAGCGGAGAAAAATATCAAGTCAGTTTTCAAGATGAATCTAGAGGAGCTCCAGTAGCCCAACAGTTCATCCCAAGTGAATGGGAGACCCGTGGCCAGGGTGTCTGCTAGCTACTGTACATCATCCATCCATATTTACGTCATATAGTTTGTTGTAAAGCATCTTGCCCCCAGAATAAAATGGAAAGAAGGGAAAATCGGCTTCTCTGTGGTGAGTTGTAAGTCCCACACTTGAGTCAGTTGCAAGACTGCTACTAAAGCCTAGGCAGAAACCAAGACTGAGAATTCAGCCATGGTTGCATGGGAAACATGGTTAGATGGGAAGAGGGAGACTACCAGATGAGCATGCAGACCTGAGGGATGTTTTCAAAGTCCACCCGTGACTTCCACCCGTGGCTGGGGGGGATTGTACTTGGGCCTAAGATGCCTAAACTTAAGCTGTATTCTGTGTCAAGCAAAACTGGTTGTGAAGGCCCCCAATTTAGGAATGGCGTATTTATTAGATACAGGTATTGCATTAAGACCCCTGTAGCCCTTACACAGTCTTGCCAAATGAGCCAGTTCTGAGGCTTCTCTTTGTTGGACCTACAGTCTCCTTTGACAATCACCAAGGAGACTCGGAAAGCTTCCAGTGATAAATCCTGATTTCCTGACTCTTCACATCTTTGTGGATGACTCTTTTTATCCTTCTACTTGTTACCATAAGTCCCTTCATCCCTCAAATAAATTAGGCTACTGCTTTATTGGTGCTTTCAAAGCCACTGGACAAATTGCCTTAAGCTGGCCAAACACATGAAAATCTATCCTATTTTCCACCACAACTTTCTTAACAACTTAACAGTTTTCCCACTGTTATGACTGGGGAAGATGAATACTGTGAAGGTTATGATAACTTGAATTCCAGGATCTCACAGGGTCACATGCAGCGTTTGATCCACAGGCACTATTTGTCCACTGGCTGGGTTATCAGGCCTCTCAGCATTCCTGGTTGACGCTAATGCTAAATGTTTGGTTTGTGCTTTTCATTTTCCTGGCCTCCTCTTTTTCAGACCTTTTGAATTCACCTTCAGAGGGGGCATCTTGCTCAGGAGGGTGATAGTATAAAGTTGGCATCTGTGTTGCCATCTTATTCTGCCTTTCATTAAACCATGCCTGCTGACTTACATCACTAATCCTGCTTTTGCTGAGACAGAGATAAAAAAATGGTGGCTACTTTTTAATTAGACTATGTCTTCTCTCCAAGGTCAGAGCTGTTGGGAAGAGTTGGAAGTGAACCGAAATGTTTCTGTAACAATTTGTGGAAGGGCAGATGTTGAAGCATATATCTGGGTTTGCTTGTACTTGTTCCTTTCTGACTTTTATCAATCAGCTCTGACATGCTGCTAGAGAACTGCAAGTCTTTGTGTCATTACATTTGTGGATGGTGGTCTTGACAAGAAGTACTCTGTACACTTTTCCATCCTTGCTATAGACTGCAGCACATCTGAGCAATTACAGTATTTCTAGCGCTACAAGCCTGTCCCCTCTCTCTCTGAAGAGTGTATATACCAGCTTTTATTGGCAGCAGCCCACAGGGGCCTCCATCTGTGCTGTGATATGTTACTGGCTGTGATTAACATGGATTGAAGTCCGGGAGCCTGTCTGTACTACAGCAGCAAAAGCAATTTAAGATGTGCAGTTTTGTAATGACACTAATTGTATGTACATTTTCAAGAGTATTAATGCTTTCAGACATGCTCATTAGTTGATCTTTGGCAGAGGCACTCATGAATCTGCTTGCATTGGCCTGAGGTGCCAGGCTGTCTGCTTCTCACTGATCATTTAAAGAACACTGAAGTTGGAGAGAATTGAAGCTCAGTGCCTGGCATTTTCTCAGAATTATCCTCTGCTGTTCAAAAAACCCACAGCGTGAATTGATTCAGAAAGTCATTTATGGAGGACAAGGACTCTTTGACCTTCTATCCCATGCGGCTCAGAAATTCCTCTTTGCTAGCTTTGCTTTCCTAATCACCTCTGTATAAGGTAATAGGGGTTAATCATCTTTACCTGGTGTATCTTCTGTCTGTCACGACACCTAGAAGGAAATAATGCAAGATGTAACTTTTCTCTGTAGTTGTGACATTTGGTAGGTGCTGGTAGGATGGTAGGGTGAAGGGCAAGGCAACCAACCCATTTCCACACACATCTGGGCTACCCTGGTGCAGGTCAGGCCACCCTATACCAGGATGTGCAACCTGTCCTGAGCTAAGATAGGTTTCTTTTGGCACAGAGCAAAGCGATCCTTATTGGGACAGCCCCATGCCAGCTTTGGAACAGGTAGCAGCTTCAGAGCTACTGGGTCATGGCAAGGGTGGGTGGGTTCTGAGCGCTCTGGATGTTCCTGGCCATGGGAGCTCCTGAGGGGGTATTCTGCTGCACCACCAAACTGTTGTACCCGTGGTTAGGTATGTGCAAGAATGTTCAAAACATTCAAAATTCAATTGAATTTGTTCAGATTATTCGGACATTCGTATGTGTACAGATATGTATGCATTACAAACATATCCGTATGCATCTTATTCATATCTGTACGGATATGCACGGGATGAAAATGGGATGCATGTGGGATAAAATGGGATGCGTACGTGTGCGTACGGATGCGTACACACACATACGAATGTTGTCAACTTTCGTAGCTTCAAATACGGATTGAATATTCGTATGAATAGATACAAATGTATTCAAATCAATGTTCTATTCAAATTGAATCCGATAATCGTATTCATGCACACCACTACCCATGGTACATACTACCTTTAGTATGCTGGTAGATAAACCAGATTAGGATAGCATTTTGAGGCCTCCCTTATCCCATACCAGTATTTATATTTAGGGCACATCTGTAATGCTCACCCGCTCATTGCTTTCTTTCTTTTTGTATAGGGATGTAGCCTTGTGGTGCAGGCTTTCATGTACTTTTTATGGAGAAAGCCAACTGCCCAGCTTGTTTATTATGACGGAGATTCTCTAGCCTTACCTCAGGCTACAAAAGCTCAGAAAGCAACTAAAATGGGTTTAGAAATAAAACGTTGGGGAAGTTTACAGAGCCCTCCCCCACTAAACCTTTGAATCTTTGTACCTTCCTGAAAATGCTGAGAATTTAACCTGAGCATTTGGTCTGAAAAGTAGGTGCCCTGTCATGCAGTAGAGTAACTAATCTTGGAGAACAAATAGTTGTAAGGGTGTTTTTCCACTGTCACTAGGTACCTATTTTAGCACCCATTAAGGACCCATTTGGCTGAGAGCCGGATGACCTCATTTCCACCACAGACCCCAGTAGGGACACATTTGTTTCCACCACAGCTAGGGAAATCCGGATCATAATGGGTCCTTCAGGACCTATAATCTGGATTTTGTGTAGACCCCATTAAAGGGGTCTACAATGGGGTCTTCAGCCTGAAAATCTGGATTGTATGGAGCCTTTTTCCACTACAGTCTGGCAATGGAGTCTAGAGGAGGCTCAGGGAGGGAGGCACCCATGGGGGGGGGTGCCCCAAAGTCAAGACTTCGGAGTCCTCTGAAGTTACCTTTGGAGATCAGCAAAGGCTCCTAAGTCCCTCCAAAGGCAACTTTGGAGATTAGCAAAGGCTCTGCAGAGAAATCCCTTGCGAATGTGGCTGGGAGCTGTCTGTTACCTTCAGGCATGGAAAGAGTTGCATATTAACGAGGCTGACTCATCCTGTTACCTTCAGGCATGGAAAGAGTTGCCTATTAATGAGGCTGACTCATCCATGCTCACAAGGAGCTAATTAATATGCACCTCTCTTGCATTGCTCTAATTCATTGCTTGCGCTAATCTCTGAGGGCAACTTCGGAGGGACTCTGGCAACTTTGGAGATTGTACCCCCTGTCCCCAAAACACCTGGGTGACAGGCAGACCCCTTGTGGGTCAATCCGGATTTGCAAATGGGTGCTCCGGTGTTTCCATGGCAGGGAGGCTAGAACCCATTGCTATTGGGTGCTAGACCAACCATGGAAGCACATTGGGTAGTTCTCTACTAGATCCGGATTAAGGGAAGTACCCATTACTTAGATCCGGATCTTTTTAGATCCAGATTAAAAGAGCGCGGTGGAAAAACACCCTAAGTTAAATATTCAACTTCCCCCCAAGAAGGTAATAACAAACAACTTCCTTGTTCTTGCCAAGAAAATTTTGTGTCCATGCCATCACCGTGAATCAGCCCCAACTTGATGGCTCCTAACAACAGTAATTATGTAAAGTGGTAGCAGCCACCTTAGAGAGTTCCATCCAGCTCCACCCCTTGACAGAAATACAGTAGCCCAGGAAGTCCAGTTTGCTCAAATGAATCTCACATTCCAACAGATTAGCGTACAACTGGTGTCCTCTCAACGCCTACAGGATTTGCCATATTTCTAAAAATGTCATTAATCAAACACTGGAAGATTGAGATCACTAAATATATGACCAGATATTCAAATTGTCCATACCTGGTATTGAAAACAGTTTTCCATTTATCTACTTCAGTCTTGATATTATGGTACACCTCCTGTTAGATCCATCTTCGTAAACATTTTGCTCTCCCCCTGTCATGCCTTGTGCCATCAGCCCCTCCTCCGATGAAGAGCTATCTGTTGCCTGGAACAACCAAAGTGAGCCAAGTTTCCCCAACAGGGTGAGGGAGGCACAGCTCAGGGGCTCAAGGTGAACGCTGGCCCTATAGCCCAAGATGGAGACAGCTTGGATGAAGACACCGGGCAACACCCTTTGCTGGGCATTCTGAGGCAAGAGCGACAACAGCTGAGACAGTCGGTGCATCTGCAAGCCAAGAACCTGCGCCAAAGGGGTGTGATTCTCCCTCACCTACTTAAGCATGCCTCACACCTGCACAACTTGTTGCAGACAACATCTCTTTATCCTGCAACCCCGGTTCATGTGCTCTTTGTATTTCTGATCCTTGGACTGATATCTGACACCACAGACCCTCTGGCATCTTGGAACCTGGAATGTTTGAGTACGCTTTACTCTTGCTCCCCCAAAGAACTCTGAAACATTAGCTGTTTGCTACTACTGCTAGCCCTGAGTATGCACGCTTGTGTTTGTTCTCTAGATCTGGCTGGCTTAGGACACGATACCCCCCCCCCCTCCCATCTGCCTGTTAAGTCCCCAGTGAGTGAGAAAGAATACTTTTTACAGATACTCTGTTGTGGGCTTCTTAATTGGTGTGCAGTTGGAATGCCTTGGATGTCTTTTTTACAAAAAAGAATGTGTGCGAGAGTGTGTGCAAAAGGGAAGGTCAATGACCATATCAAATTTGATTTCAGGGTTTTATCAAAGAGCTCTCAGAGAGCCACTAAGTTTGGTTTGGATGGTAAGCTAAGAAATCTGCCCTGGGCGCCAATTCAGTTGCACAGTTGTAAAGCCTTGGAGGGGAGAGTACGTCTGTTTCTTTTTCTGCAAAAGCCTCTTGAAAATCATTGTATTGATTGAGTAAGGCTGTCATGGGGCTTTTATGAGTTGTAGCAGAGGCTGGAGAGGCGTCCTTCCCTGCTACTGCAGCTTTAGCAGGCTGTCACTTCAAGGATCTCATCTTTGTGGGGAAGGGCACATTTTGGAGGATCAATGTGGATAAGCAGCTAGATCACATGATTGATGAATCATGGCAACTTAAACACTTCGTGCTCGGAACTCTGGATTACTAAGAATTTTTAAGTCTTTATGTGGGGCTATTTGGGGCCATAATGGAATGGCCTTTGTGAGTGCAGCTATGAGCAGAGCAAATTTGTCCTCAGGTGTTGCCTCTATTATACTTCAGCTTTTTTGTTGTTGTTGGACTCTTTATGGCCCCATGGACCATGGTGGGTGATTGGTGTAGCCATTCACTTCCAATGGTCCAAAGTGACAATACTGTGTTACAGCTTCAGAATCCTTGCAACATGCTCTGAAGCTCACGCAAGCTCAGGTCAGCGTGGACTGGTAGTGGGACTTTCTCAGTACTGCTGTCTGAAGTGTGGACAGCCTTGTTCCAGCCTCATTTCAGGATAGCTAAATCATTCCAGTTGAACTGTTCCAGTTCTTATATTTAGTGTCATTTCTTGGGTTTCTGCTGTTATGTTGCCCAAAACAATAATTTAATATGGCAATAATAACTTGGGAACTCCATTATGGCACCTGGCACTAAGAGAAAGCAGCATATGAAGCTGAACAGCCTCTATTAGTGTGAAAAAGGGTCAAGCAGTTTGGGTTACTTCACAGTTTTGTTTCTATTTGACTATGCTGAGCAAAAAAGAAACTTCCGTGTGTTTCTTAGCAACCGTATAGAAAGGGAATATAATTGCTTTCTTCAGGGAGGTTTTTCTACTTCCCAGTCTATGGTGCAGGACCTGATATTTCACATTGTTCTTCAGTCCACCTATTAACCTAAGTTACTTTTAAAAATATGTATATCATATAACAAAATTACAGAGTTTCAAACACGAAAACACAAGACGACAGAGATACCAACACCCTTGAAATGGTGACAGACAATAATGTATAAAGAACAATTAGATAAAATCAAGGGGCAGATATAATTGATACAGGTATATCAATGGCTACTAGAATTGATGCCTAGGTACATATTCCAGGCGGGGGAGATGAGCAGGATGCCTCTAAACACTATTTGCTGGGATTTGAGAGCAGATGAAGGTTTTGCCCTTGTCTTCTGCTTGAGATAGCCATAAGCAATTGGTGGGATTCTGGATTAGATGGGCTGTGACCTGGTCCAGCAGGGCTCTTCTTATGTTCTTATGTTACATAAGAACATAAGAGAAGCCTTGCTGGATCAGGCCACAGCC
>MTQE01001424.1:12386411-12401411 GCA_014337955.1 Aspidoscelis marmoratus
TTGGGGGTCTCCACAACATGAGGAACTCCATTAAGGGGTCGCGGCATTGGAGAGGTTGAGAACCACTGGTTTAATGGAATGCATGAGGGGAGAGGAAATGCAAGGGAAGTCCAAACAATCAGGAGTTTCCAATATAAATGATTTTTATAAAAGATTATTCAAACAGTAGGCAAAGAAGAGCTTCGTTGAGTTAAAAAAAAGCAGTTTCTACAGCAGAGAGCAAACACCAATTATATTATCAGTCAAAGGAATTAGAAACTCTAGTTGCAGTCTTGAAAGGCTTACGCACAGCAGAGGGATTTTGTGAGAGTTGTACTTCTTAAGCTGTTCTGAGCCAGCTTTTCTTTAACCCTTTAGCAACTAAATCTCTCAAGCTAAATAACTAACCTCCTCCCAGGCACTTAGCTTCCCTAAACTGCTACCCTACATGCAGGTCTCCGATGTCTTTCTCTGTCTCACCTGGCAACCAGCTCCTCCCAAGCACTAATTCTGCTAGAGAAAGGGGGAATTGTAGCAAATCTTCACCCTTCCAGAGACACATCCTAATTCTTCCCAAGCTGGTGGGGAAACAAAAGGGAGAAGAGAAACAGATTTCTTTTCTCTTTTACTGCTCTGTCCTATAGCAGCCATATACCAAAGTGAGGCTTTTAATTCAAAGCAGGTGGGGAAAGACTTCCTTGAATGCATTCACGAGCAAATATCAGTCTTGCATTGTCCGATCTCTTGGAAAGCCATATTCTCAAAGATTTTAAAGATGGAGAAAAAGAGAGGGTTCTCCTTCCCAGTGTTTCTTTTCTTCAACAGAAGCAGCAAAATAGACTAGTGAAGGAGTAAATACCGTATTTTCCGGCGTATAAGACGGGTGTATAAGACGACCCCCAACTTGCCAGTTAAAATATAGAGTTTGGGATATACTTGCCGTATAAGAAGACAACACCCGGCGTATAAGATGACCCCTGACTTTTGAAAAGATTTTCCTGGGTTAAAAAGTAGTCTTATACGCCAGAAAATACAGTAAATAACTTTGTTTGCCTTAGATCAGTGATTTTAGCATAAGGAGGGATTCCGTCTGCCAGACAAAAGGAGATATTGGCAACAAACAGGTACAGTAGCAAGGGGAAGAGATGGTTCTCAAGAGCTCTTCCCACCTAGTGAATTCCAAAATTGGAGCATCTTGTATACGTTTTGTGATTGTGATGAGGCAAGAAAGGAGGGGCAAAGTTCCAGAGTTTGGAAAATAGTGGTGAGCAAGGGAACACAAGAGGTCATGTTGTCTCGGTTGCATCAGGTCAAGAGGTATTCAGATTAACATGACAAGACAATGGGTCATCAAGTGTTCAAATACTCCAGATAGCACATAGCTAGAACTACCACAACTCCAGAAATTTCCAGTGCCAATTTTGGGTACTGAATTGTTTTGATCTTTTTAGCTTTCTTTCTTTTTTTTCGCCCTTCATCGGAATCTTTTATTAGAAGCAAGCTAGTTCTGTGTCTATTGAATGGCGTACTCTTTAATTGAATTAAATGGCTCACTGCAAATTGTAATTATGACATTAGCACTTTCATTTTGTTTTCTGTTGTAAAAAGAAGTTAAAAATAGTAGTAAAGAGGGAGAGACACAGAAAGCTTGTGGTTTCAGCTTTTTCTTTTGTGTTAGTCTAAGTCATAATAGTTCCATTGCTAGTAATGTATGGTTATTATGGCTTTTTAGCCTTAAATACAGTACGCATGCACATTTGTATATTAATTTAAAATGAGTTTATTCATAATGTGCTCTCTCCCTCCTGTGATAGTTAAGATGCCTTTTGGAAGCCCTTTGCTGGCACATCGATGGAGCATTTGACTGTATTTGTACCCATAAAGTGCTCTGCATGGCTGTAAAATGCCTTGCGGCATACTCCAGTGCCGGAGAAGCAACAGGCTGCTTTAGCTGGGCCCATGAATGGCCCACTAGCATAGCCTTTCATTCTCTGTGAGCATAAAAGGAAAGGAAAGACAGGCATGAAAGCACTTTCTGGCCGCTTTCCCACTTGACTTTTAAAATCCCAGTTGGACTTTTAAAATCCAGATAAATCCGGATTGAGGATCGAGTGCACAGTCCATCTTTCCCCATTTGTCTGATAGTAAACTAGGCTGAACCCGGATATTGCCATTCCCACTCACTGTCCAAATCCCCAGCAGGAGAAACTTTAATCTCAGCCCCCACCCCACCCCACCCTTGGGCAAATCCTGCCTTCCCCACTCAATCGGCTGAGCAGAAGAACAGGGCTATCACAAAACTCTCCCTTTCCGATCTGATGTTCCTGGTAACGTTACCGGGCAGCGAGTTTAGCTTCTCAAACGGAGGCGAAAAGAGGCAGCCTCTCAAACGGAGGTGGCTAGAGAAAGGCTTATGACTCTGTCTTTCAGTTTCCCTCCCTTCTGTAAAAGGATCACAGCTTTGCTTTTAAAATATTTTCCCTGCTTTTAAAAACTTTTCGCAGCTCTGCAAGCGTTGCAACAATGTTGAGGCTGGTGTTTTAAACAGTTTTACAGTTTTAAACAGTTCCTCTGCGATCTCGGTTTTCAAAGCAGGCATGGGAAGAGGTGAGGGCAGAAGGTTTCCAGCTGTTGTCATGTCTCCAGTCCATGAGGTGTGAAGAGCAAACTCATGGGCTCACATAGAAGAGCAGCAACAGCCACAGTCAGCCACAGTAGCCAGGATCAGCTAAAGTCGGAGTCATAGTACCTTGGGGGCTTAAGAGTTAATTCGTAGTTGAAGAGTTCCAGGGTTGAAAATACCAGAGAGAGTCTGTGGGGTTTGTGAGTATGCCAGTGTGTGCTGCCTTAAGCAGAGGAATCTGATCATGTCTCCTTCATGGGAGGTGACGGGCATGGAGTCTCTCAGGCCTGCGCACCTGCTGGCAGTCACGCCTCAAACCAGTCAGCAAAGGGCATTGCCCAGTGTCTTCTGGCTGTGAGCTACTGTCAGCTTGAGATATGGGCTGATCCTCTGTACTAGGCATTTGTGCCTGGCATTCTTTGTCTTGCCCAGCTGGGTATCCTGCCTAAGCCTGGCTAGGCATCTCGACTGCCCCTTCATCCTTGGAGGAAGGGGTGCTGAGAACAGAGGGCATGACAGTTGGGAAATCCCACCCACATTTGGCAGGCATTGGCCAGAAAAGTAGATTTTGTTCCCATGGAGCCTGGTAGTATTCCTATTTTGGGCGGGATAAAACCGACTGGTCCCCGAAAGGGGTCCGAAAACAGTTTTTCTGCGGATCTTCACAGGATAGTCCTCAGAAAGTCCAGGAATAAAATATTAAATGGGATCTCCCAATCCCAAATTCAGATTTGATTTGGATTTAAAGTTGTATGGGAACACAGCCTCTAAGTTGCCCGCTTAAAAAAAAACAAAACACAGAATTGGAGAAAAGGGGTTGCTATCAGTACTACAGAGACAGGGTTAGCAAAAAATCAATCAGAACTAATTAAAGCTATTAGAGAAAGATTGGATTATCACCTTTTAGTCAGTAGAGCCAGACTGATTTACATATCCAATAGAACTTTCTGTGAAGATCAGCACAGACTGTATGTAGAAGATAAGAAAATATGCAATGGAACTGACCGATCAGCTGGCTCCAAAATGACATTTTGAAACTTAAGAAAGGAAAGCTCTACAGCAGATCTGGGAACATAAGAATTCAGCAGTCCACTGCAAAACTAGCAATGACTTACAGACTTGGTAAAAATGGCAACACCATGCAGCCATGCCCATTGTCATCTCAACCTATCCAGCCAAAAGGCCTGAATTCCAGAAGTGAAGAATTCCTTACACCTCCCAAGATGTTTTGGATTATTGTCAGAGTTACCAGCATCTAGGAAGCCTTGCAGCGGCCCAGCTCTGGATTTTACTTCTGGTAACTTCCCACGCATGTGAAAGGAAAGGCAAAGCAAATTGTCTGGCACAATGAGTTTCCAGAAGTACAACACCTTGCTATGCTGATGGAACACCTTGGTGATTTTCCCTCATGGTGAGTGTGGAGGACCAATTAAGATGGGCTGCATCTAAATATCAAAATGGATCCAGGTGGTTTCTAGAAAGGATAGTTCGATTGCCAATAGTATCACCTTGTTTAATAAATACAAGGTACAGGGATGCATGTTTCAGTCATCTCAGAAGTAAACAGACTTTCCTCAAGCATTGCAACAGTTGCTAAAAACAGTAAGGCCACAGAATACTGTACTTTAGTCAGACCCCCATATCCACTGGTTTGATAACTACAGTTTCAGTTAACCACGGTTATCAGATCTGCCCCCCCAACCAACCCCCCCCCCCAGGCACAATAAGGGAAAAGCACCAGAAGGCCTATTTCAGCATCCACAGAGTTTTGGAATAGGGACAGTATGCCACTGGAGCCCATCCCAAAATGTAAGGGGGTGCATGGGAGGCAGGCGAGAGTTGTCTGGTAGCATCACGCCCCTATTCCATCACTCTATGGAGGCCAAAATAGGTCTTTCAGAGGCCAGAAAAGCCATTCCGGTTCTGGGGTTGCACAACTCCAGTAGTGAGTCGCAATTGTCCACGGTTTTAGGTAACCATGGTAGAAGCTGGAACATATCCCCAGCGGATATGGGGGTCTGGCTGTATTGTTTCCTAAAGTGAGGTCAGTAAGACTCTGCTATTATGAAAATTTTCAGGCTATAGCAGTTTCACAGTTACAGTACTTCATCCTAATCTGGATACAAAGAATTCATCCTAATATAGAAAGGAATGTGTCAGCATTTGTTGGTAAGGCTTTAAGTCTATCTAGATATGATATTTTAGCAGCAGTTTGTTCAGAACTGGAAGTTTTGGAAGCTCAGCCATGGAAACTGATGTTAATGTATTGGCTGAAGGTTATTTTTGTGGGTTTTGAGGATGACTTGATCTTTTGGAGGAGTTTCTCCTGCCCCAAGGCCAGGAATATTGAATTTCAAACTGCTTTCCTGATATAAATTCAGTTAGACTTTGTATATCAGCATGCATGATTTTGAACCCTCTCAAAAGTTTTGCTTTATATTTGAAGTTCTTGACAGTTTCTGGGCACAGAGTTTTGTTTACAAGGATAGATGGGGCCTGATCATGCTTTACTAAACAGAAGAGGATATTCCTATTAGGATGTTTTTGTCCCTATGATTCTGGAGACAATGCATTATTGCAACAAGCATTTTTAAATGTCATTTTTATTGAAATCTTGGAACTAATTTTCTTGTTATTTATTCTTTATTTATTTGCATTTTTATCTTGCCCTATACTCAAAGGTCTCAGGGTGAATTCCAGTTATGGCAAACCTTTGACACGTCTCACAGGTGACACACCAAGCCCTTTTGGGTGACACACAGTGTCACCCAGGTGTCTGGGCATGTAGTTGCTGTCCAGTATCTTGTGGGCCACAGGCTGCCTCTGACTTGTGGCTTACAAGATACCAGGAGCACAGGAGCACTGTCTAGGTCTGGCAAAGGAGGTGCAATGGAAGGAGGAGGAGGAGGAGGAGTTGGCTTTTCTACCCTGCTTTTCTCATCCAAAGTGGCTGACAAACCTTCTGTTCTTCTCCGCACAACAGAACACCCTGTGAGGTAAGTGGGGCTGTGAGAGCTCAGAAGAGAGCTGTGACTAGCCCAGGGTCACCCAGCTGCCTTTATGAGGGAGATCTCTGGTGCTGGAGATACTGACTGTACTGGTTGCGGTTGCTGCACCTTTGAGGTTTTTAGAAGGTAGCCTCGAAGTGCTACCTTCAGGGTATAAAAGCATGGAATGCTTCTGGTTTTCTATCAACTATCCCATATGCTGTTGTAATCCCTTGTGCTTGTTCTTTAATAAAGTAGCTTTCAGAGGCAGTGCTAGGCTTCAAATAAGCCTCTCCGGTTGGTGGCCTTACACTGACAGTTCTGGAGTTCTTGGAGGATTTTCCTCAGACTAGAACTGCCTGAAAGATAATCTTCTGTGCTTGAAATGTGCTTCCTGACTGAGAATCAAGTAACATTAGTCTCTCATCCAGTGGAATAGGAGACTACACTTCTTTGCACTGAATTTAATGGCAGCTGAGTGCATTTCTTCTCTGCTGACATAACTTACAAAGTCCCAAGGGCACATGCTTCAATTACAGCCAGACTTGATTGATACAGGGCTTTACCCATAGAAGCTGTAGTAAGTTCAGATTTTCAACTTCTATATCCAACCTTTTCATTATTAGTGGTTGTTTGTTTGTCAGTATTATTTTTTATTACTAGCTTTTCTGCCTGTTAGTGATCAGTGATGTAGACATATTTATCCTAATTTGGACAGTTTTGGTTTTTCACCCCAGCAATAGAAGGCAAAATTTGGCTTTAATAACCTAGAACCAAGAACGAGTACTGTTGTTCCACGGGGATAGACAGGCAACAAGCAGGGATGTGCAAAAGTATTCATCACATTTGCAATTCATATTAATTTGTATGAATTTGAACATTTGCATTTGAATGAAAAGTTGGCTACAGTTGAAGACTGACATTTGAATGTGAAGTGAATGCTTTTGTGCATTCATTCAAAACCTCCTTATATTCGCGAATGTGAGGACCTCTTACCAGCTCAGCAGCATGGCTGTGCTGGCTCAGAAGCACCACTGGCAAATGGCTGCCCTGTTGCTTTCGTGGCGGATTCAGATCCGGCTGGGTGCTGCTGGCAAAAGTGGCCTGCTGCCAGAGAGCATTCAGATCCCGCAGTTGTGTGGCAGAACTTCCAGGTAAATGTATCAAGAAAAACATCAAGAGGAGCATCAAAAGGAGTATAGAGTCTAGATCACAAGAAGTAATTATTTCTCTTTATTCTACCTTGGTCTGACCTCATCTAGAGTACAGTTCTGGGCACCCCAATTCCAAAAAGGCATTGACAGACTAGATCAAGTCCAAAAGAGGGCTACCCAAATGGTTGGTGGTCTGGAAACCATGCCATATGAGGAAGGGTTGAAGGGTCTAGGATTGTTTAGCCTACAGAAGAGAAGACTGAGAGGAGACATGATCGTAGTCTTCAAGTATCTGAAAGGTTGTCACAGTGCAGAGGGATCATCCCTATTCTCACTTGCACAAGATGGGAGGATTAGAAACAATGGTATGAAACGTCAAGGGAGTCAATACAGATTAGATATTAGGAAAAACTTCCTGACAGTGAGGGCAATCAGTCAATGGAATAGGTTGCCACGCGAGGTAGTGAATTCTTCTCTGGAGGTCTTCAACCAGAGGCTGGACCTACATCTGTCTGGGATGGTTTAGGGAATCCTGCATTGAGCAGGGCATTGGACTCAATTACCCCAGAGCCTTCCAACTCTATGATTCAGTGATTTGAATGTACAGATTCAACATTCAAATCATTCACATTATACTATAATAGCAGTATATTTAAATAAATAAACTACTGAAAGATTGACCTCTTCGTCATTCTGACTGTGGGAGAAGAAAATAACCAGAATGAGAAGTTTGAGACTCCAATTGGAAGCATCACTGTTTCCCCCTGAATCGCACATTGATCCAGTGTAGATCAGATGATGGTCCAGGGATGTCAAATTGAGGCTTTCAGTCATGGCCTTTGCTTCTCCCCACCACATCTGGAATACTAATCCATAGGCCACTGCTAACCAAAAAATGGCCCTGCAGAAAATGGAAGCTTCTGTGGTGTTTGGAAGCTAATTGCTACACTAGGGGAAGCATGTGAGATAATCCTGACGATGTTCTAACCACTCTGCTTGCAGGTAGTGAGTGTATGTGGGAAGGATCTGAAAATCTGAACAATGGTAGCAATGGTAGCCCAATGCTGCCAGTTTTGGGATTTATATGTGTTTGCGGCATTCCCTATCCTACTAGTTTAGTAATGAAAAAAGCTGAGTAACAAGTATTTTCTTTTCCCCCACCCACCTTTTCTCATTCAAGTCCCTGGAGGCATTGCTTCGGAATCCCTCATATTCACGCCTTTGGAGGACATGATTTTTCTGAAGTGGGAGGAACCAGTGGAGCCTAATGGCCTTATCACCCAGTATGAGGTATGTTTAAAAGCTTTTTGAGGGTTCCATAACTTTCACACACTAAGGCCACTCAATTAAGGAGAACTCATTCTAATGATCTGAGTGGTTTTTTAAAAAAACATATTCACTATATCGTTAAAAAAGAGAAAAAACTCAAGAGGAATAGCATGCAAAACTTAAAAGCAGAACAACAGATCAAATGAAATTCTTGTTCAGTCAAAACTACAAAGCCTGCAGGATGCAAAATTCATAGCATAAAATTACACAATGCCCCTATTCATACTCTTCTTCTGCTCTACAGCAGAGCAAGGAGGCTTGCACGGAGAAATTCTTCATCTAATCTAGCTAGTGATATGAAAAGTTCTGTGGCTTCCATGTATGCTGGATTCAGAAGTGTTTCCAGCAGGACGCATCTGCAAAGAATGCATTATGCAAAGGTCACTTAGGCCAAGTTCCCACTTGGCAATTTAATTCAATTTTAAACCAGTTAAAAAACAAACAAACCAGCAGCGAGGTCTGGGTTTTTGCGTTCTCACTATTGCGTTCTCATTCTCTATTCCTCAGTACCCAATAGGGGAGGAACCCCCTCCCTTCAGCAGAACCCCCTGCCCATGAAGTCAGCAATTGGACACCATCATACCCTGACTTCATTCAATTCAACCCCCATCCCTCCATATAAACTTTTCTCCACATCAGAAAATGGAGTCCTTCGGCAACAGCTTTTGTTCACTTGTATCTATCATAGCATTCCTGGAAGGAAGGAGGAAGGAAGCAGACAGGGTTTTACACAAGAGCTTTGCACTGGATCGTTACAGCGGCTCAGTGCAAAATGGCAGGGATTGAGGTAAAAAGATCTAATCTCTTGTTACATTGTTAGTTATTGCAGGCTCTCTGTTCATTCTTCACCTCTCCCCCACCTCCTTTTCACCCAGCCAGATCTCCTTAGCATGTAATGGTGGGAGATCCCAGGGAAGAGAGGGCTAGGGCAGAAGAAATCATGGCTTATCATTGGATCTGGGGAAACTGAAGAGAAGGCCCCTAAAGCATGGTTTCCTCCCAGAAAAACCCCATTTGGATTCCTGTTTGCTAACGAGACCCCTTTTAATCTGAATAGGGTTTCTCCATATTTCAGGACCTTTAATCCACAGAAACAGGGGATCCCTTGCAAACTGTCAGAATGGGAGATCTCATGCCAACTTCAAGCCTGATTATATCCTGTGTTGGAACTCGTCCTTAGTGTTTGTCATATTCTGTGTCACTTTGTGCACAGATAAGAACTGTATCCCGTACATGATTTCCCTTCAACCTCAGAAGTGTCCCATTGTGGGCAGAAGTGTGAACAAGATTAAAGACAGCTACATGACAGCCAAGCTTGCAGACATAATCCTGAGAGCAAGGTCAGTACTCACCTGAGGTCACCTCACTCCTAGCTTTCTCAGAGCCAGGATGGGACCAAAAGACACTATTGGTCTGTGATGAATGTGAGACTCTGCTGGATTTCCAACAGAAATAAGGACTCCTTGGATGTAAAGTTCAAACCTTTATTAAGACAGACTCAGCAGAGGAGCTTATAAGGAAATTCTCTTTCAGATTCCCCTGGGATATACTTCCTCCTCCCCTCAGGCCCCTTACACCAAAGCTGTTACAATGTTTCCCATCATTGCCCCAAAGCTGGCATCCTTGAACTGATTGCCATAAACACTGCCTTGGACTTCTCTAAATTTCCCACTTATTCTAACCTGCTCTCTTCCACACTTTGGGAAACATATGGATTACAGAAGTATAAAATTGTTGTAACCCACCCTGGGACCATTGGGTGAAGGGCAGGATATAAATTCTTAAATCAATAACAAAATAGAATACAGATTGATTGTACATTCTGAGAGAAAGAATACAGCAGAAACGCATGGCAGCATATCTGGTGAGCACTGTTTCTTTTATCTTTTTAAATGAGTAGGGGTGTGTACGAATGCAATTTTTGGGATTCGATTCAAATTGATTTGAATGTTTAAAATGTAAATGTATGCACATTCGATTCAAATTGAGTACATTCAAATCAATTCATACAAATTTTTGATTTGTATTTGAAGATACAAATGTTGACAACATTCGAATGTGTCCATACACATTTGTATGCATCCCGTTTTTGTCCCATATTTATCTGTATAAATGCATGCGGATACAAATAAGATGTGTATGTATATGTATGTAATGCATACGTATCTATACACATATGAATGTCCAAATAATTTGTAGGAATGATTCAAAAGATTCAAAAATTCATTTAAATGTTAAATTCGAGTGTACAGACAGTTCGAATTTGAATGTCTGAATTTGATTGAATTTGATCAGATCTCAAACGTTTTGAATATTTGTGCACATCTGTTTAAATGATGTTGTTCTTTGCTGTTGGTTTTCATATTATAGTTTTACTTGTGACTAGCCATTCAGATTGCCTAATTAATCTACCCAAGTCATCGGGCCAGGTCAGATGCAGCCTGGAAGGTTCTGTAATCACATTTGCTAGAATTAGCTTATACACCTTAATTTTTCTCCCTTCCTGGGGCAATTCTTCCTCTTCCACTAATTTCTCCAAATCCTTTAGTAGAGATGATGCAGATTGTCACATTTCCATAGAACCAACTCTAGTTAAAAAGATCATTTGGTCAGCCAGGTGATCATGGTACCAGTACTCCGTTTTCATATTTATACAATTCCCACTGGTTGATTAATTGTCTGAAAAAACGTATGACCTTTATATTTGCCTCTGATTTTGCAATTAGTGACACTTTGCTTCAATATTGGTTGTGGTAAAGGACATGATGCAAGTTTGAGTTTGCCAGCTTTTCCATATCTTTAAGTTATTTAAGAAGTATGCAGCTCTTTTTAAAAAAATACTTTTTATTAGAATTTTTCAACAACTTTAAAACTTCATCTTTTCGTACAATAACATCATAGATTATTATTCCATCTTTCAGTTATTCTTATTGATGACTTCCTCCATTTTTTCAGATCTCGTTATGGTATCTCTTCTTCTTTTCCTCCCGTCAATGTTGCCTTTTTCTTGTCTTATGATTAACAATCAAATCCATCTATTACATCAGTTTGTTGTAGATAGTCGATAAAAGGGTTCCAGTCATTAACAAACTTATCTATTGTTCTTTCTTTTATAAAATTTGTTAATTTGTCCATTTCTCCCATCTCAATCAATTTAATTAGCCATTCTTCCATCGTTTGGATTTCAACGTCTTTCCATTTTTGTGCATATAACAATCTTGCTGCAGTTGTAATATATGAACCAAAGAATTCATTTTATTGAAACTTTCATCTAATATTCCTAACAAAACCATTTTTGGTCTAAAAGGAATACTTACCTTTAAGATCTGCCTCATAATACTATGTATGCAGCTCCCTGTTTAAAACAAGGTAATCCCTGCCAGCCTAAGGTTTCCAGTTGAACCCATGGCTCATTTGACTGATGTATCAAATCTAATACTTTAGAGATATGAAAAGGATTATGATAGATGTGCAGAGCTGACAGACCCCGCCCACCATTTTCACATTTCTACATCAGCAGGTTGACAACTATCCATTTTTCTCAAAGTACTATCCTATCCTTCTAATATTTTGGGGGAAAGTATTACTGGTAAAGATATGGAACAAATAAAGAAACAGATAAAGTGTCTTATTACCATGGTTTTTCCTAAAATGCTTAACATTTTTTTGCCATTAAGAAAAATCAAATCAAGTTTAATCATAAGCCATAGAGGAAGAAAATTCATTTTTTATCAGGTTATCTGAATTTTTTTCTTATCTGGACTTCTCAATATTTAATAGCCTTTTTCCTGTGTTTTATTTTTAAGATCTGTTTTTCCATGAGTATAATATATTCTGACTACTCAGGTTCAAATATATGGCTTCTAACTTTTGATAATTAGCCCTCAGGCTTGCAACTATTACAGAATTTTCACACAGTATTTTAAGCATAGGACAGGACTTTTATTGTTCCCCTAAAAATAAAAAAATATTGTTGTAATTAAAAAATGTTTTTTCCTGTATAGTGTATTCCTTGATTTCTTTGTCCTGGTTTATCTTATAAGCTAATGGTTCTAAGACTAAATTGAAAATCCTCAAGGAAAGAGGACAACCCAGGCTGTTTTTGCTCTGTGTTAAAAAGGAATTTATTATGTCTCCATTAATTGTGTCTTCCTTTGATCATGTAAAGGATTAATTACCTCTGGGATTTTAGTGCCAAGTCAAGATCTATGGATTATCATCTTTAGAAAATTGTGTGAAAGAGAAAGGCTTTGTATTTGTCAACCACCCCCAGAGCAAAGGGTCTACAATTTTGTTTTTCATGTTGACAATATCTAGAGTTATTTAATCAAATCTGCAGAGGAGCTACCTGTCCTAAATCCAAAATGTTTATCATTTATTAATTTATTGCTTAATGTTCTCATTTTTGCTATTATTATGGCTATAAAATAATTATAATCCCTGTAATAAAGTTGTTGGCCTGTAATACTCTAGAGTAGTGTTTCCCAAACTTTAGACATATGTGTACCCCTTCTATAATTTTCGTAATGCTGAGTACCCCTCATAAAAAACCGCTAAGCACGGTGCAGTGGATATTCCCATGTGATCCCCACCAAACTCCGGTGCAATGTGTACCCCCACCAAACTCTTCCCGTACCCCTGGGGGTACGCGTACCACACTTTGGGAAACACTGCTTTAGAGAGTAAGGGTCATTGTCCTCCTTATATATTGTATTGATAACCAGCTCCTCAGTAATCAGTTCTTTGTCACTTCAGAATTCAAAAGATCCTTTTGTATTTGCTAACAATTGAAACAGAACTTCTTTTAAAAACTTAGTAACCTGATGTTTCTTATATGAATTTTCATAAAAAAGCATTACATTCTTTCTTTGCACTCCTTATGTAATACTTCTTTTGCATATATAAACCCTGCATTAAGCACTCTGTTTTTATTTACTATAATTAGCCAATAATTATAAACAGTGATTCCACAAATTCACTGAATATTTAATATGTTCATACGAGTCCAAGGTTACTAATGCTTTCCTTTTTTCAGCTGTACTAAAAACCTCCTGTCCGCGAATCTAATTTCTGGATTTCTGTTAATATTTCTGAAAATGTACAATTTTGCTGCTTTTTCTTATCCATGATATTTCAGAAATTCTGTGACTTTTGAAGATTAACTTCAATGCTTCCCAGAAAATCCCAGTCTCTACCTTTGCAGTGTCACTAATCCTAAAATATTCATCCAAAACATGCAACCATTCTCTGAAGGCTTGATTGGTCTAGTGGTTAGGGAGCAGGACTTTTATCTGGGAATACCGGGTTTGATTCTGCACTCCTCCATGAAGCCATCTGGATGATCTTGAGCTAATCACAGCTCTCTTCTGAGCTCTCACAGCCCCATCTACCTCACAGGGTGTCTGTTGTGGGGAGAAGAACACAAAGCTTTGTCAGCCACTTTGCGTCCCCTTAAATGGGTGAGAAAAGTGGGGTAGAAAAGCCAACTCTTCTTCTTCAAATCATCTCATAGATCTTTTCATTCTGCTACACATCAAATATACCTGTGTCTAAGATTCATTTTGGAAGGACCAGGCAGTTAATGCAGTTTTGGGCTATACTAGGAGAAGTGAATATATAGCCAATACTTGCATATTTGGAATGCCAGAGTAATGTGTATATCCCTTCTGGGCCAATAAGTATCTCAGTACATCCACCATTCCATATTTAACCATTATATCCATGAAGGTTTTAGGTGATTCGTTCTGTAAGCCATTTTTAGTTAGTAGTTAGCTCCTCCCGTGCTATATAGCATATAAGGCAATGAGGTTATTCCAGTGACTTCAGTCAGCAGCCAGATTTGTGGCTTCATAGCATTTTACATTCAGCTGTTTAAGATCTTTTAGAAATTTTTGATGCCATGTGTTACATGGCCTTCCTCTTCCTGTGACCACCTGATGGTACCCATGTCATTGCCATTTTAGGGATTTTCTCATTGTCCATCCTTAGAACATGGCCTGCCTGGAACATTAGTCAATATATTAGCCTCCAACTGGAAGTCATTATAGACCATTAGCCTCCAACTGGAAGTCATTATAGACCACGATGAAGATGGGGTCCCCTTGGTGAAAGATGATGCACCAGGTGGAATTAAATCAACTTGTTCCTAGGTTATTCCAGTTTTCCCCAGTATCCTGAACTCTGCCATATAAATACCTTTAAAAAAAATATCAAAATTAAACCTACATAAAACTTGCCCTTTGGCTCTCCTTAATGTATAAAGTATATAGTCCTTTCCACCATATCATTCCTGTGCCATTTATATGCACATGCCTACATTTATGATATGCCACACATATATCATATAGTAGATGGAATGTGGACAACTCTGCTGTGGGACTTGGACAGACTTCAGCAGAAGCTCATGAAGCTGCTGTTTCCAATTCTGTGGCTAAGCTGGTTATTTCTGTCTCCTCCACATTCGTTCTATTAGACGCATATAAACAGAAAAGGACCAAGGACCAATCAAAGGGGGGGGGTTCTGCTGGCTCCCGTTCAATAGAACCAGACTGTAGAGTTGCTCAAGAAGAAGAAAAAAAATTGTAATTCTGGATTGACTGCCTGTTAAAGATAGTGACGCCTTGTCTTCCTATGCAGAGCTTAATTGTCGGGAGGCTCCTCTGGTGAGAAGCATAATATTAAAAAGTTTAAAAATAATGTCACAGCAAGATAGAAATCGAAAGCAAAAAGCTAAATATCAAAGAATTGCCAAAAGGAGAAGGAAAAAAAAACACCTGCTGCTGCTAACAATGCTATTAGACAAGAGATAAATGAGGCAAAAACAGTGACATTAAAAACAGATGAGAGCATGCTGAAAATCAGAAGTAAAAAGTAGTTGAGAGGCTCAAGGGCATGGCCGGTAGCCAGCTGGCTCTCATGTAATAAGGCT
>MTQE01001424.1:12414415-12434873 GCA_014337955.1 Aspidoscelis marmoratus
GTTGGTTGGTTGGTTGGTTGGTTGGTTGGTTGGTTGGTTGGTTGACCGACTGACTGACTGACTGACAGATTGATTGATTGATTGATTGATTGATTGATTGATTGATTGTATTTCTGTCCTGCCCCATACCCAAAGGTCTCAGGGTGAGTAACAACATCTAAAATCAAACATCATTAAAACAATAACTGTGTGTATTAAAACAATAATGTCTACAAGTGGGGGAAATTATAACTACGTTTAGTCAAAGGCCAGAACATATACATTGAAGGAGCCTGATGTACCTCAAGGGGGAGACTATTCCACAGCCTGGGGGCCATTACTGAGATTGCCCTCTCCTGGGTGACCTCCCGTCTTACTGCTTAGGGTGGTGGTACAACTAGGAGGGCCTCCCCTCCAGATCTTAAGGCATGGGCAGGTCGGTATGGGAGAAAGTGTTCCTTTAGATATTTGGAGCCCAAGTTATTTAGGGCCTTATAGGTAAAAGTTAACACCTTGAATTGGGCTTGAATTGAAGGAATGATAATGGTTTAGGCATGGGAACAAACATAGTCTAAACTGAACTGACAGAGATGGGCTATGTTTTATCATGTTCTTACCTAACCGGGAAGTGTGGCTGCTGTTGAATGCCATGCTGGGATGGAAAAACTAAATGACAGTTTCACTATGTTTAGTGAGATGTAGTGGTTGCTGTAGGAAGATTTGGACTTCCTTAAAACGAGAATATTTACAACCTAGTTTTTGTTCAATATGCCAGTTACTGTGAACACATTTGAAAGTCACTAAATGGGAATTATATTCCATCTAATTACTCTCTGTTGACTTCCTTTCTAGCACCCAGTTTTGATTATGGAGACATGCCTTCTCCACTGAGGGAGACAGAGAGCACCATTACTGTTCTTCTGAGACCAGCGCAAGGCAGAGGCGCTCCTGTCAGGTACAGGAAATCTCATCAATTCACATGATTTTTGAGGCAACATTTTCTGGATTGAATTTTCTTCACCTTGCTTCTTGCATTTTCCTGCTTATGTATTTCATTTTGTTTTGGAACTGTTAATTGTGACTATACAGAGAAGCTAGACACCAAAGCTCAGGGTTATGGTATGTGCTTTGCATGTAGATTTTCCAGACTCATTTACAACTTTTTCCTGACAGGATTGTTTCCTGGTTGTATTATTTACATTTTTATTTCACCTTATACTCTGAGGTCCCAGAGCAGGTTGCAACAACTAAAATGCATAAAATTTTAAATTAGAAGCAATTAAAAACAATACAGTATCAAAGGAAGGGGAGGAGAACTCCCTCTTCAACTGAAGATGTGCATAAAAACTTGCAGCTTCACACATACCAGAAGGAAGAGCATTGTCCTGTCTCTGGCAGGCAAGGTCTGGAAGCAAACACACACATACGTACACAGGCTTAGTAGCAGCAAGAGACAGTACCAAAGTACAGTTCCTTGGGGGCTTAAGAGCTAACACATTGTCAAAGAATTCTAGGGTCAAAAGATATCAGAGAGGCAGAAGGGTCAGTCGTTAATCTCAAAGCAAGGTCATGGATTCCAAGAGCTACAGATTTACCATCTTTGCCTGCAACAACTCTGGCTCGAATGTGAGACTTTAAATAGAGGAAGCAGGGTCATGCCTCTTTCATTGTATGTGGCATAATATTTCTGATTTGCACAGCTGTGAGCACTTTTGTTTCAACACTGGTGGAGAAGGGTGTTGCCCGGCTTCTTTCTCCAACTCTGAGCTACTGTCAATTTGAACTATAGACTCAGCATTCTAACTTGACGCTTGTGTCAGGCATTCCTCATGGTACCTGCCCGGTCAGCCTGCCTCAGCTTGGCCGGGTGTTGCGATTGCTCCTTCATCATTGGAGGAAGAGGGACTTGACAAGAGGAGGCTTGACAAGCATTTCATTTATTGTGGCTAATCACAGAAAAATCACCATCACAGGTCTCCAAAACCAGGGTTCATTCAGAATTCATCATGGTAGGCCTAATTCAGCATGTTCACAATTCATATGAATTCATATAAATGTGAACCTTCGCTGGCAAATTGAATGGACCATATCTGACTGCAAATTGAATGTATCTGCCCTTCATCAGAGCTTCATAAAAGTGCCATTGAGAGCTGGATCTGCCTACATCAGCCTCATCTCCCCATGGCCGTGCCCCCTTTCCTGAAATCCATCTGTCACCACCATGGCCTCCACTGCCATTGAGCCATCCTCCAAGACTCAACTAGGTCTTCCGGAGGTACACGCACAGGTTTAGAGGCCCATTTTCCCGTGATTCCGAGATAGGACAGCCAGGTGGGATTGGAAGGAAGGGATTGAGGGGGGGGGGGGTCCCTCCACATGCCAACATTCCACGGATGTTTGTGTGTGAAGCCAAAGCCCCCCACATTCATCGGGGAGGGGCTTCACACAAAGGGTGTTTTTCCACTGTCACTAGAAGTACCCATTAAGTACCCATTAATGGATACAAAAATGCCATTACGTACCCATTAATGGGTACTTAATGGGTACTTTTAGTGACAGTGGAAAAACACCCAAAGCCAAATATTTCCCCCCTTCAATGCATATCAAATCAAAGAGAGGAAATGGGCTTGGTGCACATCTCTAGCCTGAATATGGATGTGTAAAATTCACTTTGCATTTGTAAATTTGATTGAAGATTTCGTATATGCAGACATGGACATCAAACGAAAAATCCAGTTCTCCAGTGAATCCAGCCTCCTCACGCTGGGTAATGTCACTGATCCACTGCCTGGACCGAACGCAGACTTTTTCCTCCTGCCTTCTCTCCAGGTGGCGCTTTGCTCCCATGATCCCCTTGGTCCCCAGTCTGTCGCGTTCGCCTGGACCAGACAGAGGTATCAGTTTTGAGCTCCGTTGGAGTTTTTTCCTTCCTTTTGTCTTAAGGTAAGTTAGTCTTTAGCCAGGTCCCTGGGGTCAGTTAGGGCTTCCCTTCCCTCCTGCCCAGGGGATTGGAGGTGGGAGTCCCAGGATTTCCCCTTCTTCCCGGCTGGCTACCCCCCCCCCCGCGCCTATCGGCGGCCTCGGCGTGGGTCTGACTTGCCTTTGCCTTTTCGGCGGCAAAGCGTCCCCTTGGGCGCTCTGTCCGCTGTTTCGGGAGCGATTGGCGGCGCCTTGTTGGACAGCGGGGCGTTTCTTCTCGCCTCCCTCGTCAAGTGAGTCCCTTCCTAGCCTCTGTAGGCTAGCGGGGTTTGTCGCTTGCCGTTTCTGCCGCCAGATTGTGTGCGCTTCTTCCTCCACCCCCTCTGCTGGCGTGCTCGGACGGGGCTGGTGAGCGGCTTGGAGTTCCTTGGCCAAGTCCGCGGTTTGTTTCCCCGGACGGCGGCGGAGTCTGTGGCTTCTCGCAGCGCCGTTAGGCTGCGTCTATCTCCCGACGGTTGCCCTCTGACCGCGGCGCTCGGTTGCGACGCGCGCGGCCGGGCCGGCACGAGCGGCTAGAGCTCATTCTAGCCAGAGTGGGCTCCCGTCGCGGCCGCTGTTGCCCGGTTGTTTAAGGGATCTTACAGGGAGACCATTTATATTAGGTAGATGCGAGCCTCTGGAGTCTGTTTGGCGGCCCGCGCTTTTTAGCGGCCGCCATTTTAGTTGGCCCTTTCCACTCGGCCGCCATGTTAGGGGTCTGTCGGCCATGTTACTGGGGTGGTTTAGGGCCTGCTGTGCATAAGATCACGAGGGTGACTGTTCTTCCCCTCCTGTTTCTTACAGAGCCTTGGTGGTGCGTGATGGAGAGAGATCAGGAGGCGCAAGCTCCAGCTAAGGCAGATGGGTCTAAATTCCCTTCTCAGAAGTCGGATGGCGTCAAGCCCCCCAAGATTAAAGTGGTTGATCCTAGTAAGCCTAAGAAGGTCCAAGGGGCTTCGTCTTTGGCATCCAATGCGAAGAAAGGGCAACCGGCGTTGGTTCCAGCTCAGACCCCGGTAGTGTCGCCTTTTGAGGGCTTTGGGCCTAATCCTAATCCAATGCCATCCTCGATGGGTGAGGCTGGTCTGAACTTTCCAGGCATGGGGGGCTGGCCTATGCCGCCCTCCCTTCAGTGTACACAGGATATTTTTGGGCTGGCGCATACCTTAAAGGATTCCATTAAGGAATCTTTGAAAGAGTCTCTCCAAGATTCCATCACCTCCAATGTGATTTCTTCGCTCAAGGCCAGTGGTTTTCTGAATCCGGTTTCGGCTCCAGTCTCAAAGGTCCCTAAGAAGAGCAGGAAGAGGCATGTATCTCCCTCCTCTTCATCTTCCTCTTCCTCTGAAGAGCCCACTCCTAAGAAACATAAGAAGGTTAGGAGGGCGCATTCCAAGCCTCTGGAGAATTCTATTCAGGGGGTTGTTCCTGCCACTCCGGAGGACCCTCTGAAGGCGCCAGTGCCTATATCCGGCCGTACCTCCCCGGTTACTTCGGATGCTGAGTCCTTCCGGCCTGAGGATCCTGAACAGGCTAAGTCTGACCTCCACTCTCTTCAGGATGAGGAGGATTCTCAATCTCAGGCCCAGTCTACTCACAGATTGGTGTCCTTCGAAGAGTACGTCACAGCAGTGGAGTTGGTGGCAAGTACGCTTGACCTTTCGTTGCCAGGCTGTTCTAAGGAGGAGTCTTCTAAGGAGGCGGCTAATCTCTTGTGGACCCTGCCTTCGGAAGAGAAGATCTTGCTGATCCCTTCGATTTTTGAGAATTTGGTCTTGAGAGAGTGGCGGGAGCCGGCGACAGCTAGATTTCCCCTGATCCTTCGTAAGATGTTGCTCCCTCAAGATCATGCCGAGAGTAAGTGGGCAGTCCCCGCTGTGGACCAGCCCATTACCCAACTGGTTTCGAAACAGGTGGTCCCCAGGGACTCTGAGTCAATTCTTCGGGACCAGCTGGATCGGAAAATGGAGTCTTTACTTCGGAAAGCCTTTGAAGCCGAAGCCTTTATTATTACAGTTTCTTCCACCAACTCTTTGATCTCCAGGGCGGGGCTTAAATGGTCTGAAGAGCTCCTGGCAGATCCGGACATTTCTGAGCCGATGCGCGAGGGGCTTCTGGCTATTTGGAGGGTCATGGCTCTCTCTGCTGATTTATCGGTGGACGCTCTCCAGCTGGCGGCCAGAGCTTCAGGATTGTCCACCGCCGCCCGCAGGGCACTGTGGCTCAAAAATTGGAGTGTGGACCTGGCGTCCAAAAGCCAAGTCATTGCCTCGCCATTTAAAGGACAGAGTTTATTTGGTGAGGAATGTTTAAGAGATATTTTGGTTGAATCCAAAGATAAAAAGAAGGTAATGCCTTTGGCTCCGCCCACTGCCCCCTCCCCCTCCTCCACATCGAGGGGCAAGTCTTCGTTCCAATTTTTCTGAAGGTCTCAGCGTGATGCTCAGAGCAGACAGCCCTTTCGGCCCAAGCCCCCCAGGGGTCGAGCGACCTGGGGGTGCTTTTCCTCATCAAATAGGGAGCCGCTCGGCAGGGGCGGAGGTCGTTTTGGCCGCCCCTTCAATCAACCCCGCTACGGAGGAAAGTGAGATGGTGGGGGGCCGTCTTTCCCAATTTCTTGCTCAATGGGAAAAGACTTGTGGGGACCCTTGGGTCTTACAGATAATCAGGTTTGGTTACTCGTTGGAATTTGTTTCGGTGGTTCCGTCCAGGTTCATTGTATCCCCTATCCCTACTGAACTTAATAAAAGGTTGGCTTTGTATAAGGTTGTTGATGAGTTATTGAATTTGGGAGCTATTGAGAGAGTTCCCTTGGAGGAACAGGGGAAAGGGGTCTATTCTATCCTTTTTCTTGTCCCTAAGAAATCTGATGAGTGGAGGTCCATTTTGGATCTTAAATTTTTGAATAAGTTCCTGAAGGACGAGAGGTTTAAAATGGAAACCTTGGCCTCAATCAGGGGCGTGGTCAGAAAGGGGGAGTTCTTGGCCTCCCTGGATCTGCGCCACGCCTACTTTCACATTCCGATGGCGCCCTCGGCCAGGCCATTTCTCAGGTTCTGCTTGGGGGACCAGCATTTCCAGTACAGGGCCTTGCCTTTCGGGCTCTGTGTGGCCCCGAGGGTCTTCACCAAGACCCTGTCTCCTCTGGTCTCCTCTCTAAGGTTACGGGGTTTGGAGGTGTATGCCTATCTTGATGATGTGCTGTGCAAGGCGGGGTCTTACCAACAGACCTTGCGGGTATCTCAGGAAGTGGCCCAGGCCTTTCTGGATCATGGGTTTCTTGTAAATTGGGAGAAAAGCTCTTTGACACCTTCTCGAGTGCTTACTCGTTTGGGTGCCCGTTTTGATACTGGGCAGTTTTCTATTACCCCGAGCTCCGAGAGATCTCAGGCCCTAGTAGCCTTGGCCAGGGAGGTTTGGAGATCTCCTTCAGTGAGGGTAAGCAGGTTGGCCTCCCTTCTGGGGAAAATGGTTTCGGTGATCGATCTGGTACCTTGGGCAAATTTCCATTTGAGACCCTTGCAATGGTCCCTCAAGAAATATACGGCCTTGATAGCAAAGAAAAAGGACTTAAGAGTTTTCCTCCCACCAGATGTTAAGGATTCGCTTCGATGGTGGTTTACGTCAGCGAATCTGACTAAAGGTTGCCCCTTATCTTGCGTCCAAAAGGTCAGGGTTACCTGTGACGCAAGTAATAGGGGGTGGGGCGCTCACTGTTTAGGGAGGACCGCCCAAGGCCGGTGGTCTCGTGAAGAAGCTCGTCACCAAATTAATTGGCTTGAGCTAAAAGCTATCTATTTGGCCTTGCTGAGTTTTGTATCCCTGGTTGAAGGTAAACATGTTTTGATTTTAACAGACAATGTAACTGCTAAGGTTCATGTGGTTCGCCAGGGGGGCTCCCATTCCCGGTCTCTAATGGCTTTGTCTAATGATTTGTTTTTGTGGGCAGAGACTCACCTCCTTTCTCTCTCGGCCATACATTTGCAGGGCACCCAGAACACCTTCGCGGATGCTCTGAGTCGCACAGATCTACCCCAGGCCGAGTGGCGCCTCGACCCGGAGGTGTTCAGAGTCTTGGTGGATATGTGGGGGCAACCGGTAGTGGACCTCTTTGCGACAGCGGAGAACGCGCAACTCCCTTGCTACATCTCAAGGTTCAGGGACCCGGGTGCGTGGGCGGTCGATGCGATTTCCACCCGCTGGCCCGAGGGGCTCCTGTACGCCTTTCCGCCGTTCCCTCTCCTGGCTCAGTTCCTCCAGAGGGTGTATCAGGAAAGGGTCTCGGTTGTCCTGATAGCCCCTTTTTGTCCAAGGAGATCCTGGTTCCCCCTCCTCAGGAGCCTCCAGACTGAGTTTTTCATGCTTCCAGTCTCCCCGACACTGTTGTCTCAGGGCAGGACCTTCCATCAGGATCCAGCGTGGCTGTCCTTGACAGCGTTTCTACTCAACGGTCCCTCCTGAGGGCCGCTGGATTTGAGGAGGACGCTGTGGACACGATGATGGAGGCACGCAGAGCTTCTACCAAGCGAATATACGATGCCGCTTGGAAGGCTTTCTGCCGTTGGTGCAGGCCTCGGAAAATCGTTCCATCCTCCGCTACAGTCCAGCAGGTTATCTCCTTCCTTCAGGAGGGTTTACGGCGTGGTCTGCGTTTTAACACGCTAAGGAAACAGGTCCATGCCTTGGCAGCGGTCCTGGACTTATCTATGGGATGGAAGTTGGCCCATAATGAGTATGTTAAGGTCTTTTTGGCTGGAGCTAAGGCAAAATGTCCCCCTGTGGTTCATAGGTTTCCTACCTGGGACCTCAGGCTGGTGCTGTATGCGCTGATGGGCAGGCCTTTTGAACCCTTAGCCTTGGCGGCCTTGAGACTGCTAACTTTCAAGGTTATTTTCCTGGTAGCTATTACTTCCGCTCGGAGGATGTCTGACTTGTCGGCTCTTCGATCAGATGAGCCGTATTGCCAGATTACTCCGGGTTCTGTGATTTTGCGTCTTGATCCCTCTTTTCGGCCAAAGGTGGACTCCCGTTTCCATCGGGCACAGGAGATCCACTTGCCTACCTTCTATCCAGATCCGTCTACGGATCTGGAGAGAAGTTGGCATACCTTGGACGTTCGGAGAGCTGTCCTATACTATAAGGACAGGACTAAATCTTTTCGTAGGTCGCCTTCTCTGTTTGCGGGGTTCCATCCTTCAAATATGGGGTTGAAGGTTAATGCACGGGCTATAGCAGGATGGGTCAAGGCCTGTATAGCTCTTGCATATCAAACAAAAGGGAAGCCAGTGCCCCAAGGTATTACGGCACACTCCACCAGGTCTGCGGCCACCTCCGTGGCCCTGGCGATGCACGCGTCCATAGAAGAGATCTGTAAGGCAGCTACCTGGGCTTCACCGATGACCTTCACCCAGCACTACAGGCTTGATCAGTACCGGGAAGAAGAGGCGAGTTTTGGAAGGAAGGTCCTTCAACAGGCTCTTGGACAGGTATGATTGGTGGCTGTGATGGTAAGTTTCTTGGTTATCTCTCCTTGGGCCTTCTCTCCTGGTCCGTTGTATATTCCCCTCCCTTTTTTGGTTGTTGGGCTCTGGTACATCCCAGCGTGAGGAGGCTGGATTCACTGGAGAATGTAGTGTTGTCACTTACGTGAGCGTTCATTCTCTTGAATCCAGCCGACTCACGACCCGCCCTTCAACTGAGTTATGTTTCTTGTTGTCTGTTCCTGTTTTTTGGTGGTTTAGTTTGCAGGTTCTTCTTCAACGGCTCCACGACAGACTGGGGACCAAGGGGATCATGGGAGCAAAGCGCCACCTGGAGAGAAGGCAGGAGGAAAAAGTCTGCGTTCGGTCCAGGCAGTGGATCAGTGACATTACCCAGCGTGAGTTGGCTGGATTCAAGAGAATGAACGCTCACGTAAGTGACAACACTACAGTTTCACCTATCTGAAACTTCAGTTGAAACGAATGAGTCTTCTGCTTGCAAAAGCAAACAATTTGATTGAATTTGTGGTTTGCTGTATTTTTGGTCAGGAAAAGGGCTTTTTGTTTTATGGAAGAAATCTTATTTTTCTTTGCAAAAAATATTCAGAAATGGATGCAAAAATCCAGTTTTTAATTGAAATAGTTCAACAAAGAAACAAAAGAACAAATTTTTGCTTTGAATATCTTTTTGTGTGTTTGCACATCCCTGGGCCTTGCCACTAAGTTCCAAGCTGCTGCACATAAACTATGTTTGCTCCGCACAAGACCATCCCCCGCTGAGAGTTGATAGGCAAGGTGTTTCTTCTGAGCCACCTTGGTCTAGTGGTTAGGGAGCTGGACTCTTATCTGGGAATACAGGGTTTGATTCTGCCCTCCTTCATGAAGCCAGCTGGGTGACCTTGGGCTAGTCACATCTCTCTTCTGAGCTATCCCAGCCCCACCTACCTCACAGGGTGGCTGTTGTGGGGAAAAGAATAGAAAGCTTTGTCAGCTGCTTTGAGTCCCCTGGGTGAGAAAAGTGGTGTAGAAAAGCCAACTCTCCTCCTCCTCCTCCTCCTCCTCCTCCTCCTGGGGATGGAGGGGCCACTGCTGGTAGTTGCTGGAGGAAATAGATGTGTAGCCTTCCCTCTTTGTGATTAAAATCTCTCTTAAAGCTAGTGAGCATGACTTGGCTAGAGGCCATTTCCTTTAAGTGTATACCCAACACAATTATTTTCTTATTGAGGGGAAAGAAGTCTTAGTTACAACGTAATGCATTTTTAAATGAATGGTGCCAACATGTGCGGTCTGCCTGCACTGACACAGCCCCATCTGACACTCTGCTATTAGCCATTAGAAATTTGCTGGAGGATTGAAGAAAGTAGCAAATGGCTTCTGTGCTGACATTTCTCATTATAACCTTCGGAGAACTGCTCCCAGTTTGTGTTATCAGTTTGGTTGTACTTAACAGGTGAGAGAGGTGTTGTGATATTCTCTTCCGCACCATCATGCTTGAATCTTCCCACCCCCTGGGCTGGGAAGGAAGAAGTGCTGGGGGCTTCCCCCTCTCCTGTGCTTCTTTTGGAGCTGTTAGACCTGTCTGGCAGGAGACTCCCTGGTTCCTAATAACTTACCTTGAGTTGCAAATGAAGTGCAGGAGCTACTTGGATTGGATAGGGCTGCAATGGCTGTGTTATTTCCTTTGCCGAATCCCACTTCTTCCAGCATGATGCTGAGCAGGAATGTGAAGAGACAGGATTGTGGGGGATGATGGAAAGTAGTGTGGTTTATGGGGAATCGAGGGAAAGTAGCTCATTTTATGGTGCCAGAGTGTTTCCTGGGTGGAGACACCCTGAGAAGGTATTGCTTTGTTCTTGATGGTTTACTATTACAGGGCAGCTCTGTAGATGAAGAAATTCTTACTATGCTTAGAGAGCTATGTGCTTCCTTGATTCTCTGGTTGGTGGCCTAACCAAGGGGGATTGAGATCAGTTGCAAACAGGAGACATTATATGGATAAGATATGCATGGCAAAACTCTGCTTTACGTATGTTTCTGTTGCGGAACCTCCTGGCCAATATGCGATGGTTGCCTTTCCCAGTATGCTTCAGTGAATGAAGGCTGCCTCCAGACTTCTTCTTCCCTGCACAGCAGATTTGACCACGCTGCACAGGGGCTTCCGGTTAGCCAGACTAGCAGATCCGAAGCTTTGCAGAGAGGCCATATCAGCTTCCGGTCTGCCAGACTGGTGGATCAGAAGCTTCAGCTTCCTTGCAGAGTGGTTTCCTGTCTGCCACATGGGAAGCTCTGTCGCCAGCAGTGGTGGCGGGACATTCAAATGTAATTTTGTATTTAAAAGATGGTGATAAATCAGCATCTTTTTAATGCGTGGGGGGTGGAATACCGTGGGTGATGGGAGCAGCAAAGGGCAGCCGCTGCTTCCGTCCCCGTCTGAAAGCACACTGAAATTACACCACCTAGAGGGTTACTTACTGTGAGTGAATATTGCAACTGCTGCCTGAGTGAGATCCAAGAGGTGTCTTTGCATGGATAGAATCCTTCCTGCCTTAATGGCAGCATCACAGTCTTGCCTTGGCCTCAGTTTGGCAGCTGCTTCTTTCACGGCTGCCTCTCCACTGGTCTGTACCTGTTAAATTCATAAGAGAAAGAGGATGACACTATGGGGCTACTGAAATCCAAGAGGAAACTTTTCTAATCTGGATGTTACAAGCTAACTGGCAGAAACCTAGGTAAAAGAAGCTGGACATCTTGTTCAGTATCATTAACTTACAACTATATCCCCCTGCATTTATTTATAAAAAAGATATACCAAACATGCCTCTGATTTTATTACCTGAAGGTTCTCTTGATCACTTAGTTCTGCCTCATTTTGAATAACGTTTTATGTTATTGGAAACCAGTTCAAGTTTTTTTTAATTAAATGAAACGAGGTATATAAATACTTTTAAGAAATAATAGACACACCTCCCACCATCACAACGAATCATCATGAATAAAGAATTGACAGAATAATTACCTCGGCACTAGATTCTCATCCAAAGTCTCCCCGCAAATAAATGGATGGATGGATGGATGGATGGAGATAGATAGATAGATAGATAGATAGATAGATAGATAGATAGATAGATAGATAGATAGATAGATAGATAGATAGATAGATAGATAGACAGACAGACAGACAGACAGACAGACAGATAGATACATACAGACATACAGACATACAGACAGACACCATCACAGATCTTTACAATTGTCCTTTAGTATTAAGTTCCATCTAATTTTGCTTTTCTACCTTCTCTTCCACCATGCAACTGTGTTTTCTGTGTTCCTAGCATGTACCAAGTCATTGTGGAGGAAGATCGCCCCAAGAAGATCAAGCGGGATGTGGGCGGCCAGGAGTGTTTTCCAGTACCGTTGACCTTTAATGATGCTGTATTGCGTAGTTCATTTCACTATTTTGGAGCTGAGCTACCGCCCAGCAGCCTCATGGAAGCCAAGCCTTTTACAGTAGGTGACAACCAAACCTACAATGGTTATTGGAATCCACCGCTGGAGCCCAAGAAGGCTTATCTCATCTACTTCCAGGCCACCAGCAACTTCAAAGGGGTGAGTAGCAAAATGTTGATGGGAACAGCCATTCATCAGGAGGGTAGGGATGTGCTTGGGGGGGGGGGAATCACATTAGTTTCACTATGAAATAAAAAATCCAAAATTTTGTTTCCTTGTGGGATCATTAAATTGAAAAAGTAGATTTTTGCTTTCTTTTTTGAACTTTTTTGCAAACTTTTCACAACTTCTTTCCCACTGAAAAAGTCCTTTCTCATTACGCCCCCCCAGTCCCCCCAAAAGCAGAATACAAATATTTGTTATTTATTTATTTGTATTAATCAAATTGATAATTTTTGCAAGAGAAGATAAATTCACTGCAAACCAATTTTTGGATGCTTGAAAAACTGGCATTTCAATTTGATGTGAATGCCTTTGAATTTGAAATATTGTTCTGAATTTGTGAATTTGTCATTTAGCACATCCCTGCAAATTTTATTATCAGTATGCATGTCCCATTATTCCTTGTCTGTTGTAAGCACTTTTCATCAGGGGGACAAATGAAGTCCACAGTGCGGATCCCATTGTGACTGGCCTCAATTTTTGTTGCTTTTAATGACCAAGTGAAATGTGGTGGGAAAGATCTCTGGAAAACTACTACCTGGCAGAATACACAAAATTGAGCTAGGTAAACAAATGCTTTGACCTGGAATAAGGCATTTTTGTATGTTTACGTTCCCCACCCCAGTTTCAAAGAATCACTTAAGGATATATATTTTGAAATGCTTTGTTATGAGCCAGAACAACAGATAGAAAGGGTGGAAACATTCAGGTTATTCCACATTTTGCAGCAGATTGCCCTAAAGAGCAGAACTCATCCTTTTTATCAATTTCTGCATGCGTCTAGATCAGAGGTGTCAAACTCAATCCGGCCGAGGGCCGGATTTAAAAAAAAAAATACTGTGAGGGCCAGGGGGCGTGACCGGGGGCGTTGCTAGGGAACAGAGGAGGGGCTGGGGCGTGGCCGGGGCGTGGCTAGGGCGGGGCTGGCTGTCCATGGCGGCGCCCGGGCAATGGAGGGTCCCGCCGCGCGCTTGCTCGCCTCGCCTCGCCTCGCCTCCTTCGCACCCAAGGAGGACGGTGGCGGCGGGCGTGGGCGGCGGCGGGCGGCGGTGGGCGCGGGCGGCAGCGGCGCGGGCCGCGGCAGGTGGGCGCGGGCCATATTAAAACGCCCCGCGGGCCGCATCCGGCCCACGGGCTGTATCTTTAACATGCCTGGTCTAGATATTTGTATTTTATTCTGGTGTAATAAAAGTATGCATAAAATTGTACGTGATTTGTAAACATACTTGTTAGATAAAATAAGGTATGTGCTGTTAACTTGTAACAACAAGGATTGAATCAGGAATCTTTAGCAGGGAAACCACATGCTTTACTACTGAGTAGGGATTTGCATGAATATATATATAACATTCTTTATTTGTACAAGTTTGTAACATTTGTTGTTTGTATAAATTTGTACGAATTCGGACATTCGTACACGAATAGAATGTTATGACATTCGTACAATAACATTCATACGAATAGTATGAACATCCTTTAAACTGGAGATACGCATCAGATATGCATACGAACGGATATGTATCCAATACAAATGCATACATATCCAATATGAATGGACACGCGTCTAGAACGAATGGATATATATATACATTTGTATCAGATATTTGTACGAATACATTTGTATCAAATTGAATTTGACCACATTCGAAGGGGATCTATTTGAACGAATACAAATTGGATTCGTTCTGATTCAAATGGCAAAAAAAAAAAAACATTCATGCACATCTGTACTACTGAGCAGTGGTTTGTGTCCTGACTGAAATTAGTGCTTTATGTCACGTGGCACAGAACCCCCATATTTTTGTCTCCCCACTCCATTTCTGATAATTGGATGATGAGCTACCTAACAGAGAGGAGATTCTTGGTACCAGGAGCTGTCAGGCTAAGATCAGCAGTAACAGAAGACCAGAAGTGAGAAGGCAAACTCTTGCTAATTGTTCACATTACCTTAGTTGTACCATTGCACACAGTTTGGTGCACCAATGGGCATTGTTGCTGGAAGCTGCATAGCTATTGTGACCATCAGGTAAATTTAATCAGGCTAGCCAGCAGGTTGCTACACTGGAAACTATTGTCCACCAAGACTGCATTGATGGAATTAAAAGAGTATAGGAAAGGTGAATGAGTGACTCTGTTAGCCTGTCCATTGAGGAATGCTTCTCACACTATACTGTCTCTATTTCTTGACTCCCCACATAATCCTCCCCTGTCTCATTGATAGTAGTATACAGATTTTCCTTGTATATGTGTTGCATCACCTCCAAAGCAGGCTTGTTGCTTTTCAGCATTGAAGAAACCAGCAACATCTAAAGTCATTGCTTTCTTTGGAAATCTGGAAGTCCCTACTAAAATCCTTAATAAGAATCTAAGAGGAGTCCTGTTGGATCAAGTCATGGCCCCATCTAGTTTGGCATACTCTCTCGCACAGCGGTTCAGTATTTGCTTCTGGGCATCTCAAGCAGAAGACAAAGGCGAACCCCTGACCTGCTTTCAGCTCACTGCAGATGGCATCTAGAAGCATACTGCTTGTTTCTCCAGCCTAGAGGCTAGGGTTTATTAGGAAGGGACTGGAAATTAAGTCAGCAAACATGAGTTCTGATAGACATTGATACATTTGTCCTCCATGACTTTGTCTAACTCTTAAAGCTGTTCAGGCTGGTCACTTCATCACTTCTTCTGGGGGTAAATTCCTATAGACCAGTGGTCGGCAAACTCATTAGTCAAAAGAGCCAAATATCAACAGTACAATTATTGAAATTTCTTTTGAGAGCCAAATCTTTAAAACTTAATCTATATAGGTAGGTACATTGTTATTAACTTAATTAGGGTAGTCCTAAGCTGGAAGAGCCACACTCAAGGCTTTTGAGCCGTGGCTCTCGAGCCGTGGTTTGCCTACCCCTGCTTGAGACCAAAGATCCACTGAGTGAAAAAAGTACTTCCTGTTGTCAGCCCTAAATTTCCTGTCCATGAGTTTCATATGGTGCTCAGTTCTGTTGTTATGCAATAGAGAATTTTTCTCCATCCACCTTTTCCATACCATGCATGATTTTATATACAGGTCTTTATATACCGGATCAAACTCTGTCTTGTGCAAATGGAGCTGGCCTAACAGGAGTGGGGCCTCCTTGATCCAGATTAATGTTGGATCAGGAAGCCCAAGGTCTGGGTCAGAGGCCTTTGATCCAGATCTAAGGGCTAGTGCAGAAAAGGCTATGATTTTGTGACCTGGTTTGTAAATTCTAAGTAAATCATCATTTTACTGTGATTGTTTCTTTGTATGTACATATACACTTAGGAGACCACAATTTACTGTATCATTGCCAATAAAGTTTTGCTTTGTATATAGGAATGTTACTTGTTGCTATTTTTCACTCTGAAGTGTGTGTGTTTTGGTATTTCAGTTATTCATTTGAGAAACCTTGGTGAGAAGTATTAATGTTTAGAATTTTTAAAATTTATATTTGTACAAATGACTATGAAAATCCAGCTGCAAAAACTTCTGGTAAAATAGCTTTTACTTCAACAACTTTTAAATGCTACCTGTTTTTTCCTTCCTTAGGAAACAAGACTGAATTGTATCCGCATAGCCAGAAAAGGTAAATTTTCTCTGTAGTGTGTTTCCTTTTGTTGGACTATGTATGTTTGTTTCATTTTTGTAGTGTGGTGGTTAGAAGCTGTCTAGGTGCTGATATGTCTGCTGCCGAAACAGATCTTCCTTTGGTGTTTCTGCACCCGTGAAGGTAAAAAGGACCTGAGGTCACTTGAAGGAGTCATTTTTGCTCATGAACCTTATAAACACTTTTCAATTTTCTTATGAGAAGAACTTTATAATTCAGATTAGCAATTCTGTGCTTCTTCTTGGCACTTAAGAATCAGCCATTTGAGACAACTGTCCTGCTTGAGTTCTGTTGACTGTAGTGCAGTACTTTCTGCATCTTTTCTAGGGTGTCTGTGACTGAAAGTCATAGTCTGTTTTTGCCAAGTTTCTTTCTACTCTTTGCTCTTAGATTCTCCGTTAGTATAAAGTACTGTACTTTGAGAACTGAAACATTGGTCAGTAAGCATCCAGTGCACATTGGCCACCATATTCTTCTCAAAACTTGAGCATCCGTATGATGTTAGACAGCATTTCTTATCAATCCAGACCGTTAACTATGTTTGCTGGAGGAAACCGAATTGTAACCTTTAGGGCTTAACCCTGCCCAGAACTGGACATAGTGCAGGGTAAGCAGGGCAAAATACAATGGAACTATTACCACCTATGAGGAGGATATAGTGCTTCTGTTAATGCAGCCAAACAATAAGTGAACTCACAGGAGAAGCAAGCCCAGTTAATTTAAAATAGTGATGAGGATGAAAGGGGTAGCTTCCCTGCCTAAGAAATGTCAGTTTTTAGAAGAATAATGGATACACTTTTAAAAGCATTTAAAAGTACAGAGGAGGCCATTAAGGGTCTTGCAAGAGAAGTTCATGATGCAAAAAAGACATCTTTGGAAGCATTAGATATTGGGATTTAAAATGAAAAAGCAATAAAATAATTAAACAAGGCTTAGGAAGTCCTGAAGCATCATATTATAGACATTGTGAGCCATCAAAAAAGAAATCAAAGATATTTCAGAGAATGTGGGATCATGAGATCTGATAAAAATTTTTGATGTAACATAGAGAAGAGAGGTAGAAAGAGCTCAGAGAGGTCTTTCTCTAAAGAAACAGAATCCATCTCTGTGATATTTTAGTAGACTTTACAGGAAAATTTGTTAAAGAGGTCTATAAACAGTTGAGATGGTTATCAAATATCTCATCCAAATGGACATACTTACATTTTTAAGAGACTATTAGAATTTCCCAGAATAAGAATTTCAAAAACTTTGAAAAAAATAGTAAAAGAAATGAAAAACTAAAGTACAATAAAATATGAAGAAAAGTAATGAGAAAAATAAAAAATTAAGCAACAAATATTTATAGCTGTCTCTTAATATTGCAGTGACTTCACGTCTTTTGTCAAATAAAACTTATATTAATTCTCAAATTTCCAAATCAATAATCATTTTAATTCTTTCACAGATAGTCAATAAGGAGTCTCCAATTTTTTAAAAAAGAATTTTTCTCCTTATTCAATCTGTTCCAAGGTATTTTTAATCCATTTTTGTTCTGTTGTATTTTCTATTGCAATTACACAGCATCTCTCTTTATCAGTTGCTTATCAATAGTAGCATTTCAATTTGTCACCTTTTATTTTTCTTTCTTCTTCAAGTCTAATAATAACTTTGGATGTCCTCCATACTGAATCTTGAGGTCTTTGTTTGATCTATGGTTATACAACATTCTTTCCCTCCACTCTTGTACAACATATTGTTACTTAGAGTCTGAAGCAATTTGGGCCAATATTTTGTAAAGATTGTTCCATCTGAAAAATTTCCTGTGGAATGTCTTGTAATTATAGTAAATTTTATCATCTTCCTTGTGTTCCTATTTAATATCTCAAAAGCAGAAGATCAAATCTCTCAGACCTAGGTGACAAAGAACAACCCTTCCCTGTCCCACTTTAATTTTCCATAGTCAGAGTCACAGGAACTTTCCAGAGTCACATTTTCTTTCCGTAAATGGAGTCACACAGAGCATTTTCTCTTTTTTTCTAGTAATTGCTCCGATTAGATGCTTCCTGAAGTTAAACAGAGCACTTTCTCATCTAGTAGTTTTTATGTCAAGCCAATTTCATTAATTAATCAGTTAACTGATTAACTATTAATCAAAACTCATATCAAATCTTTTTAATAAAAAAATTATGCAGTTCCTCTTATTCGTTTCTTAAGGCTTTGTTGTATCAAATTCTTCTCTGTCTTTCTGTGGTTGCAGTTAGGTCTTTTACTTTGAAAAACAAGAAGGCAACTCACTGGAGATTTTCAGTCACATCGTCAAGAGAGAAATCGCTCTTTGATTTTATACTAATTTTACTTAAATGTGAGTTATGAGAATGAGGCTGCCTGATCTTGTGCCTATGCAAGTCATGCTCACTTATTTGAGCAGTGCTGGCAGTCCTTGGCGTCTCTCTGCTACCGGAGTGACTTCTTGGAGCTCAGATGGGAAATTCTTCACTCTCTCCTTGTGATATTTAGGTCAGCTGGAAATTGCATCTTTGCCACCAGTCTTTCTGCCAAAGTTTCCTTCATGAACAACTCCTGAGGAGAGCTCCACAGAGACATCTATCAACCATTTTCCTCACTAGAAATCCCACAAAGGGACAGTTTTTATGGATCTACCCAAAGAAATACTGAGGCAAAGAGCAAAGCAGCATTCTATTTATTGTAAAATAACTGAAGCAGGTTATAGATTCAAATGGGGCTTTCCCGTTGCTATTTTGGTGTTTAATAATAGAAAATTCTCGAAAGCCCCAAATGAAGAAGAGGATAAAAAGAGGGAGAGTTGGAGAAATTGGGCCATGGGCTTGCTACGAGGGACAAGAAACACACAAAAGCAGTAGCCAAACAAGAAGTAGGAACTGCAGGATATCAGAGTGGGTCTGAGGAGTACAGCAAATGAATTGGCTATGCTGATGCTTCTTTTTTTGTTGCTTCTTGTTTCAATTTGAGCTTTTTGTCAATGGGTTCATGAATCCATAACATGAAGCTAAGTAAAGAATAATTGTGTTATGAGGGTACAAAAAGATGAAGCTTATACGGTTTGACTAGATGTATTTGACAGGTTTAGGAACCAGAGTTTTGAAAAAAGCATGATATAGTAACATTAATGGGAGTTCTAATTTATTTTTTATTTCTAAATTCTTATTTCCTAAATTCATACATTAAAGGTGAATAGGTTTGTAAAATATTCAGTATGTGATGAGAATTAGGGATGTGCACGAATGTATTTTTGACATTTGAATCCGAGGAGATTCGAATGTTATAAAATCCGATTCGAATTGGTAACATTTGAATCTGTACGTTTGAATGTTAGATTCATATTTAAAGATATGAATGTCGAGAATATTGTATCTGTTATACATATCTGTACACATTCCATAAAAAGTTGTATGCATCTCATATTATCCCATATGCATCCCATTTTAATCCTATATTTTAAGCGCAAGATATGTATAATTTTCACAAATTTGTATATGACAGATACAAATCTACATATTCAAATTATTCGAAAATCCGTGTATTTTTGAAAATTGATACGAGTTCAAATGTCAACATATGGACTAATCAATAAAATGCTTAAATAATAATATTTGATGGATTCGAATTGAATATTGGAATATTAATGCACATCCCTAATGAGAATAATTATTTGATTTTATAAAATGGAAAAGAGATACAAGGTTTGACTGTCAGTGATAGTATAAAGGGAAACATACGAATGTTGGTCAAGCCAATATAAAGACCTATAGAAGGAAAGATGGTTATGTATTTGTAATGGAATTATAATATTTACATAATAATGATAAAATGGATTTTTAGATAATGTATTATTATTATTAACTGTTTGAGAATCTAGTACATAAGAGCATTAAAATTGGGACCTTTGGATATACCATATATGTGTAGCGGTCTATAAGGTCTTTATATAGAACATATAAAAATTATATATAGATAGCATATGGATAGTAAATATTTTGTGGCTACAGCATTATGTCATATTTCATCTGTCTGTTTCATCCCTTCTAGCTGCTTGTAAAGAGAGCAAGCAACCTCTAGAGGTTTCCCGGCACTCTGAAGAGATGGGCCTTATTCTGGGCATTTGTGCTGGTGGACTGGTAGTGCTGATTGTTCTTCTTGGAGCGATCATTGTTGTCATTAGGAAAGGGTAAGAATGTTTTCCTCACTTTTGTTGTTGGGTTCATTGAAAACCTCCCAGACCTCCCCTCTCTTACCACAAGCGCCATTTCACCTCAGCATTTTTGCTGTAGAAAGTCTCAGAGAAGAAGACCATTAGTAAAACACTGAATCACGGGGTAATATATGTTGTTTAACTGCCTGTATAGTGTTACTGGACCTAAAGAGAATATTTCTGTCCCTCTCATCCAGTTTCATAGTCAAAACGTTGATAATGAGGTCTGGCTGAGAGAACATAAATTCAGATAATGGGGGATGGAGAACCCTTCAGCACTTTAATGTGGTCCTCAGGTTGGCTGGGTTTTTGGCCATCCATTGGGCAAAGATGAAGAAGTGAGAAACCTGATTGTGGTAGCAGGAATGGTGGCATATTTTCCTACTTGCAGCTGTAACCTTGTTCACTGTTAGCTAAAGTTAGAGGACCAACTTCATTCTGTTCCTGTCATATTTTGCTTGTAGTCATTATTAGAACTATTCTGCAACTAAGAAGACATACAGTGCCTGACAAAAGTTCTGTCGCTTATCCATGTTGTTGAA
>MTQE01001424.1:12451039-12465694 GCA_014337955.1 Aspidoscelis marmoratus
GGATGGATGGAGATGGATGGATGGATGGATGGATGGATGGATGGATGGATTTTATTTGTATGGTCACCGACCAGAATCGGCAAATGTTAAAAAGTACAAAAAGTTACAAAAAGTTATTTAAAATCACAATGTGCAGATAAAATCAAGTGAAGATTAAGTGAGTCTACAGTACGTACTGAGAAGATAAAACAGGTAAAACGGCCCACTATAAGAGACAATAAAACAACATAATGGATTTAAATACATATGATCAAGAATAATATTTTCAGAATGTCTCTAATGATAAGTTTATAATCAAGGTACTAAAATGTACTCCAAAATAAAGCTGGGGTAGGGTGCCACTCTCTAGATCTACTGTTTATTTTCCAGCATGTGGCTTATTTTCTATAAAAGCCAACCTCTAGAAAATTGGCTTATATAGGAAAACAACAATTAACAAAAACGTCCCCATGCGCGTACTACATCTAGGCTGTGATTCGTGGAGCAGCTTGGTGGAACAAGTTCTGTTTGAAGGCAGTGAATAAGGTGTCACCTTGTATTCTTTCTTCCACAAGTGTTCTTTGTGCAGATAATAAGTTTCTGTTCTCCCTAGAGTTTCTTTGAAGGCTGGGATGCTTCAAAGAAGAAAGACAAGACGAAAGGGAGACAAGATCACATGCCTACCTGTAAGTGTTGTTGAAAAGGGAAGGAGTCTTAGTTTGGCCAGCTAGTGCCCTGAAACACTATTGTCTAGGAATATTATCTGAGCTGTGGTTGCCTTGATATTCAGCTATCATTTCCCTTCGGTCTTCGTTCATTTCATTATAGCCCACAAACCTCAATTCACACTTGAGAATCCTGTTTTGTTTGAGTGATATTGTCCTCTGTTCTAGAAATAGGTACATAGGCAGGGTGCGTTTAAACATAATGGATTGCAGCCTTTGCCTATGAAAGAGATTTCTGTGAAATATATGGTGAGCTTCTGCCCCTCTAGATGCAATAGACACTTAGCAGAACAGAATCAAATCAGTTTTTTATTTCATGTCATTCATTCATTTTTTAAAAGTTGTTTTCTTTATTAGCACGTTAAAGTGCAAACAAATAACATAAAAATAACCACAGCACCCTGTTCACTCCCCCACTGTGTACACAAACCCCTTTCCCAGAAATGTATACATAAACAAGCTACCATACAAGAGAAAACAGAATTATGCATTTGTATGTCATGATTCCAGCAGCAGAATTTTTTTCCAGCATATCCACATCCCGCATTTTGTTTACTGCTTCAATAAATGGTAACCGGATCTTTTCCCATGTACGGATAAAATGTGTGCAGATACGTATAAATGAAATGCATATGGATACAAATGTCTGAATTATTCCTATGAATAATTTGAAATATTCATATTCGAATACTAAAAAATACTGTTATGGCCCAGCATTTTGTGTTTGGTTATTTGTTTATTAATATGACCTAGATCTGAATATATCACCACTGTTTGGTTAAACTATGAGCTAATTTTCATTGTGAGGAAATAGTTATCATAGCTGTGTGCAACAGAAAATGCGGAAGTTGTTGCTTATCCTCACTAATCTTCAGAGATCCAAAATGATGGAGTAGGAAGATCTGGGAATTCAGTGGCATTGAAGTGCCCAAAAACTGGTGGGCAACACCAGCACATATGGTAGTAAGTCTGAGTATCAGAAAATCTTTTCCATCATGTGGAATCAGTAGATTTTGTTATTTTAGCTAGATATATTGAAGTTAGAAACCATCTAAAAGGCAATTCAGTATAGGTCTCCTTTGTTTTTATTCTTGGTTGCCATTTTTGCTTAATATTTATAAGTAGGGATATTCACAAATATTCAAGATATTCTTTATTGAATCAAATTTGGATAAATTTGGACATTCAAATTTGAGTCAAATGTCCAGACATTCATTTTTTTAGTATTTGAATACGAATATTTCAAATTATTCATACAAATAATTCAGACGTTTGTATGTCTACAGGAGCATACGCATCACATACGTATCTGTATGCATCTTATTTGTATCTGTATGCATATGGGATGCATATGGGATAAAAATGGGATGCATATGGGATGCATATGAGTTTTGTATCATTAAATATGCACTGAATATTCATGCAAATAGATACAAATGTATTCATATCGGATCGAATGTTCAGACATTCATTTTTTCTTCATTTGTAGAAATTCGGATATTTGAATATTTGATTCAAATCATGTTGAATTCAAAATTGCATTCATCCACACCACTATTTTTGCCTTAGCCAAGGATTATCAGTGGTACTATATATTTCCTAGAGCAATTTCAATGGTAGAAGTGAAGTATGGGTGTTAATTAAGAGCATTACAACTTGGAAGTTAGTGAGGCCAGCGGATTTGATAGTTTGCTCAAAAGGAGCACAAGGTCTGGTTCTGGCATTTAAAAGTATTATAGACTTAAGAACATCAATAATAACCGATTTATCATATCCATATAGTTGATTGTTTGGTAGCATTTGATTTATATTTTGGGTTTAGTGTCTGAGAAAATAGTGAATTGAAATAAAGAATTTCTAACTACAATTTATAGCCATGTATCCTTTTTTTATAATTTGAGAGAGTAAATAATAATATTCTAATTTCAGGAAAGGAGAAAGAACAGGTAGTAGCCAGAGACACTATGAATGGAATTGAGTTATTAGTAATGGATTCTGGTTTGAATAATTCCCAGCTGTGTATATTATTAAGTGGGAGAATTTAGGCTTGCTAATTCTTTCAGTTCAATTTCCTTCCACTTAGAAAGAGGGTCCCCAAGAGTATGTAAGAACTGAATGATCTGTATGCATTAAAATAATTTTGAAGATTTGAAATCCTTATAGCTAAATGCTGGAATCCTTCAGCCACAACCTGATGAGTTTATATAATTTCTTTTGCCAATCTACACTTTTAGGGCATTTCTGTACTGAGTCTTAATCCAGATTATATCTTGGAATAGGACCTGCCATCCGCATGCTGGAGCAGATTGTGGCAGGTCCACCTGGGGCCCAGCTGTAAGTCTGCCCCAGCTTGGAGATGACATGTTCCTGTCCCAGGATATAATCCAGAATAAGGCCCAGTACAGAAAAGGTCCTTGTTTCAAAAAAATAAACTAATAAATTTGTTAAGACTCCACATATAGTTTTGGGTGAAGTACCGTATATTCCGGCATATAAGACAACTGGGCATATAAGACGACCCCCAACCTTCCAGTTAAAATACAGAGTTTGGGATATACACACTGTACAAGAAGACGATACCTGGCATATAAGACAACCCCTAACTTTTGAGTAGATTTTCCTGAGTTAAAAAGTAGTATTATATGCCAGAATATACAGTAATTGGCAATATTTGAAAGACACACAGTATCTTTGGATTATAAACTCATTTTCTGCTGACAAGTGTATTTTAAATAAGCGTGATGAATATGTTGCTGTTAAATGGTCTGTATGTGTTAGCAGCTGACCAACGTAACAAAGATAAATATTTAGCATCACCAGTCCAAGATATCTAAGTTTTGGGGGTTGCATCTTAAGGCCTCATACTCTTTGGGGGACTAACTGTAAGTGTGGATAAACATTTTTAAACATAATTTTGGATTTGTGGAAAATCCATAGTTATGTTTTGCAGTATCAGAAATATCCATAACTATGTTTTTCGTATAAAGGAGTGATTAGTGGATCTGAAGTCATAATTAGCATTTCATCTTCATAATTATAGGTTGTAATTTCAAAGTCCACAATTTTATAAGGTTGAACTAATTTATCAGCTCTTATACAGTCATGTAATTGATGGATCATGGGCATTGAGCCAATCTGTATGAAGCAGAACTGGATAGCGTGATGTATGATTAACTAAAAGCTGTAGCTCTTTCTGGTGGTATCCAGAATGTGCTTTTTTGGGGTATCTGGTCCTTCATTACTTTCTTTGCCATTGAAAGTTTGAAAAAAGACTTAGATCTGGATTAGATAACAGTGTAATCCTCTTCAGGGCCTCTTTGCATGCTCATTAAACAGGCCTACTGGTGTACTAGCAGATCTGTTTTGGTGGTGCAACAAGAAACACCACGAAAATTGATCCCAGGGAGCTCTGAGGCCAGGAACTTTCATTCCTGACTATTGGAGTTTGCAGAGGTTGATTCTGAAGCATTCTTTTGGTCTAAGCATTTTCTTAATCTGTTTCAGAGGGCATTTCTTGATTTCAGCCTTTTGTTTCAGATTTGGGCAGAAATGTGCAGAAAATATCCTAAGTCTTCTCAGTTCTTTCCTCTGATTGTAACTAGCAGAGTGCTGATGCTGTTGTGGTATGGGGTGAACAGAGCTGAAGGGGCGAGGAAGGACAGATGAATTCACTCCAGAGAGAAAGTTATGTAGAAAATGACCTGTAGTCAAAGATGAAGATTTTAAAAAAAGAATTTTTCCACCTTCTATGTAGAAATTATACAGATGTAACAGAAACATAACCCTGAAGGGGAAATACTACAAAAAGAGGAATATTTCATTGACCATCTGGCCGGCCTGCATTGATACTCCTGTGTGATTTTGTTTCTAGATGATCGGCATAGAGTTAAACTGCATCCGCTTCTTGGGGATCCTAATTCAGATTATATCAATGCCAACTACATTGATGTAAGTGTCATCAGTGAACAGATCTGTTTCCTTTGCCTTGTGAGATCTAAATAGACAATGTTTGCCCTCTTGTTTATATGATCTGGTATGATGTTTGTCTTCGATGTTCCTGTTGTTTCTGTCTCACACTCAGCCTGCAAATTTTCTCTCTACTCAAAGTGTTGTGCTTTATCTCTAGCCCTGTCCTCTTCTGAATCCTTCTCAGTTGTAAAGGCAAGCCTAAGGAACCGCCCCCCCAGTCTGAATCCCCACTTAGTTGTGAAAGCTCATTGAGTGACCTCTCTGCCTCTCAGCCTAACCTACTTCACAGGGGTGCTGTGAAAATAAAATGAAGGGCAGAAGAATATTGTGAACCACCTTGTGTTCTTTGGAGGAAGAGCAGAATATACTAGGGATGTGCACGAATATTAGAAATATTTATTTGGACAAATTCAGACATTCGTATATACAAATATTTTTAGTTATTTATACAAATAATTCAGACATTCGTATGTGTACGGATACATATGCATTGTGTACGTATCCATATGCATCTTACTCACATATGTATGGATATGTACGGGATAAACAGGATGCATATGGGATAAAAACGGGATGAATATGGATGCGTACGAAATTCGAATAATTGGATATGTATCGAATATTTGTATGAATAGATTGGTTTGAATGTCCAGACATTCATTTTTCTTTATTCATACAAATTTGGATATTCAAATATTCATTTTGAATTGAATGTCAAAAATTGCATTTGTACACACCCATAGAATATCCATACTATATCTTGTTTCTTCATCTGTGAGCTTGTCTCCCATGGAAATCATATTAAGCTGGAAGTACAATATATGCAGGCCTATGTCAGACCTTAATAACCTACATCATGCTTAGAGTTAGCTAATGGAAATGTCCCTAAGATTAACTCATGTCTAAGTTCTTCTGGGGGGGGGGAAATGAATTGAAAGACAAACATATGATAAAAGCTGGTGGGTGGGAAGAAAGCAAATACATTTTCCCAAGATTTCATGTCTTTTGATGTGCGAGCATCATTTGAATAATGAAAATGTAACACTAGAAGCGGCTTTTCTAATTTTGAAGGAATCTTTTCTAGAGTTAAAGCCCATAAGCTTCTCCAAGCTTTTTCCGAAATTCTGAAAAATTGATTCCAAATATTTATTGGATATTTTATGAATTCAAGAATATTTAATTTCAGTACTAGATTAAAGTCTTTATTAGCTATATATGGTAGTTAATTTTGTCAGTATTTGATAGCTGGTACACAATGGTATCTGCTGTTTTTGCCAATACTTAATGATCCTGATTGACCCCTTAAGTCTATTCATAGTGGGTCTCTCTCTCTCTCTTTGCTAGTCTGTGTTGGTGTCTGTTGTGATCCCTCTACATAGCTAGGATAGTATTCCTCAGATTGTGTCTCACTAATCTGTCTGTCTCTGATCTCTTTTTTCTTGAACCTATGTCCCATTGGGCTTGCTAAGATTCGGATAAACCGAGAAGTAAGTATATGTTGTGTCCTCTCCAATCTTCCATCTTTTCCCCATTTATTTATTGATGAACTTCGGGCACTCCTGTTCTGATTTGTTCTATCTTATCTGAGAAGTTTTTACATGGAAGGTGAGCAAATTAATGTCCTCTTCTTCCTGAGCAGACATCTAGAAATGTTAGGTGGAGACTTACACATAAAATATTAGGAGAAACTTTTGGTTCTCAACTGACGATTAGACTAGGTGGTTTTCAATATCACTTCGATTTCAAAAGTTCTATTATTCCGTTCTACTGCCAAATCTGAGAAATCATCCAGACAACTGCACATCACTCTTTACAGAAACAAATATTTCCAATTGAAATGGTGCTATGCCAATAGGGGCAAGGCAAACAAGCACCCAAACTGGAGAATGCCAGCTTTTCTTGGTAAATGCAGGACATCTGCTGCTTACTCTCGCCAGTGCAGTGTGGACCTGGGATAGCAGTGAAGCAGAATGTGGTTGGACTTGTCTGTTGCCTCAGACTCATTTCAGCCACCTATTGCTTTTTAGTGCATCTGGCAGTAGCCAAGGGCTTTTTCCACACTACACCTTATTCAGGAAGAAATTTTCCAATAAGGGGCAGTACATCCACACACTCTTGAAGAATAAGCCAAGCAACACCCCATCACACTTCATCTGCATTGAAGCATAGAAATGGCACCTGTCCCAGTATAGTTGTAGGCCTCAGTGTTGAGGTCTACTATTGGCGCAGAGGTAGTATCTGCACATCTCCATGGTCTGGTATACTATGGAAGACTCCTTTTGGCAGTCCTCTAGGAAATGCCAACCAGAAATGGGTCTGCCACTAAACTGGCCAAGCCAGGTACTTTCATTTCTGGCTTTTGGAGCCTTGCCTCTGACTCTGAGGGTTTTCTAGAGGCAGCAGAAAGAACTGGAGCAGAACAAATTGTCCCAGTGTAGGCAGATCTATTCTGCTCTACTGGCAACTCATCTCAGCTTGTGAAAGGCTGCTTGTTCTGAAAGGGTAATTCGACCCCCAAAGGGGTCCCGACCCCCAGGTTGAGAACACTGCTCTAGTTAAAACTGTTCCACACATATGCTAGCAGCATCTGCACCTCTTCCAGGTAGCTGCAGTTGCAATCGTGTTGTGTAGGCATGCTGGAGCAGTTGCCAGGGCCCCTCAATTCACACTTTTCAAATGCTCTGAGTCACCACAAGTGCAGATGCTTAAAGTATTCTACCACTTCGCCTCCTAAGAACAGGAGGCGAAGCGTGAATTTGCCCAGAGGCACTCATGTGGCTCTTTGAGGAAACAGACAAAACTAGCATATGGTCACAACAGACATAGAAGCGCAAAATGACTTAGCCGCTATAACACAAACCAAAGCGACTCCTTTTCTGTCTAAAAAATTCAAGTGAAACTGGAAAATTATCTGAGGTACCCCTTACCATTGAACTTGAGACTCGCCTTTACCAGGGCAAGGTTCGATCTACTGCACATCAAGTCGACTCAAGGATGGTACCTAACAGTGAGCCAGTTTGGTCTAGTGGTTAAGGAGCCGGACTCTTATCTGGGAATGCTGGGTTTGATTCCACTCTCCTCCACAAAGCCAGATGGGTGACCCTGGGCTAGTCACAGCTCTCTTCTGAGCTCTCACAGCCCCACCTACCTCACAAGGTGTTCTGTTGTGGGGAGAAGAGCAGAAAGCTTTGTCAGCTGCTTTGAGTGGGTGAGAAAAGTGGGGTAGAAAGCCCAACTCTTCTTCTAAAAATTCCAGCCCAAGATAGACTCTGTACATGTGAAGCAAAAGGTGTGGAGGATATGACTCATGTTTTTTTAAACTGCACTTTTTATAATAGTATTAGAGAGCGGTATATATCATCTTTTTAAGCAAATTATCAATCATCATACAACAGAGATAAAATGTTTAGGCTTCTTAGTGGAATTGATAAATGCGCCACTCTTTGAGTGGCCTTGTTTATTATCAAGGCTGCCAGAATTCATGCTGCTATTTTTTAGATTCAGTATTTTAACAATTAGTGTAACTAATCTTATTTTTAGTTTCATTCTGTACTGTATTCTTTGTATTTAATTTCATGATATGGTCAGTGGACTAATCATTAAACTTACTTACTATCATAAGTATTGATCATCAAAACCATGGTAGTGATGGAAGAAACCACAACCATTGCAGTGCCTTTTAAACTAAAATGTTTTCTTCTCTTTGTTTTAAAGTTAATTAAGTCCTAAAATGATTCTTATATATCCTTCAGATAGCCAAGCTTATCTGGAGCTGCTCATAGTCCTGATGTACCTCTAAGTGGAACTGTAATCTCACTTAAACCTCATTCTTACCCCAGAACAGATAATATGCTAAGTTCAGAACTTTTTTAAATCAGTTGCTGAAAAGCCAAACAATATATCTCCGAAGTATCCAGGGTTTGGTCAGGAAGCCAGGATCCAGGCAATAAGGGACACATTTGTATATAGTACATGCCGTATGTATGTAACAAGGCATTCATATAATGTACCAGAGATTTGATGGGGTTTTGTGTGTATGGTGCAAACTTGTTTCGGCTTCAGGAATAGCCTTTATTAAGTACAGCAGTGGAAATCCATGCGTGTGGAAAGCAATGTTTCTTCCACAGGTATCTGATGTTTTGCCTTGTTTCTCTGCAGGGTTACCACAGATCCAACCACTTCATAGCTACCCAAGGTAAACCATTCTTAATAACTTACTTCTTTTCCATTAGGTTTCAACATTATTTTCCCTTCTCCCCTACACCTACTTAAGTTGGCTTTGAAGAAGGAGATTTTCAGCCTTTTTAATACGGCCTAACATTTTATAGACAGAGAGGGGACGCAATTCAGACAAAACACTGTAGCGGAAAGGTTGAGTGAGTTACCCCTTCCAGTCACTCAGTGATTAATCAAATAGATGTTACAGCTGCTGTTAACTGAAGGAAATGATTTCTGACCACGCTTTATTCCATGGTGCACGTCTTCAAGAGTCCTAAACAGAATGTGTAGGGAATACAACACAGAAAAACCGAAATACAAGGCTAAATTAAGGCTACCTCCACACATCTCTGGAAAAACCACACTTTGTAGCGATATTCCGGAGTAAAGGTCTTCTGATATAATTGCTTGTTGCCCAGACAGATGGGCAACAGTGCAGGGAAAATACCTTCTTCTGCACCGGCGTCACACGCACATCCAGGTATTTTGACAGGCATGAACAGTGGCCATTTTTGCCCTAGTTTCAGCCATGTGCAAGGAATCATATTATTCAGAAAGGATCGCCTGAAAAGCTTCCAGACATACTATTCCGGGAAAATCTGCCTTGAGCATTGGATTTTCCTGGGAGAAGAAAAAGTGTGATTTTACCTCTATAAAGTGGGGCTATGTTGGGGTTGCTACAGATAATATGTGGCAGTCCCAACACAGCCTCACTGTAATCATGCCTTTTGATGCAGCCTATGTTTTATATGTTCAGTCCTTGTTTTTCTCTGTACCGTATGCCCAATTGCTTACAGCTGCGTCAAACTGCTATAGTACTTTTGCATATGCACCCTCTTAGCAACTGTTGCAGTCTTAGTGGTTTCTCTGCTCTGTCCATCTCTGTGATCCAGGCCCCAAGCAGGAAATGGTCTATGATTTCTGGAGAATGGTGTGGCAAGAACATTGTTCCAGCATAGTGATGATAACAAAGCTGGTGGAAGTGGGAAGGGTAAGAGACCAGCTACACTCTTTTTTTCATCCAGAGTTTGTCAATTAACACGGACAATGTTTCCTCTAGACAAACAAACCTGTTTTTGTTGCTGCAGGTAAAGTGCTCTAAGTACTGGCCAGATGACACAGAAATGTATGGAGACATTAAAATCACCCAGGTGAAGTCAGAGACATTAGCAGACTATGTCGTGAGAACATTCACTTTGGAGCGGGTAAGCTGTTTATGCATTCAAGTCGCGAATACTCCAGCTTGTGTGGACACAACTGTTAATAGGAAAAATGTTACTGTGTTCTTTCTGTAGCGACAAGTGACATACGAGTGTGAGAGAACTGTTATGCTGAAATAGCAGGTTATAGGCAATTGCATGTGGACTTCTCTGGAATTAACTTTTAAAAAATTACTATCTTCAGATTACAAAAAAGCCCTGAACAATATCATGAATAACCTAAGAAAGGTATCATCCAAATCTTGGCTTCTAGGTACTGACTAAAGGGATGATGGTTCCTCAGAACATCTGGGCATCATTAAGCTGGTGAGAACTGGTACAGAGAATAAGTTACAGAACAATAAACGTATTTTCCTGTGTCTTTATTCCCCAGTGTTCCACAATGGGTGGGGGAATTGTTTCTTCACCCAGAGGGTCATCGGTTTATGGAATTTGCTGCCAGAAGAGGTGGTAACAGCTACCAGCCTAGATGGCTTTAAGGAAGGGTTAGACAAGTTTATGGACAACAGATGTATCAATGGCTACTAGAATGGATGCCTAAGTACATCTTTCAGGCTGGGGAGACAAGCAGGATGCTTCTAAGGCCATCTGCTGCGATTCGAGAGCAGGAGAAGGTTTGCCATTTACTGTGCTTGAGATGCCCATGGTCTGTTGGTGGGCCACTGTGTGCGACAGAATGCTGGACTAGATGAGCTGTGGCCTGATCCAGCAGGGCTCCTCTTATGTTCTTATGTGTTATATTTGCAGCACTTACCCTGTACTAGAAATATGTGATTTTCTTTTCTCAAAAATGAGAACCAAAAGGGAGAAGAAGATACTACTATCTTTGTCCACATCCGCTTTGCATAGAGCGGTGATGGCCAACCTGTGACACGCGTGTCACCTGTGACACACCAAGCCCTTTTGGGTGACACACCTGGTCACCCTGGCACCTGGGTGTGTAGTGCTTACTTGTTCCTGAAGTTTACGAAATACCAACTTTTAATTGAAGATTTAGCAAATGAAATTCAGCAACAAAAGTCACTATATAAAGAATTATTTGTTTTTGCTTGTAATAAAATGCATATATCAAAAATATAACTTTTTTACTAGAGCTACAAATATCACTAAATTATGGAAATTTCTAGATGTGACACAGCACCCGAGTTAAGCTAGGTTTTCTGGCGAATTTTGACACACTGAGCTCAAAAGGTTCGCCATCACTGGCATAGAGTCTAATGGCCCCCGGCAACACATTTCCAGCCCCAATGTGTGTGTGTGTGTGTGTGTGTGCGCGCGCGTGCATGCACACGCATACATTTGCAGCCCTAGTCAACAGCTGTCTTTTGCTATCGAAGTTAAACTATCCTTCACCTATAGATTTCTCCCAAGTTCCTCTAGTTCTACACACATAACTTCACACCCACTTGGATGACAACAGATTTTTTTTTTTTTGTAGATCTAGAATATTATCTGCTACTGTGCTTTGAATTCCATGTCTTTTTGCAGAATCCCATAATCAGAGCCTTTCATGGTTATGGATGCTCTTTAGATGATCCATCAATTGATGCTCTTTCAACAGAGCATTTACGCGATGGCTCTTGATGGTTTAATTTCAGCCTAAGCACAGTGTAATTGTACTAGTAATGGACAATTATTTCTGTCTTCTTGACAGGAGCTGAAAGCTTCACAGGAATTACTGAGCAGTTTTGCTGTGTCTTGGGACATCCACCATTGTAATTCCACCACTGTGACTCTCAGGCGCTCATTCAGTCTGCCAATATAGAAAATCATTAAATCACGGTCTTCTTGTGATGGAAAATCCCGAGGGCTTTGGGGACGGGTTGCCTTGTAGTCATTTCAGAGAACTTACTGCAGTTCCAGACTTCCAACTGGAGGAACCCTTAATCAGCAAACAAAGTTCTACATATATATACTGAACCAATTTAGACTGTGTCCTAAGTATATTGAATTCTCTGCTAATAATAAGTTTATGTATCCATATTTCTTTTTAAGTCTTCGGAGCCCCAGATGCCTTAAGATTTTATTTCAGCAGCTGATGGAGGAGTTCCTGTAGGTCTGTCACCCTCAGGAGTTCAAAGGGTGGTAGATGTCGGAAGGTCTTTTTTGTGGTGGTCCCCAGGTTTTACAATCCTATTCCTGCTGTGATATGCAAGCACCAACATTATATAGTTTTCAGTGCCTAGACCTAGGCTAAGGTGAATCATGCTGACCCAACACCATCTCCAGAAGTTTCCTAGTTTCTCAAGGAGGCAGCAATGTGGTATAAACCTCCCAGGTGAAGATTGTGGATTTTTCTGCACAGGCCCTTAATTTGGATCCTCACATTAATGTGGGTCGATGAGGCACTGCCCCTCACTGGTATGGTTCCATCTGCTTAAGATAGAGCAGGATTGCTGGTAGACTCATTTCATTGAGTCTACCAGTGGGACCAATGGACCTGATCCACAACATGGAAGGCTTGTAGAAGGCAAGTAGAAACCATGCCTCCTGTGTTTGGGACCACTGTGGGATGAATTTTAGTGGTGCACCAGAGCACACTGCCAAAATGCATCCCCCCCAGAGATCCCAAGGCCACAAAGCTTGCATCAGCATTGAGGCTACAGTGTGGGCTGGTTCAGATCAGCCCCATCATGCAGATGGTGCTCATTCTGCCCATGTCTTCCTCCATTCCAGACCTGCTGTCTCCACATGTGGGGAGCTGAGTGTGGCATTTCACTGGAGATATTTTTCAGGCAAAAATCACAGCTTTTTTGCAGCTTAGAATCAATGTGTTGGATGCCTATCTTGTGTGCTGTGTTATCACAGGTTTAATTTTGAATGACATTTTCCTTAGTATCTCACCAGAACTGAAACTAGAAGACTCTAGACAGTTTCTTCAACATCAGCATTCAGAACCTCTTTATTGTGAGCGTGTCAGGGGCACATCAACCCTGTTGGTTCTCCTTGGTCCCTACAATCCCTTGCTGGAGTGACTTGGGGGTTCGGGACTTGGAGTCACTGATTTACAGTGGCTCTCTTCCTATCTCTAAGGCATACTTCAGAAAGCATCAGCAGAGGACATCTATTTGACACCTTGGGAAATTTAATGTAGAGTTCCTAAGGGGGTAGTTTGGTTTCCCCATGCTCTTTAACATTTATTTGAAGCTACTGGGAGAGGTCATCAGGAGATAGGGAGCGAGGTGGCATCAGTATGCAACTGAAACTCAGCTCTACCTTTCCATTCATGCTGAGCCAGGAAGGCAATTAAGATACCCAGTTACTGCCTGGGGGCAGTAATGGACTGGATGTGGACCAATCCACTGAAATTGAATCCATACTGAGACAGAGGTACTGTGTGCCCCAGGGTCCCAAGTAAGAACGTAAAGGGGAGTACAGTGGTCTCAGGGCAGGTTACAATACATAAAATGAACACATTAAAACCAATAATATATTAAACATTAAAACCTTGGCACTGTCTGAATGTGGGGAGGAAAAGGCTGTTTTTATTAAACAAGATTCAAAAATCTAAAAATATAACCTCGAAGAATCAATACAAATAAACAGGCAATGAAAGCAACAAAGAAGTGGTCTGCCTGTAATGGTGTTGTCAGTCAGGATTCTAGCAAGTTAACCGGGTGATAATTGGATTACGTGCTTGATTGAATTTTATAGCGTTTACAAGAATCTGCAGAGTTAGTTTTACTTTTACAGCCATAGAAAGGCCATTTCATTAGCGATTTGAGATTTTAAAGGCTTGAATCCTCTGCTGAAGTTTTCTCTGGGTTTCTGAAGGCTGATATTTTTTCTGAAATCCTAATACGCTTTGATGCCTACCTCCCAAATTTGAAACCCACAACACCAGCTAATTCTATTATCTTTCCATTCATTTAGCATATGGCAATTTCACACTGTAATACATGAATAAAATAGCTAAAAATGAGAAAAGTCAGAGAAAGTCACAAAGTAGAATCACACACACATGTAAATCACAGGTGTAGTTTTCTGTGCCTTTTGTTACTGTCAGGAAATCACAAAAGTTCCAATGATATGCTCAGTTTTGACATTCTCTCACTATATGCTGCATTATTTATCTTTTGGGCCCATCAACTACACTTTGGGGATGGAGTTATTCCCCACTTATCAAGAACATCTACATATCTATCATGATGCATGGTATATCTTAAGATCGGGCAATTCAAGCCCGATCCAAGCCCTCCTCTTTCTTTTAAGTCCTGCATCAGTTTAAATTATATTCTTGTTTTTTTCCCCTGCCAGATAAATTTTATGTCCTTTTGTCATTGTTTAAAATCTTTTTCATTTCACTATTGGTAGTGTTTGAAATAAAAACATCATTCTCAAAAGTAAGTTCATTTTAATCACAGAGATTCTACCCATTAGAGATAAGTTCAGTTTTAGCCATCTTTATAAATAATTTCCTTCCATGTTTTCAGATAGTTGTTGTTCTGGTACAAGACTATATTTTGTTTAGTTAGTATTACTCCCAAGTATTTAACTAATATAATATAATATAATATAATATAATATAATATAATATAATATAA
>MTQE01001424.1:12471794-12503879 GCA_014337955.1 Aspidoscelis marmoratus
AGGGTTGGTGGCATGAGCTTTCGTAGACATGTCTACTTCTTCAGATGCTACAGGATTCAATGTCAGGAACAGACATGGAAAACTGAATGTAGGAGATGACAAAGGGCATGTAAATGTGGTGGAGGTGATTAACTAGGTGGGGAAATGCAGAAATAAATTCTAGGGTATGGGAATAGCCTGGATGAAGGAGCTGTAGATGAATGAATGAGTCAAGTAGTTAGCTAGTTTTGAAATATGCATAATGTGAGAGAAAACCATTATCCTTGTTGAGTCCTTTCTCAATGGCCTGGAATTTGTGGATGAATTCCTGCTCCGCTGCTTCCCTTTCAAATATCCCTTTGCAATTTCTTTGTTCAAGGACAGCAGTTCTGAGGTCTGATATTGAGTGTCTTGGGAGGCTGAAGTGTTCTGCAACAGGTTTCTGTGCGTTGCCATTCCGAATATCTGATTTGTGTCCATTTGTTCTCTGGCTTATGGACTGACCTGTTTGCCCAATGTAGAGTGCTGAAGGGCATTGTTGGCAGAAGATGGAATACACCACGTTAGAGAATGTGCAAGTGAAGGTGCCTCTAATATTGTGGGTGGTATGGTTAGGTCTCGTGATTACATTGCCAAGGTGGATGTGTGGGCACAGTTGGCATAATTGTTAAGGGAGTTTAACTCATATGAGGGATATATAATGTGAAAAACTGGCCTGGAAGCAGATTACCATGACTTTAAGATAGTAAGAGAGATGTCAACATCCTCACATCTACAAGCAATATCATTCTGTTAGCAGAAAAGGAAGATTTAAGGGCTTTACAAGTCAATGTCAAAGAAGAGAATGAGTAGATGGGTTTAAACCTAAACCTTAAGATGATATCAATAGGAACAATCACCAATTTCCAAGTAGAGGCTGAAGCTCTGGATACAGTTGATGATGTTTGTTTCCTGGAATCCTTAAAAGGTCTAATATTCAGGAAGTACACTGAAGTTGACACTGAGAAGAGCAGCAATGAAAGTTTGAGAGAAGATGTTTAAATGTCACAACATCTCACAGAACACAAAGATCAGGATGGTTAATGTAATGATTTTTAGTTGTATGGATGTGAAAGTTGGACAGTGACAAAGCAAAACTGGAAACATGTGGGCTGTTCTGAGCTTTGGTGCCAGAAAAAGCTCCTCATGGTACTCCCAAAAGCTAGAAAGACAAATCTGTGGATTCTAGATCAAATACAATCTAAACATCCATTAGAAGCACAGATGATGAGGCTTAAACTTTCAGCACATAATGAGAAGGCCAAACTCCCTGAAAAACATGGCGACACTTGATGGAGATGAAGAAGGTGAGCTGGCTAGTAGGTAGGTAGACCCAATTACAACAGTGATGAAATCTCCCTGGCAGACCTAAGACAGACTGTATAAGACCAATCAGTCGGGAGGAAGACCACCTGTGTGGTTGCCAAGAGTTGTCTATGACTAGATGGCATCAAGCGAATACATACCTAGCTTTGTCACTACATAAAATCCACATGCTCACAAGCAGAGATCCAGAAGCAATTCATTTTCCATTGTGGAGGGTCAAAAATAGCCATTTCCAAGAGATCCATGATATTTTTGCAAGTCTTTGTCATACTGTAGTACTTACCAAAAGTTTCATCATTAGCTATTCAGCTGAAAAAAAAAAACCAGAAGACCATGACACAGCGGCTGGGCATTTGTCCATATGTACTTAATATCCATTTTATTCTTGCAGAGTAACTATATAATTACTGTAGTATATAGCAGTGTTCTTTTCTTTTGCCAGGCAGGCTTTTCAAACTTTATAATATCTTATTATGAGTTGTTCCTGTACTGGATGTATAAGAAGGGAGTGATGGAAGAAATCTTGAGAATTCCCCTATCCCTGTATTTCACTCTTGTCAATTGCTTCATCAGTATTCATTCATCAGGGACAACAAGTCTAATTGGTTGCCCCAGTCTATAATTTTTGATAATCACAGCAAGCAATTCAACAGCTTCAGAAATTAGTATATATATTAAAAATTTCAATAGAAAAGCAGATAAGTGGTTTGGATTTGCTGCAATTCAGATTTTGCTATGGTTGCGATAACTAGATTTTCTGACAAGAGGGGAGGCATGAGGTCAGCCTTGAGTGGCAGGCAAACTTCTGAAAAAGAGATGGGTATTGCTGAAAGGTGTGCTATACAGCCAACACCAGCCCATGCGCTTCCCATGCACTGAGATCTCAAGGAAAAGGCCTTTTTGTAGTTCCTTCTCTTGCAGAGGTACGAGGCACAGGGACATGCAAGAGGGCTTTTTCTGTGGTGGCCCCTAGACTCTGGAACAGCCTCCCTCTTGAGATTTGCCAGGCATTTATGCTATATAGTTTTCAGCGCCTGGTGAAAACATATCTTTTCACCCAGGCCTTTGCTGCTTAAATAGCTTCCTCAGGGTGCTGTCCTGTTAGGGAGGGCGGGTGGGGCTGGGAGGGAGATGGGTTACATTTTAATGATGTTTTAACATTTGATATGTTTTATCCTTATTGTAATCACCCTGGGGCCATTTGGTGAAGGGTGGAATATAAATTTCTTAAATGGGAGAGAAGGCAAGGTTGCTTTCTCCAAGTAAGTTCCATCCAGGAACCCCAAGATAAAGTTTTGGCAGGTGCTGCTTCTGCAACATTTACACAGATTGGATGCATTTGCATATAATGCTAATCTGTATTTTAGTGTGCTCTTCTCTCCAGTGCAGCGAAGCACAATCCTACATGGACTGGTATACTGGACCAGAAGGTATAGCAGGAGCCTCCCATCCTAAGAGCTTCTGTTAGACCAGCGGTTCTTAACCTCGGGTCAGGGACCCTCCAGGGATCCACAAAGACCTCACAGGGTATCCATGGTAGGCCAGTGGCAGCATTGGGGGTGGGGGGAGCAAGGTGGGGGTGAGTGGGGATGTGAGGTGGGAGGCAGGGGGCAGGGGACTGTGGGAGTGCAATCTTGCCCATTAAGAAGGAAAAGCTGAAGCTGCTAGGCCAAAGGATAAATTCCTAGGTCACAGCAACTTTACCATATCTCTCTCGAAGAAGGCCTCAAGAAGTCATAACATCTACAGTACATTTAAACAATGTGCATCACCCAAAGATATGGATAAGAGCTGTCTACATGCATGAGCAAGGCCCAGAGACAGGCTTCTATTGGTTCCTGATCTTTCTCACCACAACACCGTATATGACACTTCCTGTATAGCACCATCTTTGCATTAGGCTGTTATATCTGGTTTAGCCCAGTTCTCTCCCTGTAACCGAATATGGGTTTCCTGAGTGTACTTTTCCATTGTTCAGAGAAAACTGTATAAAAGCCTTGACGTGCGTTAATAAAAAAAGCTTGCTTGCTTGCTTTCTACCTTCACTGCATCATGCCTCCGTGAGTCTATCTCTTCGGATACCAAAACATTCCTACAGGGGACCATGGCCACGAAAGCTATGTAAAGGGGTTCCACAGCAAAGAAAAGGTTAGAACTACAGCCTTAGACCACACAGGTGTGCAGATTGGAGGCTCGTAGTACATTTGCTGGTCCGAGGTAGCAGCCAGTATGGAATTGCCCTAAAAAGAAGAGAGTAGAAATGTTTGCTTCTGTGACAATTATAGGCAACTCCTTTGGGTTGTTTTGCCCTCTAAGACAGGTTTCTAACTGTCATTTCTGGAAGAGAGATAAATTCTTAGGGATCTAACACTCAGATTCATCTGGGGTTTCATTGCTTTCAATGTTGTATGGTATGAGATGCTAAAATACTTTGGGATCAGTTTATCTAGGTGAGCTTTTATCCATTTTTCCCGCTTTAAAGAAAGATTGTGCTTTTTATTTTGTGCTGTTCAGTGTTTTCAGAGAGGGTTTTGTTTTTTTAACCTGAAAGCCTAGAATGTTCTAGTCGTCTTCTCTGTGGAAGGAAAAATTAAAATATCAAGACTTTTAACCAGATGCCTTTGGTACATGGAAAAGCCCCGTTTTGATACGTATTTGATGAAACAAATCTCATACACATCCTATTTTTATCCTGTACAGATCCCATTTTCATCCCATACGTACCTGCACGGATGTGTACAGATATGAATAAGATGCATACAGATACATATGTGATGTGTACGTATCTGTACGCATACAAATTTCTGAATTATTCGTACAAATAATTTGAAATATTTGTATTCGTTTGAAGACTAAAAAATGAACGTCTGGACATTTGATTCAAATTTGAATATCCGAATTCGAATGAATAATGAATTACGGTATCTTGAATATTAGTTCACATCCCTATCCCTGGCTATTAACTATAATCCTTTCTGTACTTTCTTGTTAATCCATATTGAGGGATGTCTTAAGGCCATGTCATCTGTACAGCAGTCCAGATCAAGGACCTGCTAAGACTACATCATCTCCATGGGAGTAGGGTAGATCCAGATCTGAACTGTACCAAGGGTTTCCTAAACTGGATTATTGGTCGACTAGATAAATGTGGTCTACATCTGTGCTAGCTTTTTTTTAGCACACATCTGCTGTTCTGTAGCCCATTCAGTGCAGCTGCTTCTGCCTGTGGTTGATCCGGATCTAGCTGATTAACTGAGGTCAGTGCAGAAAGGGCCTATGTCACATGAATCAGATGTGAATAGGAATCCTGCCATGGGGATTATACTAGGCCAGTGGTTCCCAAAGTTGTCTGGGCTGCAACCCATCTAATATAAGTTTACCAACTCGGGACCCACCTCTAGGAAATTTAACCGTTACCAATATGAATAAAGGACTTTTCAAATAACAAAGTTTTAATACAATTTTTTATTACTTAATTAAATAATTACATCAAAAAATTTATTTCAAATACAGTTAAATTTCCTAGAGGTGGGTCCCGACCCACAGTTTGGGAAACCCTGTACTAGGCAAATATATGTTAGAACTCATTCTATAATCAGCTGCTGTTCTTTTGTCTGAATCTCTGATTTTCTGCAGTGCTGGCACTGGAAGAACTGGCTGCTACATTGTATTGGACGTGATGCTGGATATGGCTGAGTGTGAGGGAGTTGTGGACATTTACAACTGTGTCAAGACCCTGTGCTCAAGGAGAATCAATATGATCCAAACAGAGGTGAGTTTGGAGAGGAAAAAAAATGTTATATGGGCCTCAGGCTTTCTTTGGCACTTGTTCTCTTTCTGGTACTCTCCGTTGGCAACTTAAATAGGCACAGACTCTGCATTATTTTAACTCACAACACAGAATTCTGGCATACCAGCTCACCTGTGATACAGAGAAGGTCTTCAGTCATGTCAGGAATTTGTAGTGTGGCTTATAAAACAAAACGCTAGTGAAACATTTAAATATACTAAAATACATATTGAATATTACGTAAAACAGACTGATAATCACAATCATTTAAAATGTCTGTTGTTTAAAATATCTGGGTGAATTAAAAGATCTGCCTCTGGTGCCTAGAAGCATGGGATGAAGGCGCCCAAGTAGACCTCTGGAGACGCGACTTCAAACCCTGAACGCTGCCTTGTCTTTCAATCAACTTTTTAGAAAAATATTATTTACAATAATATGGAAAATAAAAGTTACAGTATCAGTTAAAAACAATGCATTTAAAAGATTTAACCTGTTAAAAAAACCAAAGGAAACAAAATGCTAACCCTGATCTAGTACCGTTATCTTCAAGAAGCTTGTTCCAGCTGAATATCAGACTGATTAAGAATGTGTTTTCTAATTTTAAAGACTCTGGCACAGAATCTCTCTGTGTTTCTTCTGGAAATCATATCTGTGCCAGATAGCAGTTTATGTATATAAAAATCATCTGGTCTGCTCGTGAATTGATTCAATGATGGGGTATCTCATAGGTCTACAGAATGGGCATAATAACAGTAAACATCCTGTTGTTGTTTTTATTTCATTCTTTTGACAAGGACATAAACAGCAAGAAGTATTTTTCTGTATTGAACATTCAAGACTGTTTAGAGGAGGGTTAGCCCAAAGATGCTCTTTTACTAATACATTACCTTTATGTGGAATCATTGGTAGAAGAATATCTACCGATAGGCCTATTGTGGCCAATTGGGTGAGCAGAGTTTTAATCCACTCTGATTGGTCAAACAAGAGGGATAAACCCTGCTGGCTGAACAGTGATCTTAAGTAGGTACTTGATTTTAATAAGCCAAGATCTAGAATCTATGTAGAAAAGACCAGTCTCTAGTTGTAAAGCTGCACTTGGTTTTGGTTTTTGCTGCACTCTTTAAGAAGAAACCCCAATAACTGACTATAAAAAAATACTTTGCACTCTTTCTAGAGCTGTGAAGGTATATGCCTGGGAGCCATATTGTGACATTGGTTTCCCTTCAAAGGTTTTAATTGCAGTGGGAACAAATTGGCCACTTTTGTAAAAAAAAATAAGAACTCTTAACAATGAATTTTATTGTTTTGGGGACTCCTTTTTCTCTTTCAATGCCTTAAATGTGCCTGCATGAAGAGATTTTGTTCCCTCAGTCAAGGACCAGGTGTTGCACAGTGGGGGCCTAGTTTCAGCTTCAGTCCCAGTTGAATGCTGTGATGGTGAAGCTGTAGTCCCGCAGCAGGTCTCCTCAGCAGCAGGGAAGCAGTGTTATACTGTATGTTGGGACAGCTCTGTAGTAGTCGTGTCCACAAAGTCCTGAGATTAATAAATATATAATCCTTTTGTTGTCAACCCCTCTTTCCACCATCAAAGGAACAATATGTCTTCATCCATGACGCCATCTTGGAAGCCTGCTTATGTGGAGAGACCAGCATCCCTGTCAGTGAATTCAGGCCCACATACAAGGAAATGGTCAGGATAGATCCACAGAGCAACTCTTCACAGCTGCGGGAGGAGTTTCAGGTGAATGAGCGAAAACCCTTGATTGCTCATCATGGCCCGGGAGTGCTAGTGCATGTCTGGATAAAAACGTTTTCAAAACTCCAGGATACTTGAGTCATACCAATTTCAGAAGAAGCTGCAGACCAGCGCACCTTAAGGATGTCACTTTATTGCTAGTCAAGAGCCCTTTCCTGTTTTCAGAACCTTTTCCAATGTGCTGACACAATAATTGGACAGCATCTTTCACTCCGGGCACAGAGGTTGAACAGGAGAAATTGTTAGAAATTGTTTCTATTTCATTATCTGCCAAAGTCTACCACCTGGTCCCTGGAGGCTCCTGCTCTTAGTGGTGCAACTGGTTTACCTGCCTGTTTTGAACACATAGTAAAAACGGCAAGGTTCATTAAACTCTGTAAGTTTTGTCTTTTCCCCCTGGGCAGCTGTTTTAAAGTGAAATCAAGAAGCAAGACGATGGGTATATTTATCAGTGTGTCAGATCCTCTCCAGGTTTCAGTGCCAGCTACATTCCCATGATGGGAAAAGCTAACCAAGATGCTGTTTCTCCTTCAGGCTATGGGAAACCAAGGGGATGAAAATACAGCAGATTAGAATGTTTGAAACATTAAAAATTTGATCAAATTCATTTGAAATTCGACATTTGAATTCAAATAGAATGTCTATAAATTCGAATTTAAACATTCGAATGAATTTTCAATTTTCAAATCTATGTGTTTGAATTATTTGGACATTCGTATGTGTACAGACACGTACATGATGTGTCCTTGCCTGTACGCATACACATTTGTACGGATCCGTACAGGACAAAAACAGGATGCGTACGGGATGAGTACAGATGCATACAGGCACACATGAATGTTACTGACGTTTCTTTGTGCAAATTCGAATAGAAAATTCAAACTAAGAGATTTGAATGTACTCAATTTGAATTGAATGTGGATGAATTCAAATTTTAAAGATTCTAATCAAATTTTTGGATATTCGATTCAAATGGAATCGAATCCCAAAAATTGCATTCGTGCACACCCCTACAACAGATCTGACACCATAGCAGCAGTCACCAGAGTAGCCTTCAGTCCTCAACATGGAGGGTTGGGTTAATCTGGGTAGTCCGAATGAATTCTGCATGGCACCTGGGAACCAAAATAGAACATTACCTCTTCAGGAATCCGAGATTTCTGAGATTTCTGAAATGCTAACAGGAGGTGAAGGGATGAGGTAGAGAGGTAACAAGGGGAGGGATTATCTTGTGAAAAAGGTTGTGGTGGAAAATGGATGAATCTTCAGCCTGAATGCCACTGCTTAGATTTGCTCAATAATTTCAAAAGAACCAATCATTTGTGAGTCCAGCCCCTTGCAGAGGTGAAGGGAACAAAGGTGGAGCCATAAACTTTCACTGTATCATGCACATTGATAAGGCGGTTCAAAGGTGCCTTTAAGGTTGAAGCTTGTGTCTCTTTTTGTTTTCATTTCCTCTCTAATCTTTTTTGAGGCTACAATGCTCATAAGTAGGGGTGCGCATGAATGCAGTTTTTGGCGTTTAATTCGATTCGAATCGAATATCCAAAAATTTTAATCAATTTGAATGTTTAAAATACAAATGCATTTGCATTCTATTCGATTCAGATACAATTTGTATTGAATATTTGATTCATATTTGAAGATATGAATATCGACAACATTCTTATGTGTCTGTACGCATCTTATGCATCCCATTTTTATCCCATATGCTGCCCCTTTTCGTCAAATAAGATGCCTACGGATACATTTGTAATGTGTACGTATCCATACATATACGAATGTGTCTGAATAATTCATACGAATCATTTGAAAGATTCAAAATTCATTCAAAGATTAAAAAATTAATGTATAGACATTCAATTCGAATTTGAATGTCTGAATTTGAACAAAATTTGATTGAATTTTGAATGTTTTGAATATTCATGCACATCCCTACTCATAAGTAGAGTAGGAACAGACTAGTGTGTGAACGGTCCTATCTGCCAACCATTTCTAAGCTCTTTTTTCTTTTCTACAGCGTGGTCACACCTTCACTTTAAACCTCCTTCAGTCCATCTTCAGATCTGACTGCTCACATTTTTTTCATTTCTGTTTGATTTGTGGACTTCCTATAAAGGAAAGTCCAAATGGAGGGTGGAAAGTCCACAAATAAAATAGATAGGAATTAAAAGATGTGAGCAGTCAGGCCTGAAGATGGACTGAAGGAGGTTTAAAGTGAGGGTGCGACCACGGCCGAAGTGTGAATACTGCCCCTGTCTTCTATATTTAGCTGTTCTCTGGGAAACCTGGGTTTGTTTGCTTGTTCCTTATATGTGGAATGCAAGAAGTCATTAAAAACAAGAAAAGCTCGTTTAGAAAATGGAAGTCTTGTCTTACTGAGGAGGACATGAAGGAAGTTAAATTCTATCACAACAACCAGAAGGTGGCAATCAGGAATGCTAAGATGGATTTTGAGGAACACATTGCTGAAAACATCAAAAGAAATAAGTTATTTAAGTACATCAAAAGTTGGATCCAGCCAGGAAAGCAATTGACTATTGAATAACAGTGGACAAAAACGGATAATTAAAGAGGAGGAGATTGCAGAGACACCAGGTGAATTCTTTGTCTTTATTTTCACTGAGGAAGACAGAGGGCACGTGTCTGCAGCTGAGCCTGTCTTGTCAGGGAGGGAGTCAGAAGAATGAAATTGGCTAGAGCAAAATAAAGACAGGGAGGAATTCCTTGTCTTTCTTAATAAACTAAATGCTGACAAATCACTGGGACCAGGTGGCATTCATCCAAGTATTCTTAAAGAACTAAAATGTGACACTGCTGGGCGATGCTTGTGCATAGAATAACTAACCTAAAACTCCAGTATTTCTTGTGCTCCTGATGGCTGAAAAACAGCAATTTATTGTAGCTGGGTAAGCAATTTTGATTACTCTGAAAAGCGGACACCCTCTAGAACGTCTATAACTTAAAATGATCGCCCCCATCACAGCAAAATAAAGACAGAAAAAAATACAAACAGGACATCTAACAAGTGAGTGGCAAATGCCAAACTTTAAATTAAAATGGTGGCAACAGAGAAGCTCACCCCTGAGGCCACAGACTGGGAGGTTTAGACCTACAAACCTATCTCCCATCATGGACAGGAAGATTGAGCACCTCTCTTTCCCTCTACTACTAGATTTAAAATATTAATTTAAAACAATGCACTCTGAGCTAGCATCATTCAAAGAGCTTTTAGGCACCATCTCTGAGGGCCTAAAAGATGCATGAAAAACAGCTTCCGAGGTGCTGTTTATTTTTGCTCTTTTTCCTAAGGTCCCATGCTTGTTAATTGCATTCTGTTACCTGACAGTCTATGAAATCTACCTTTCAGCCTAAAAGACCTGCAGCCAGAGGGACTGGGGGAGTTATCCCCTGACCCCTCCAGTACAGTACAGCTCCCTTGCTTTTTAAAAAATGGTTTATTTTTGAAATTTACAGTATAATCCAATAGACCATCCTCAAATAGTACCCCAATAACAACCAGCCCTGGGTGCAAAGGCCTTTGCCAAAACTTTATTGTTACATTATAGATCTTGTAAATCTAAGGCCACATCCACTCCTGAGAAGTGGGGCAACACCAGGACAATGACAGTTCCTTCCTTCACATGCAGCCACCCACTTTGAGGACTAAATTCCTCCTAAGAACCAAAGAAATCATTCTTTCTGAATGGGTGAATAAAGATGGGATATGATATGTGTGACACCTCTTTCTGAGAGCTAACTTACCTTGTTGTGATGGAAGAGCAGAACAAGAAGAAATTATGAGGGATGAGGAACTTTTTTTCAAACAAACCAAAGAGCCCAGTATTCTGTTTCTGCAAGTTAAGAGCAAAATGGCAAGTTTGAGAAAAGAAAGAGGAATGGTATGGCTGAACTGACACTACACTAGCATTTAGTCACTGTTGAAGTCGGCTCGAGTTCTCCCCATCACGACAGTTTGCAAGGGATCTCCCATTTCTGTGCATTAAGGTCCCAAAATGCGGAGAATTCCTATTTGGATTAAAGGGGTCTTGCTGCTGGATTTAGAAATCATCCTCACTATTTAGCAATGGGAAGACAAGTGGTTTGGGAGGGGAGGAAACCATGCTTTAGAGGCATTCTCCTCAGTTTCCCCTGACCCAATGAGAAGCCATGATTTCCCCTGCCCTAGCCCCCTCTTGGCTGTCTGCAGTTATATGCTAAGGGACCACCCTGGCTGAAAGGGAGGTGGAGGAGAGGAAGTAAAGAATGAATAGCCTGTAGTAGCTAACAAAACATACATGTATTGGGAGTGAGATGTAACAATGTAACAAGGATTTAAGTGTCTGATTTTACAAAGAGATCAGTGAGCTACAAAGCTGCCGGTTCCTGTGTAAAAGCCTGCCTGATCACTCCCATCCAGCCTTGCTTCTTCAGTCACCCCCCTGTGCCTCACCCCTTGTTGTTTTGTGCTGTTCTGATCTAGCAGTCTTGTGCAAAACAAAGAGAAAGTGATATTTAACGCTCTACTGCCATTTTAACACGAGGAAGAGGCTGGAAGGGAGCAAGTCAGTTTTTAAAAAAATCCTTGGGTTGTCTCTCTGCTAATTTATGGACAAGGGTTTCGAGGGTACCTTTTTTAAAGAAAAGGGTGGATCATTGCAAAGAGACAGCTTACTGGAGGTACATAGCCTAGGTCTCTCCTGTGAAATTGTGCCCTGTCTGGATGGATATATAACAGTATTATGTCTATTATGGTGGGGTTCCCACATGTATCTGTGGCAACCCCACCATAAACCCTCTATCTCCCACCCCCAAATCCTGCTGTAGCCTGTTGTGGGAAAACCTAATGCTTGTGAAACCCAATTTCCTGAAATAGCACTATAACTCAGCTTTTAGTTGCCATTGTCATTGTATCCACAAGAAGGCAGCCACGTGTGCAGTGGTGGCAATTGCACACTTCCTGCTCTTCTGTGCTGGTGAAATACCTTGATGTGCTCATCACTAAAACATGCGTAGAGACCCCCACAATCATCCTGTTGTCTAGGTAACAAGTGATAATTCCGGAGGGGCTATGCTGTGGAATATGACTTGTTAATGATATTTTTGGCTAGCATCAGGAACCAGCCTGTGAAATACTACCCAACCTAGTTTTCTTGTGTCCAGCAGACTTTGAATTCCGTAACACCACACCTGGATGTGGAGGAGTGCAGCATCGCTCTTCTGCCACGCAATCGGGAAAAGAACCGCAGTATGGATGTGCTGCCACCCGACCGATGCCTCCCTTTCTTGATCTCGGTGGATGGAGACAGCAACAACTATATCAACGCTGCCTTAACTGATGTGAGTTCCCTGGGTGTTAGTCAGGGGGCATAAATTAGAGGTTGTCCAAGGGAGATTTCGCTGAAACCTTATGCTTGGTCCATGAATAAAAAGGTGAAGAACCCTTTGTGATCTCATGTATGAATGCTGGATGCCCTGAAAGATGTTTATTTGCACTGATACCATTCAAAGCAGAACTGGCTGAAGGCATGCCAAGAGATGAGCTGCCAAATGGAGCTTTAACTTTTATCTCTCTAGGACGTTTTTTAAAAATCTAGCATGCTTCTGAGAAATCAAAGGTAAGGTTATTGCAACACGTGCCTCTTGCCTCTTGTCCTTTTCTTTCCCACCATATTCATTTTATTCCACAGGTCAACCTCATTCATTGTTTCATTTATTTATTTAGATTTTTTATTTTCAATACAAAGCAAGACTTAATCACAACAATAAACATTGCTTATATAACATCCATTTGTTCTGGACTCCTTACACAACCAGACAAAACAAAACATAAACAGAATACATAGCTTTTACCAAGATAATCAGAACCACAAAGTCAATTGCCATTTCATTTATTTTAACAAAAACGGGGGGGGGGGGCTGTCTAGATCCAGGCAGATCCAGAAGCGGTCTAGATCCAGAAGTGGTAATGGAGAGTCGAAACAGATGCCAGTACATCTCCAGTGTGTACCAGTTGTATCAACAACAAAAAAGGTGTTGTTTTGATGGAGATTCATACAGGCATTATCCAGATCTCCAAGCAATTATATTCCTCAAGAAAACATTTTTATTTTTTTAAATCATTGTAACATTTTTATGAGTAGATCAATTAGAAACTATCAAGTAACAAACATAGCAACAATTATGAAAACAACGAACTGTGAACAAAACTTTTAAAAGAAGAAAAGGCATCCATCCATTTGTGTTTGGTGAACATATTGGAACCAATATATATTTTGCCTAAACATAAGTCTGGTGTTGGGTTGATTGTGATTTTCCTTATGTATTTCCTGCCAAAATCTAATGACTCTTTTACAAGTCCACCACTGGTGAAAAAAGATGTCTATACCTCCATGCTAGCATCTGGGGTATGTAGATTTACTTATCTGTGCTACCTTAAGTGGCATGATGTACAAGCTGTGAAATACATTTAGATGCCCCCCCCCCAAACCGTTTAGATGCACTAAAAGGTTTGATGTTTTACAACCTATGGCAGTTTTCAACAGCTATTATAATGTCACAATCCATTTCCCGGATCCCCTTGAGACCATGAAGTGACCCCAGCTCACGCTCAAGCAGTGAATAATAAATTATAGATACTAATTGTCTGTGTGATTCTGAGGGTGTGTTAAATAGTTTTTCATATAGTGTCGATAGCTGAGCGAATGAGAATGTAGAGATGAGAGATTGTAAAAAGCACACAAGCCAATTTTTTGATGTTTCCTCTAACAACCATTTAATTTCCTATTAGTTGAATAAAATCACTAAGTTTATTATAATATCTTTTCTGCTTCACTGTCTATTTCTGTAATTGTGTCAGAATGGTGGGAAAGCTATGAAGTAAATAAATTGGGGATGCCAGTGAGGGATAGGTAAATCTATTTGACATAAGATGAAAAGATAAAAAGGGTTGAAATTGATATCCTTGCTTGTCCAGTTATGAAGCCACTTTGGTGCTTTGGGAGAGATCATTCTAATTATTTGCTTAAATTGGAATGCATTGAAATATAAATATGAATTCGAATACCCCATCCCCTTTTCTCAACTTCCTGAATAATGCTGCCTTCAACAAGTGTGCCTTTTTCCTTTAGAAAATAAACTTGATGAAATTGGAAATCATTGTCTTCATGGTATGTTTAGTAGGTTGCCTGGGAATCATTTGAAATAAAAAGAAAATCCTAGTTATTTCTATCTTCCTAATACTGCTACTAGCCTGCTGAATAAATAAAGATTTTTTTTCTTTTTTCTCATGGTTTTTCCTCCTGATGCCTTTAGGTTTCCATGTAAAATTTGAGAGCTTAGCTTTCCAGTTGAATTCCAGGTTTAGTGTTTTTGAAAAACACTAGAAGACAGCTAGAAGAATATAACCAGCAAACAGCTCTCCTTTAGCAATGTATCCATGGGGGACATTTTATAATTACTGAAAGCTAAAATAATATAGAGGGGAGTTTATCTCTATTTTTGCTTTTTTCAAATTATGCATATTCTCTATGGCCAAAATGGATTTAGCGTCACACTGGAATTATTTGAGGGTCTCAAATAAATAATCACAGGAAGCTGAATTAGAAGCCTTGAATATGTCTGCCATCATTAAAGGTGTTGAAAACTGGTAACTATGATTAATAACATTCTGATATTTGTCTTCTTTTAAGGAATTTGAGCTGCTCCTCTGAAGCTAAGCTAGGGGCAAATTCTGCCAAATTCCAATAAACAATTTAAAATTTTGGCAAAGTAGGGAAATAGATCTAAATTTTCCCATATGATCAGAAGCATTGCCTATTACAATTGGGCTTCATGCCAAGAATCTGAGATTTTTCCTGTTTCTAAGATTTTTTTAAAAACCATCAGATGAGGTTAAAGTAGCTTGTTGAAGAGGTTATTTTTTAAAAACTCTTCAAATCTGTAGTTCTTTGGGGAAGAGACACTTCTCCATCTACAATTAATGACTATGGACTTCTGTCTCAGATAATTTGCTATCCATTTTAATGGTTTGTTGTGAGCCAGTTTGGTCTAGTGATTAGGGAGCCGGACTCTAATCTGGGAATACCGCTTTGGGTTCCCTTAAATGTCAGAAAAGTGGGGTAGAAAAGCCAACTCTTCTTCTTCTTCTTGATAACCTGTGCCTAAAATTAAGCCTATTTTTAAAATCATGTTAGCAGTTTCAAGCTCTTTTAACTCTTCTCTTTTTTTGTTAGCTCTTTCAGAACTTCCTTTTCTCCTTTCTTTTTGTTTCTCTTCCCAGGTCTTTATATTCTCCAGTAGGCCCATCTGCTCTAATTCTCACTATTAAAAATGCTGGCATTCTCTTCCCCCTTGCATCTTCCCCATTCTTTAAACTCTAACTTGTACATGGGTCGCTCACCGTATTCTTCTTCATCATCATCCAAATGTTCTTCTTTCTGGCCTTCTCTTTCCCTTGTTGTCTCATTGTGTGTTTGCTATGATGTTCTCCTAGTCTAGAAGAGGTCTGGACTGGACCTGCCTGGTTGATGCTTCTGAAAGAGACTTAAAATATATCTATCTGCACAGGGCTGAATTTAATCCAGCTTCAGTCCACTTTCAGAGTGAGAGAACACATCAGCAAAGTGAGAAACTGTTTTCCTTTGGCATTATATAACTCAGGAGATTCACCTTTGGGATAGACAATGAAGAAAGAAAATGATTCATCACTCTGCTGATGGATTCTCTTACTCTGAAACTGGATTGAAACTGGATTAAATTTTAGGTATGAATGCAGCCCTTGTTAATCATGAATATGTTTGAATCTTTGTGAAGAAAACGCAACCAACTTCTGCTGCCATTGGGAGGTCCTGGGCACACTGACCTTGGAGCAGGATTTCCCTCTCTGATAGTTTCTTGTCCTATTGATTCAGCTCACAGTGTTTGTTTGTTTATGCATTCATTTAATATTGCAGCAGGTGCACCAGCCATTTGACTTCCTGCTGGCATCTCCACAGGATGGTCCCTTAATTCAGTAGTTTCTTTTCTTTTTAAAAAAGTATAAATAATGTTATGGGTAATTTAATAGCCATATCCTTGTAGGAACTCTTTTTGGTGGGATTTTTAAGATGGAGTAACTCACATTTTTATACAAATTGTTCTGAAATCTAAAGACCGTTTCATCCAAATTCTCTTTCTGTTCAGAACTTCATGCTAAAAGCAAAATGTGGGTTTTCAATAGACCCTCTTGAGATAAAAATGTGTCTGTTCTGGCTTTCAGATCGCATCTTCATATACAATAGGACACATCTAGAATTAGCACATTTATGAGTACTTGTTTTATCCCTATAATACAACTAGCTGCAGCAAACAAGTAAAAACCACGATGCCAGTTATTAGATAAAAGGAAAAAGAAAAGTAGCTCTGCTAAAATAATCAGTGGTCTGCTTCAATTAGTGAGTGCATATTGAGAATGAAGAATGATGTATAGCTTCAAAGGAAATTGAATTGTCCAGAGGAAAGTGTTTCTCTTTCTGCCAACAAAGCATGAAAGAATTTGATTAGATTGTTCTACTTCCATTCACTGAGCAATCAAGGGAGACTGTCTTTCCTATTAGCCCTTCCTTTTACCCATTGCCCTACAATAGAGACATATGGCTAGATTGGCAGGGTGCTGCTCAGAGGTGAATCCTGCAAAAGTTAAAACAGGCTAAAGCTTCCCTAACTTCCTGACACTGTTCTTACCTGCTTAATTTGGAGTTTGCTGAGCCAGATCAGGGGCTAAAACAGTTCATGATAGTTCAGAAACCTCCAAATACAGACCCAGACATAGCACTAGCTAATGATGGCAATAATCACTTGCTAGTGCTTATTTTAAGGAAGCTCTGAGCTACTTTTGTTTTTGCAAGGTTCAGCTCCAAAACCATCCCTTATGTACACCACTCCCCCACATTCGTCAACAAGTGTGATGTTTTGTTAAGAACATGGACACAGCAGGTAACTGCTTGCTTTATGAGCAATTTAATCAGTATTGAATGTCTAGACCAGTGGTTCTCAACCTTCCTAATACCGCGACCCCTTAATGGAGTTCCTCAAGTTGTGGAGACCCCTAACCACAGGGGTGGAGCAGCTGGGAGGTGGGAGGGAAGGGTGGCGGGAGACTTATTGCGACCCCTCTGAAAGGGTAATTTGACCCCCAAAGGGGTCCCGACCCCCAGGTTGAGAACCACTGGTCTAGACATAGATCTAGATCAATGGTCACATTTATTTTGTGACATCTAAGCTGTAGTTCATTTGCAGTGATTGGTTGGTTGTTTGATTGGTTGTTTGTTTGTTTGTTTGTTTGTTTGGTTGGTTGGTTGGTTGGTTGGTTGGTTGGTTGGTTGGTTGAACGAACAAACAAACAAACAAACAAACAAACAAACGAATGAACGAATGAACGAATGAACGAACATTTATACAATATGGCAATCTCTGGACAGTTCACAGACTTCATAAATAATTAAACAAGAGCATAGGCATACCTCCCTTTAAGGCGAATTAAGATGTCAAAAGCCTAGGTAGTGTCTTTCCCAGGAACCATGGGAAATCATGGAAACTTTCCTAGTGTTTCACATATCTGTGGTTTCCCATAACCACTGTAGGAGCTGGTACATATTCGCTGTGGATAAAGGGGTATGTCTTTATTATCTTCTATATCATATGCATACGTACTGTATATACATACATATGTATGTATTTATATGTACAGATTTATATCTTCCTATTATTTATTTGATTATTTAGTTTTTCTTTTTAAAATATAATGACAAGACAGTAAAAATGTAAGTTCAAAAATGAAAGTATATGAACATGAGTGTGCTTGATTTACTGTGTTTAACATTTATTATAGAACATACAACCTTCAGTTGTAACTTTCATAGTCTCATATTTCCACCCCTTCATTCAATTTAACAAAATATTTGGATATGGGTATCAATGCATTACAAGTAATTCAAAGATGCAGAAAAGGGGAAACAAAATGATTAAGGAGCTGAAACACCTTCCTTATAAAATCAGATTGCAACATCTACGCATTTTCAGCCTTGAAAGATGGCATTTAAGAGAGGAACTGGTTGAAGTATATAAAACCATGCATGACATAGAAAAGGTGGACAGAGGAAATTTCTTTTCTTTATCACACAAGACTAGAACCAGGGGCCACACTGTGAAGCTGTTGGGTAGGAGAGTTAGATCAGGAGAATTTGCTGCCAGAAGAAGTAGTAATGGCAACCAGCCTAGATAGCTTTAAGCAGGCGTTAGACAAATTCATGGATGACAGGTGTATCAATGACTACTAGAATGGATGCCTAGGTACTTCCTCCAGGCTGGGGAGACAGGCAGGATGCCTCTAATGGCCATTTGATGGGATTTGAGAGCAGGGGCCTTTCTGCACTTTGTCCAGTAGTTAGCTTCTAGTGCGCTTCCAGTACTGGAAGCCAACTACATGTGGAGCACGATTTCATGCTCCCACATAGACTTACCACATCCTGTCCATCCTACTGAGTCCTCTGGCAAGCCCATCTGCACCTCTGTGGGGCACAGAGGAGCATGTGATGTACTGTGCAAGCATGCTGGTGCATCACTTGACATTCTGGCACCAGTGCACGTACATGGCATGGCACTATTGTCTCAGTGATGGTACCAGTGTGCATACAGTGGCACAAGCATCTGGGCAGAAGATGTCAGCTCCCAGACATGCCTCTGCACTTAAGGTAGATGAATACAAATACTAGTACACATGGGGGCAACTTCACTTTCCCATCCCCCAGATGGGACGGGAAATGTGAATTTGCCCCAGGTTTTGCCCTTGTTTTCTGCTTGAGATACCCATAAGCAGTTGGGGGGCCACTGTGTGGGACATGATGCTGGACTAGATGTGCTGTGACTTGATCCAGCAGGGTTCCTCTTGTGTTCTTATGTTCATAATAAGTTTTACTTCTTGTCCTTGAAAAACGAACCCGGAATGGTGCTTTTTATCAATTGTTTGCCTGATTGGTTTCTTCACTGTCTGTTCTTTCTGTCCCCAATCTTGGGTGCTTTGCCTTTGAGGTGCAATCTCCACTGGGGCTACTAGTTGGCGCTTATGTGATAGCTGGATATTTAGAATCTTTGCTGTTTCATCTGCTTCTTTTTACTGACAGCTTTTAGCCTTCCTTTATGGTGAACTGTTACTTCACAGAGAAAACCCCCTCAGAATCTGATATTTGCATTGCATAAAGCCCCTCTCCAATTCTTCTGTTTAAAATTGTCTCTGGAGCAAGCTCTTGAAATACATATGCTCTCCCTCCATCACGTTAGCACTGGGTGCTGCTTAAACTTTAGATTTTATAGGACACTTTTCAAATGCTGTAGCTACATTGAAAGGCATTGATTCACATCAAGGCAAAGGTCTAGACTTTGATGAACTCTAGCAAAGAGAGAAATGTCTGTGTTTGGAGCTTGGGGGACCTTTTCAAATGCTGAGTGCTATTTAGACCTCTCCAAATTCTGCTGAAAGAGTGAGAGATCCCAATTATTTTGTTTGATGGACAACCAGCTTAAACCTAAGGCAGAACCTTATAGATAAATAAAAACCACAGGTAAATACAGAAATCTTGCTTCTAGTGTACTGCTTTTTATGCTTTTATCCTATTTTTCTTTATTATCCTTTAGAGCTATACAAAGAGTGCTGCCTTCATTGTAACATTGCACCCACTACAGAATACCATCACAGACTTTTGGAGGCTGGTATATGACTATGGTTGTACCTCCATCATCATGTTAAACCAGCTCAACCAGTCAAGCTCAGCTTGGGTAAATAACACGGACTTGCTTATTGTTCTTTTTTTTTCTGCTCTAATTTACTGCTGTGTATTGTGCTGTTGCAAGTGACCCACTTGAATTCTTCAGAGGAGAAAACCAATGGGAATACGAATTTACAAAACATCTGCAGTGCAAACAATCAGTATATGAAACTACTGAGTCACAAAATATCAGTGTCAATATGGCAGGGGGGCACAGGGTTGTGCAATACATTGGGTGATTTTCCACTGTCGCTAGAAGTACCCATTAAAAAGAAATCAGAACTACATCTGTGCAAAGATGACAGAAACCTAAACAAAGTACCTACTGGTTCTCTTGGGGGCCTCCATCCGCGCCCAACCCGCGCCTAGCCTGCATTGCTGGGAATGACATAGGAATGCCCGAGATTCAATTTCGGTCCCGCACCTGTCCCATGCAAGACCAAACAGTGCCCAGGCAGCGCCAAACGGCTTGCGTGGGGACACGGCCTTAATAGATTGCAGAATGCCAAAGTGTCCAACAAATTGGACCTTAGAGAAGCTTACCTTCCCACATCCAGGAAGGTAACAAATGGAAAATAGCATTTACACTAGATATGGATAATTTGAATGTTTTGTTATATCCTTCAAGTTCAGGGCCAAGAGTTTTCATGTATTTTATCAGTGACATCTTCAGGGAAAGGTTTGATATGTTGGATTGTGCTCGTACATATTAATACCTAGATTCTTTTCAATTTTCTTTAGCCATGTTTGCAGTATTGGCCTGAATCAGGACTTCAGCACTATGGGACCATGGAAGTGGAGTATATTTCCAGGTCAGCTGATGAAGATGTTATTGTTCGTCTTTTCCGCATTCAGAACATAACACGGGTAAGGATCTTGAAAATATTGTGCTGCCTTTATAACATGTTTCTTTGGATATATTCCTGGTATGGTCCCTAAAATAGAATTAGACTGCTGTTCTTCAGTAAAGTTTTTTTTTTTTAAAGTTTCTTCATAAGAATTAATTTAATTCACATACATCCAGCCATTATTCAGGATAACTGCATTCTTTCCTTTGCTCACATTATTCCAGAAATAAGTCAAGAAACTTTAGTGAATTGGGTTTCTTCTATTTTCTTTTTCACCATCATTGCTAGTAGAGGTAATACATTTTTCAGATTATCTAGAAAAGCTGGCAAAGATGTATAAATATATATCTAATGTCTGTTGGAAATGTAAAAAAAATGAAGGATTATTTTATCATATGTAGTGGACTTGTGAAAAAAACAAACAAAAATGATTACAATTACATAGAGGGATACAAATCATTTTCTGGATTAATGTTGAAATGAGACCAGAGATTTTTCTTTTGCATATAATACATTCATTATTAGAAGAAAAAAAAAAGCATGGAAAAACACTTCAATATATGATCGCCATGGTGAGACTATTTTATGCACAGGAATGGAAGAATTCAACACTCCTGTGAGTGGTTGGTCAAACTTAGCAGAAATGAATAAGTTAGCTTGTTTAATTATATACATGGGTCCTTTGAAGGATTCTTCACTGACTTTCTGTGCAAAGAAATGAATATACTGAATTTAGGTTTTGAGAATTCATATATCTAATGTAGGCAGAAGGAATGAAGATATGAACTACCAAGAAATAGTTCTGGCTAGGGATATGCACAAATGTTTGTAACATTCATTATACATACAAATTTGTATGAATTTGGACATTCATACATGAATTGAATGTTATGACATTGTATATTACCATTCATATGAACATGAATGTTTTGGAACATTCATACAAATAGTTCGGACATTTGTTAAACTGGGGATCGTATCCGATACATATAAGAACATAAGAGAAGCCCTGCTGGATCAGGCCACAACCCATCTAGTCCAGCATCCTGTCGCACACAGTGGCCCGCCAAATGCTCATGGGCATCTCAAGCAGAGACAAGGACAAACCTATTCCTGCTCTAGAATCCCAGCAAATGGCCTTAGAAGTGCCCCGGTTCCCCCATCCCCCAGCCTGAAAGATGCACCTAGGCATTCGTTCTAGTAGCCATTGATACATCTGTCATCCATAAATTTCTCTAACCCTACCTTAAAGCCATCCAGACTGGTAGCTGTCACCACCTCTTCCGGCAGCACATTCCATAAGCCGATGACCCTCTGGGTGAAGAAATACTTCCCCCTGTCAGACCTGACTCTCCTACCCATCGGCTTCATAGAGTGCCCCCTGATTCTAGTATTGTGTGATGGAGAAAAGAAATGTTCTCTATCCACCTTTTCTATACCGTGCATAATTTTATGTACTTCAATATGCGTTCGTGTCGGATACATATGTGTTCACATCGGATAGAATCCTACCACATTTGAAGGGGATCTATTCAAACAAATACAAATTTTCTAACTTTTGATTTGTTACAAATCAAATGCCCCAAAACCCTTTCGTGCACATCTTTAGTCTTGGTTAAAGGACAGGAAACAGTTCTCAAGAGTGGAAAGAGGTGAGAAGCGTGGTCTTTCCAAGGTTCAGTAGTAGGAGCCATGCTTTTTAACTTATTCATAAATGATATAGAAATAGTTCAGGGAAGTAAAAATGAAAGAGATTGTAACACACTCCAAAAGGATCTCTTGGCATTGGATGAGTGAGCAAGGAAGTGGCAAAGGCCCTTCAGTCTTAGCAAGTGCAAAGTGATACACACTGGAGCAAAGAATCCCAAGTACACCTATAAACTGATGGAGACCGATCTTCCTGCAGCAGACCAGAAAAGGGATCTTGTGGTTCTGGTGGACAACTCAATGTGAGCCCATAGCCAACAGCCAAGCTGTTTCCAGACTGGGATTTGGCTGCTGGTCTTGTCCCTTTTCTCTTCCCTGTGTCTCGTCACCCAGACTTTCTCCTTCACAGATGCTTTTTCCTTGTCTGCTAGGTAGAGATGTGCATGACTTTTTGTGTGTGTGTGTGTGTGTTCACTTTGCATTGAAATGCAATGAATGTGAAGGAAATTCACGTTCATGTGAATGTAACCACTTGGAATGTGGCGAGATTAGTATTCAGTTCAGATCCACTGAATGTTTGGCAGAGCCTCCAGGATTCAAATCAGACAATTGGGTGGCAGTGCCAGCTCAACATTTGAATCTGTACATTCAAATCCTATCTCAGCATTTGCATCTGTGCATTCAGATCTAACCCGAAAGCACTGCCAGCTGATTGTCTGATTTGAATGCACAAAAGCGTTGGTTTTGCATTAAAATGTCAAACTTCAAGTGCAACCAACATTCAAGTAAAATGTGAATGTTAGAACTGTACAAGCTGCAAATATTTGAGTTCGTGCAAATTGTGAATGTGAGGAATATTCATGCACATCCCTACTGGTAGGTCCTGGGTGAGTTGAAAAAGCTTGTGCCAAACCCTCTTCTTCTGGACTGGTTCGTCAAGACCATCCTGGTATTCCCGAGATGTGCCATGATGTAGTTCCTGCACAGGAGTAGGCTGTTGTAATGCTCTACACTTGCACACATCCAGTCCACTTTCCAATTGACAATCTGGATGGGGACTATCATGACTAGAAGCTCAACCACCATATATAGTCCTTTGGCTCTTTGATGAGGGGTATACAGACCAAATCAGTCTCCCAGCATGACTCTATGAGTGAGGCCCCTGCATCCCTGATGAGGGCTATTGCCTGCTGCCCCTTCACCGTCATCTCCACCCTCAAGACTTGAGGAATAGTCCCAGCCTTGACCTGGACACCTGCTCTTGGTTCCTTCTTCCCTCCATGGGATTCACTGAGTCTTTGGCAGCAGCGAAGAGCATCTTCCGAGAAGCTTGGACAAACACTTGCATTCACAGGCTGTTGGCAAGTTCTGCAGAAATTGTTCCACCACTATCAGGTTGAACATTAGCTTCTTTGTTATGGCCTCATTATCTTCCAAATAAACGAAAGTTCCCAAAAGAGAGATTCAAAACCAAAGGAAATGTTGAAACACAATCCTCCAATACAAACACCGAGATCAATAATCTAATGTAATAAGAAAATTCCCAAATTGATCATGCAGTTCCTGAAAATACATTGAACCACAGGATTGACTCATATAATAGTTTAATAAATGTTCATACAAAAACTCATGATAAAACCGACATATAAAAGTGTCCTTTGTGGCTACTGTAGACAAAAACCCAAACAATATATGGGATTCGTAACCTGAGATCTTCACGGCCAGATGCTTTTCAACCCAACCCTTTTTGAGCGTTCTTCAGTATCTCACAGCACTGTGTCTATTCCTTTTGGTACTCAGAAGAATAAAAGCATTTTCTTTCCTTAGGCCATTGAGGTAGGGATGTGCATGAATGCAATTTTTGGGATTCGATTTGAATGGAATACCCAAAAATTCAATGCGATTCAAATGTTTAAAGTTTGAATTTAACCAAATTCAGATGGACTTAACAAATTTGAATCTATTTGTTCAATTTTTTTAATTGAAATTTTCACTTACAAATGTCAACAACATCCGTAGATGCCCGTATGCGTTCTCCACGGGTCCGTACGCATCCTTACGCATCCTTACACGTCCGTATGCATCCGTAGATGTCCGTGTACATCCCTTAGTTATCCCATATGCAACCTGTTTTCATCCTGGGAAAGATGCAGATATTCAAGTACGCATTGTGTACAAACCTGTACATATACGAATGTCCTGATAATTCAAATAGATCTGAAATTTGAAATTCGAATAGAATCTTTAAATTCAAATTTAAGGAAATTCAAATGTTGAAATTCAGTCAATTCAATCAAATTTTGAATGCATTTGAATATTCATGCGCATCCCTACGATGAAGATCATTAACTCATTTCTGTGTTTGTTGGATATTGCTTTCTCATTAAATTCCATACTTGTCCTAGTGAATCCCAACCTGAGGACGAGTAGGGAGAGATTGTGGAACATGGAGAAAGGGACAGCGTAATGTCCACTTAGGCCTAGTTTCCAGACACCATGATAAGTTTAAGGACACAGCTGCCAAGATCATGCAGGGCTGAGAGAGACAGAGTTGCAGAGATCAAAGTGGTGAACTTAAAAGCTTGTACCCATGAGCCTTACAGGATGGGAGGGGTGGGAAGGAACTGCATTATTTGTTATCAGCGCTGTCTGTGCCGAACATGTGTTTTCAGTAACGGGCAGTGCTTGTTAATGCTGAGCTCATATAGGGGAGGCGGCTGGTATGTGAGCTGATTTCATGATTCCAGCCTCCAGAATTGACTCTCAAGGTGTTGAGTTGAAAGTGGTCTTTTAGTCCTTGTTAGCCCCAATCAAGCAGTGGGTAAACATTGGCTTTGTTTTCCTCATCTATCATCATCTTCAGTATACTGAGCCGTGTCAGCAGAAGGAAAATACTAGTAAACAAAGCACGGGTGAGTGTATATATATTCTGGGATCAGTATATCCAGGCTTCTTTGGCATATACCCAGAAATATCTCACTGTCTAATAGGGATGTGCAAAAATATTCAAAACCTTCAAAATTCCATCGAATTCATTCGAATTTGGACATTCGAATTTGGATTGAATGTCTATACATTCATTTTTTTAACATTCAAACAAATTTTGAATCTTTCGAATCATTTCTACAAATTATTCAGACTTTTGTATACATTATATATGTATCAGTATGCATCTTATTCATATCTGTACATTTGTACAGATGCATACGGGATAAAAATGGGATGCGTACAGATGTGTACGGATATGTATGGGTGCGTACGGATGTATATGGACACATACGAATGTTGTTGATATTTCTATCTTCAAATATGAATAGGATATTTGTACGAATAGATACGAATGGATTCAGATCGGACTTGAATTTGAATACATTCATTTATTCCTCTATTCTATTTGAATATTCAGTTCGAATCAAATCAAATCCAAAAATTTCATTCATGCAGACCCCTACTATCTAATTGCCTCCTGTTTAGTTCTCTACAACCCCTTTGCAGACTGTTACGGGAACACTGGTGACAATTTTAATGCCAGAAATTCATGCCATAAACCACTTGTGATTGTCATAGTATTTTCATGTTCTCCTCCCAAACGTCTGAGCTTTGCATCCTCATAATCCCTCCTCTTCAGAGCCTTCTGTCCATATTAGATTGCAAAGCTAATGAGATTATCAAGGTATTAGGCATCAGCCTTTTTCTTTCCTTGCCTCCGTTCTGATCACTTTTTAAAAGCTTGTATTGAATTTCAAATGAACAAAACTCAGTGCTATTCCTAATCAGAATTGAAGGCCATTTCAGCACTGGGCCTTATTCTGGCTTATATCTCAGAATAGGGGCCTGATCTCTACATGCTGCTGCAGACTACATCAGGCTCTGCCCAGGGCCTGTTACAGTCTGCATTAGCATGCGGACAGCAGGGCCCTATTCCAGGATACAATCCAGAATAAGGCACAGTGCAGGTAGGGCCATAGTTCCGGGTTGGGTGAGGAGTATAGATTTGTAGCAAACTGCCCACTGAAATAAGACAGAACTACAAATGGGGTTTCCTACTGGCTCCATTCTGCTCTTGCTCCTTGCATTTGCTTGCATTCTGCCGTTCTTCTGAATTAACCGGAAGAATTTCTAACATTCCTTCTGGGACTGACACAGGAGTCTTTGGCCACAGTTGTAATCTTTCTCCTTATTCCCTCTCTTTATCAGAGCACTGCAAAGCAGCACAAAGATTCACTTGTATGCTTGCTTGATTGTCTTATTGTATATGTATCAGCTTTAGAGTTTTTCACTTTCATGGTTTAGAGCTATTCTTGGCTTCATAAATTTGAGACAGAACCCTTAGTGTCCGTCTGACTGTGAAACTGTAAAAAGTAGGCTGGAAAACCGTGGTCTCTCTCTAGTTGCAGGAGGGTCATTTGATGGTCCGACATTTTCAGTATCTCCGGTGGTCTGCCTACAGAGACACTCCCGATTCCAAGAAATCCTTCCTGCATCTATTAGCCCAACTGGAGAAATGGCAGAGGGAGTGTGGCAATGGAAGGACCATTGTGCATTGTTTGTGAGTATTGTCTCATGGGATGAGGAAAGATCGTGAGCTGTTTGCCAATTTTCTGCTGGCTGCCCTCCAAAACTGTTGCCTCAGTTCTCTTGTTTTCAAAGATGTATAATACTGATCAAATATTTTATTACACCATAATGGCCAGTATTTATTTTGTACTTTCTGTCATGGGAAATAGATAACATGTGGACCTTCGGACACCATCGGAGAGGCTTTCTGCACTCGACTTCGTAGTCAAGGTGGGGGGAACTCCAGGACCTCCTGGAGCTGTACCTGCTGGAACTGTTTCTTAACAAGAAATGGTTCTGTATGTTCCAGAGCATCCCCAAGACAGTGTTAACTGTGGTGAAGTTAAAGCTGCACCATGCTTATACTAGCCACTGGGCTGGGATAACGCAGCAAGGTCCCATTTGTGCCTCTTTCAGGTAGAAGAGATGCAGGGGGAGCATGTGATTGGTGTCACCTGGTTGCCCGACAATGGCACCGCGCAGGTGCGCTCATGCCATTGCCAGGGCTCTGTGAGGGCTGCCATCCAGGTAGCCATTCACACCTAAGGTGGGTTTGGAATTCTAGAGCTTTGCAAATTTACCCTGAGCTGTAACACCCATATGCCCCAGTTTTTGATGTGGTCAGATGGACTAATCAATAAATTTTATATATATACATATGCTCCAGACAACACGCCTAATGGCAAAGAATGACAGAAGCTGTAGGTCAGCATCTCAAGAACATACATTAGCCCTGCCTTATTTTCTCTTCTTTTATAGCCACCCACTCCTCCTCCTTTTTCTCTCCCTTTATCTTTCTCTTCTTTTCCTTTTATTCCACGTTTCCTTCACTTTGCTTTTGCCCTTGCACATTTCAAACTTGCCTTGGCTGGCTTCCACTCAGTGCCACAGCAAGCCCAGCCTTTCACTCTTCCACCCCTTCCTTACACAAGCTTGCTGTCATCCCCCTGTGAGTAACATGAGCATCAGAGCTTGCAAATGGTGCAAATGGCTATGTGAATGGCCTTTTGGGGACAGGTCTAGGAACATCTTCCTCCGCCACACTTGCTGCTCCTCTCTCTTGGAAAGAGGTGCCAGCTGGGTGTCCAGAAAGCAGATATAGGCCATATATGTATCAGGTGTCCTTCTGCCAACAACCAAGTCCATGATTCCCACTGTTCCCCCATCCCATCCCCAGGTCTAGTACGCTAGTTGAGAATATGTGTCATGGATGGGTTCTGAGGGCTCTGAGGAACATCCTGATTAAGGAGTGATGTCAGGGGGCTTCAGGAGATGAAGGAAAGATGGATGGTGAGGGGCTGCTGCCTTCACAGATATTTCAGGCTGCATTCTATGCCCTCAGGGAGTCCTAAAATATTGCTAAAATAATAAGGGATGTGCTAGACTTCAGTCCATCAAAGCACAAAATGCAGTTAGAAGCTCAGGACCACCAGGACCACCAGGTACTTTACTTGCCAACCTTGAGCTGTCCTTTTCACCTTTATTGGACTTGAGAAGGTGAGTCACATTTAAGAAATGCAGGGAAATCGAGCAGAGCCACCAACATGGCCGCCACCACCGCGTCCAAGAACCCTCCATGGGCACTAACTGTAACCGTAACCGTATCAGTATCAGTAACCGTGTCGTCACATAGACACAGGAATGATAGCAGACAACACCCCCACCCCACCCCCACCCCCGCCCATGAATGCCATGAGGCTACATGCAGTTCATGCTTCCACAAGCTGCAGTTCGCTACATCCTTAAAAAAATTTTTTTGTTGTTCCTCCTCTCACAGGGGAAATGGTGTTAATTTTCTTCACTGCCTTTTTTTAGGGTGGAAATAAAGAAACAACAGAAGATTGCCACCATGTTCTGAAATGATAGGGCTTCCCCAGGGTTTTGAAAATATCTCTACCAGCAAAGTTGTATTAGTATGCCTTTGCCGTCCTGAGAATAGATCTGTTTCAAGGCTGTACGCATTTGAGATTAAGTATGTTCTAAAAATAGATGATGTATCCATCCATCCGTCCATCCATCTGTCCCTCCCTCCCTCCCTATTCATGAGCCAACTCATATGCAGTTCTTAATTCTATCAGAGCTCCATTACACCAACCCTTCTCTTTTAGGACTGAACCTTTTTTATGGATGTTATAAATAAACTTAGAGAGAAGCTTAATAATCTACTGTTCCTAGTCTTATTTTTCAAAGCAGAAATCCTTCAAGTTTAGGTAATCGTCACCTCAGCCACTTGTGAATGAAGCTTTGGTTACAAGAAGATGATCTAATTTCATTTCTCGGAAATTGCCATTCAGCTTTTATTTTGATAATATGAAATAATTTGCCTGCTTTCTTCTTCCCTCTCAATTGTTGCTTTAAATGGGAGATCAGTAGCCCATGACTTCCACCGGCATGGGTTTGGATTTGGATTATCTCTATGCATTTTGCTTCTTCTTTAGGAACGGCGGTGGCCGGAGTGGTACCTTCTGTGCCTGTGTCATGATCTTGGAGATGATCAGATGCCACAAATTGGTGGATGTTTTCTTTGCTGCAAAGATGCTTCGCAACTACAAGCCAAATATGGTTGAGTCCTTTGTAAGTAGTCATCATTGTCACCATTTCTTTTGCCAGTTTGGTCTAGTGGTTAGGGAGCCGGACTCTTTATCTGGGAATATTGGGTTTGATTCCACCCTCCTCCACGAAGCCAGCTGGGTGACCGTGGGCTAATCACAGCTCTTTTCTGAGCTCCCACAACCCACCCACCTCACAGGGAGTTCTGTTGTGGGGAGAAGAATAGAAAAACTTTGTCGGCCGCTTTGAGTCCCCTTAAATGGGTGAGAAAAGCGGGGTAGAAAAGCCGACTCTTCTTCTTCTACATCTTTCTGTGACCTACACTATTTGTACGAATATTTGATATGTATCCAATGATACAAATTTCGTACACATCTGTGCGCATCCAATTTTTATCCCATATGCATCCTGTTTTCATCCCGTACATATCCATGCGAATGTGTACGGATACGCAGAAGATGCGTGTGGGCACGTATGGCATGCATATGTATCCATACACATACAGATGTCCAAATTATTCGTACGAATAACTTGAAATATTTGTTTTCGTATAAATACTAAAGTGCAAATATCTGGGCATTCAATTAGTATACAAGTGTCTCAAGTTGTCCAAATTCATCCAAATAACGAAAAATACGAATATTCGTGCACATCCCTACTAAAAACTACTACAGTTCAGGCTGCAAGATGAAGAATACTGGCCCTGCAAAGGTAACAGAGCTTTTGACAAATATCCAGTTTTTTGGTTCGCATGCACAGGCCGCTCTCAGAGGATGGGCGCATTCGCGTTTGCGTGTGAAGGTATGAAATCCTCTTATTTGCACAAAACGCAAAGGTGGCAAACCTCTTTGGGCTATGCTTACTTATTGGCTAAAAGAAAAGGGATCGAGGAGGCATGGGTATTGCCAAAAAAGAGTAGGAATGGAGATATCTGTGACTTTGGCAGATTATTATGACTTCCTTCCCTAACCACTCCCTTATAAATCTTATTTATTAAAGAGAGTGATGCCAGGAACTGAATGAAGTTTGGATTATCCCATTTCTATTTCACAGAATCATTTTTTTTTTCGTGGAGAGAAGATATGATTGCATTAGGAATTGGAACTGGACTTGAGTAGGTGGGGTGAGGAGAAGGAATTAAGCAAAAGCAATGAATAAATACAGTAACTGGCATGCAATCAGAGAACATGCCAGGCTGAACTGCAAGGTATTAAACAAATCTACAATAGTGCTTCAACTGCAGCTCAATCTTCCACCAGCCTCAGCTGAACTGACAAAGTCTGTTTGCTGAGATTCAATTTAATGATCCTCTGTAGCAATAAATGAAATTTTGCTCTTAGTGGGGCATCACCCGTTTGTACTAGAGATGTACACAAAGCCCATTTCTCCCTCTTGGATTTGATACAAGTCGAAGGGGGGAATATTTGGCTTCATGTGAAGCCCACCCACCCCCACAAATGTGAGGGGCATTGGCTTTGGGCATGAAAATCCGTTGAACGTTCATGTGGTTAGGGAACCCCCCATCCCACCTCACTCCCCCCCCTCACCTTCCACCACTGTGACCGCATGATTCCCAGATGGGGGCGGCCTCTAAACTTGTGCGCAGACTTCCAGAGGGCGCAACGGCAGTGGTGGCTGGATTTCCAGGTAAGCGGCGCAGCTGGCTGTGAGGTTCCAACGGAGAGTGGATACATTCAGTTTGCAGGCAAATGGGGCCAACAAATGTAGATGCAGATGTTTAAATTCATACGAATTCAAAAAGATGCAAACCTGGTGAATATTTTTCACCCATCCCTAGTTTGTACCCATAGCGAATCCGCCCCCTGTTTACAGCACCATAAAAGAAAGCAACCCTTTTACTTAGTCCAAAGACATTAGTAGCTTTTTGTCTCACTAGTATTTGTCTTTGTTATCTACTCTTTTGAGGCCCACTCCAAATCTCTGAGTTCAGGTCTCCAAGGCACATATCAAACTATTCAGTATTCTTGAAAGGATTTCTTGTACATCCTGCCTGGGACCAGTACACTGTTTTAGGGGAAAACGTTCTCTAGCAGAAATCATAGCTCTTAGGTAAAGCCCCTTAGCTCTGTGTGTTCTCCAAATCTTAGCTGCTCCTCACTCATATCAAGGGAAACATCTTGATGACATCATAAAACTCAATGTATTGAGCAGTGTTAACACTACATCTCAGCTTGAAATTCTGACCCCAAAAGGCCAGTGCCAATGATCCCCTGGATCAAATATAGCCTATTATCCCCCAAAGACTGTATCTGTTGTTATCAACCTCAACATTGCACAGAGCTTTTCATCAGGCTAAGATGCAACATTAACCTTGCTCATTCCTGTCTGGGTCTAATGATTCTCTCCAGCAAAGACCAAACACAAAAAAGCAAAACAATGCATCTTGAGGGATGCTTCCACATAACCAAGTCTTCTGACAATATCCATCTTGTGAAAACTTTCTGATGTACACCATTCCTCTGTCCCCTGAAACCTCCTAAATATTTAGCTGAAGTATATGTGGGCCCACTTCTTTTATCTTTAGTTTGTCTTCCAAAGGCAAAGCAGGAATTAGCATCTGCATTAGAGATGTGCACGAATATTTGAAAACTCAGATATTCAACTCAAATCCAACAAATTTCGGCATTCGAACTCGAATTGGGTTTTCGAAAATCCGAATTTGACATTAGAACTTGAATACGGATTTTCAAAAATCCGATACGGATTTCTGAATGATTAGAATGTGTAGATTCATATCTGTCATATATGAATCTGCCTGAAAATTATCCC
>MTQE01001424.1:12507155-12536483 GCA_014337955.1 Aspidoscelis marmoratus
CAGAAAATACAGTAATACTATCTAAAATGGCTAAGTGTACTTTAATATCAGCTTATTAACAAGTATCCAGATGACCAGTAGGGGTGTGGATGAATGCAATTTTTGGCATTCGATCTGACCTGAATCGAATATCCAAAGACTTGAATCAATTCGAATGTTTAAAATTCAAATGTATTCACATTCAATTCGAATCGAATACATTCAAATCTATTCATACGAGTATGCGATTCGCATTTGAAGATACAAATGTCGACAACATTCGTATGTGTCCATACGCATCCGTGCACATTCCGTTTTTATCCTGTATGCATCCCGTGTTCATCCCATACATATCCGTACAAATGCACACAGATACGAATAAGATGTGTTACACATACAGATGTCTGAACAGTTCATATGAATGATTCGAAAGATTGAAAATTTGTTTGAATGTTTACATTTGAATGTATAGACATCCAATTTGGATTTGAATGTCTGAATTTGATAGAATTTGATCGAATTTCAGATGTTTTGAATATTCGTGCACATCCCTAATGTCCAGTGAGGTGACTCTTGACGGATGTCAAACTCAACCTCACAGATAGCAATCCTTCTCTGGAATCCATTCAACATCCTATCTCATTGATCAGTTTCCTTTCCACAGTGGCCAGTCTCATGCCCCTGAGAGCCTGGATGCAGAACATGTAAAATTCTTACATCATTTTCCTCCATTATCTGGCTCTCCCTATCCCAAAGGGGCTTTTGTATGTTCTGGCAATAGTAACAGCACATTGTTCTAGCTACGCTGCCTTGAACCGTACAGTCGGGGAACTTCACAGGACATTGCTTCAGTCTTTATAGCAGGGGAAATATGTCTGGTCAGAGCTTCAGAAAGAAATGCCCCCTGAGGACTTTTGTGTGAACTAGGACAAAAATCCAGTTAGAAGTTACTGTTCGTCTTTGATGAGCGTGTGGTGATTCTGATTTAACCCAATCACTCATTTTGTTTGTGAAGTCAGTGACACAGAAGGAGACTTCTGAATGTTGTCAATATGGCCTGCACTGTTTATCTTTCATGCACAACCCTACTCCATGCATTCCCTTCGTGTGACAGCATAAAGTTTGCCCATTCTCTCCCTCTTTTTCTCCCTCTTAAAGGAACAGTACCACTTCTGCTATGACTTAGCCCTGGAATACCTGGAGTCATTGGACACCAGATAGCCCCATGACGGGAGCACTCAGGCAAGTTTTGGGATTGTACAAAGCATGAATTTTGTACCTAGACCTTTTGAGTATGAGGGAGAGGGGACAACAGGTGAAAGGAGAAAATAAAAGGAAGAGGATAACTATCAGGGCCATCTCATCCACTCCGACCTCCATCTTCCCTCCCCATTTCCTACTACTATCAGCAGAGCCATTCCCTAGTGTGTGCCAGGAGCATCATGGTGGGTCTCCTTGGAATTATACCAATTCTAGCACAACAGGAAGCGGAAAGAAGAGGAATGTGGCACATCTTGCAGAATTATTACAGGAACTTTAGGCTTGCTGATGTTCACAGAGCAGAGGCACTTCTTGGTGAAGTCAATAATACTTTATATACCATCCCCAAACTTGGGGGAAAGTTGCGTTGGGCTGAAAGTGCTAGGTGGAGTTGGTACAGTTTGTGGGCACCTTCTAACAATACCATGTTTCTTGTTTCCAGACTGATGCCTGCCTCCAAAAGAAGAAGAAGATTTTTCATTTAATCCTGTTCAACTTCTGTCAGAAAACCAATAGAGATTGGACTTCAGTGGTTTTCCAATATGGAGAAAGCACACAAAGCGCCTGTTCAAAGGCTATGATAGCCAGAGCAGGTTTGTAGCAGCCACAGTGCCATGTGCCTGGATATTCTACAACAGCTGCAGAGGACAGGTGCTAGTCTGCTTGTCCTTTGAAAGGTTTTTCAAGAGGGCTACCCAAGCACCAAGACACTGCAAATGTTTGTTCTGTTTTTCAAAACCAGTCACGCTCGCAAATTTGGCTTTGGACACCAGCAGACTGTTAGGGAAAGTCTTTCATATTTTTAAGAACTAGTGAATGTGTAAGGGTGAGGGGTAACCATGTATGAAATGCAGCTCTGGGTGTTTCAGTACGGTCCTATGTGAGCCTCCCAGCTGTGGCTTTGGAATGGGAAAATGCATCAGACTTCAACTTGGACTGATGAATGAATTCTATTGGTGTTCAGGAGCAGATGGTTCTATTTCTTGTACATTTGAAGGTTGCTTGTACATGAGAACCCAGAATGCATTTATTGCTTAAGGGGCTGAATTTACAATCCCTGTGTACCTACCCTCCTCTTGCCCCTCTTTCTTCAGTGGCCAAATTAGATGTTTTCTTTGTTCATCTCCAAACTTCTGCATAGCATTAGAATGTCAGGTGTATTTCACATGGAACCTGATCTATATGTCCATATGAAAAGCTGGAGACCTTTTAAACAGGTAGATAAATTGCCAAGGGGCCTCAGACGGGATTGACTGGCTGGTATGGCTTTGGCTTCCTTTTACAGTGTCCAAAAAGTCCTGCTTTGAGAATCATGTAGAAGTGTGTGCCATGGGAGGAACAACTTTCTGTGCCATAGGTTGCATTGGGTTATATCTTGTTGACTGACAATATTAGCATGGTGAGAACAATTGTGAAGTTGCTCCATATGCCAGCACTCAAGGTCAACCAGACGACTGCTCGCGTCCATGGCCCTCCTTAAGTCACACATGTTCCCTGGTTGGTGGTAAAGAGCAGTCACTTCGAGGCTACCATCTAAAACCTCAAAGATTCGGCAACTGGACAATCTTAAAAGGATCTCCTGGTTCTACCACATTGTTTAAACTGTGATGCAAAACACAAATAAACTCAAGGACAAAACTCACTGCTTCATATGCTCCTATAACCAAATGAAAATATTGACCAGACTAAGACAGGGGAGGTGTATGGTTACATTCCTCCCAGATAGATGCTAACAAATGGTTAATAACTGGGTATCAAATTCAGGTCTGGATTTGCAGTATAGTATCTCTGTTGCTGTCACACCTTCACTTTAAACCTTCTTCAGTCCTCCTTCAGATCTGACTGCTCACACCTTTTCATTTATATCTGTTGGACTTGTGGCCTTTTCTCTTCCATTTGGAATTTCCTGAATAGAAAGTCCACAAATAAAATGGATAGAAGTGAAAAGGTTTGAGCAGTCAGACCTGAAGATGGACTGAAGAAGGTTTAAAGCAGTGGTTCTCAACCTGGGGGTCGGGACCCCTTTGGGGGTCGAACTACCATTTCAGAGGGGTCGTGACGAGTCTCCCACCACCCTTTCCCCCCACCTCCCAGCTGCTTCGCCCCTGTGGTTGGGGGTCTCCACAACATGAGGAACTCCATTAAGGGGTCGCGGCATTAGGAAGGTTGAGAACCACTGGTTTAAAGGAAGATGTGACCAGGGGCAGTATGTTCAAATGGGATCTTCCCACTGCCCCTGTACAAAACATGGAATACGCTAAGAAAACAAAAACATCGACCATCAAAAAACATCAGTGTTGGCTCAGTTGCTGCTATGCCATAACAAGTGTCATGAAGTAGTGAAATAAAATGCATTAGATACATTATTTCGTAGCCATCAAAGTAACAATTATTCTCCCCTCGATGAAAGAGGCAAAAATAAGAATTGAATTTGTTCAGCCTAGGGGAGCAATAGCCGGTGAGAAAACTAGCATAGCTGTATATGGAGAATTATTTGAAGATAGGGTAGATGAAAGAAGACATGTGGCGTGTATTTCAAAATACTGGTAAATATATTGATGGTGGCAAAAGCCCTCTCCTGTCCATCAAGGTTTGATAAACAGAGGCCATTAAAACAATGAAATCTAGCACAGTTTCAGATGAGAGCAGAATCGGCCTGGAAACCAATAGTGCACTTCATAGGTTTCTGCCAGGACTAATAAAGCAGAATTGAAATGATTTTAGGATCCTGCAGATGTTTCACTATTTCTGAATTTGGTTTCCCTGAGCTTCTATACATTCACAGAAGATGTGACAGGGATGTCAGATCACCATGCTGAAAAGTCATGTCTGATGTAGCCAAGATATCACGAGAGGTTCTCTTCTCTAGCCCTGATGGTTAACTGTCAGTATTGTTTGCCTGGGTGCAGTGGGTATAAATTCTGGTGACAACAGACACTGTAAGTATGTAAATAAACATTTTCATGGATAAATCAAATTGGGGGGAGGGGACTGATTGGTTTTGGGAGGTGGCAACGGGGAAGAAGCTGAACATTGCACACAGTCAAGGAAGAAGCAATATGCAGTATTCCTTTAAAAAGGCCCCCACTGGCATGGGTAGGATCTGCCCAGTCCCATCTCCTGGACCAGAATCCACTTGCATTGGGCACTCCATTTACAGAGAAGGAAAGGCCACTTTGCAACTGTTGTGCCGACTAGGAATGTCCTTGCTGTCACCATGCAGAAAGATAGCTGTGGAGGGAGTAGTATGTTACCTACTGGAGAGCACAGCAGTTCTGGGGCATTTCTGGAGCCTGGTCCAACGTCCCTTGAAGTTAGGTTGGACCATGTTGTCAACCTGTTCTTGGACCAGAGAAAAAGACTTTGGCCCAGGAGTGGTTTGGCAAATGCAGAAGTTTTCAAGTGTAGAGAGTCTGATCTTCAGGTTGACTGCAGTAATTCATTGGGCAAGGGAGAAGAGAACAGCAGCTCCAATATTTAGGGGGAACACAGAAGGGAAAAAGTTAGCTATTTATGCCAAAAATGTAGCTACACTCATGTTTTCTGATGATTTCTTATAACTTGCTCTTCTCATCCATTGAAACAGTCACCTGAATATCAATGAACCAGGTTACTCCTAGATTACTTAAAACTTGTCCACTTTGCAACATTTAGATACAGCCCTTTTATATAAGTATTTTTTTAAAAAAAGAACAGGCGCCCGTTGTGTAGCTATTAAACCGTTTTAAAGAAATTAATGTGTCCTATACTGAAGTTGAATTATAACGACAATCCCTTTAAATATTTTGAACCAAAAAGACTGGGACTGTAATCCTATGTATGTTTACACTGAAATAATTCCCACTGAGTTGCATCAGTGATGCTTATGTGCAGGTAAATATTTACCTTTTTATTTATTTTTTTAAAAGTGACATTAAAGTTCAGATTGTAGGACTGCTGTTATGCATGATGTTCCAAACTGTATGGTTATTTCCCCTCATGGTTCATTAGCGGGAGAATAGAGCCACCCGGATCTCATGCGCTGAGACTCTTTTGACTCTTGACAACTCAAGCCCTCACTGTCCATCCTATGTCTGTCTGATATTTAACTGGAAAGAACATTTCAGAGTCCATCTTGCTCTGCCCTTCACACTTGGCTGTGATGTTAATACCTGAAAGCTTTAACTCTTGTATGTGAACTGGTGGTTTGAGTGGAAGTAATGGGCTGCTTCATTCATCCCATTGGACAAATATGTTTTGTAATGAAAGTGCTAATGACTTCAATAAAATCAAAATGGTTTCAACCACAGACACTGTCCTTCCATGGAGTTCCCTCCTTCTCTCTCCCTGGGTAATGGAAACCAATCAAAGGTCACCTGGATCTCAGCAGATCGTGTTAATTATTGTGCAAAATTTGGAGAATTTACGGTGAAGAGAAAACTATGGAGCCTAGCTAATTTTTTATATTTAATACCCAGCACAAGTAGCTCCCATAAGTTTGAGAATGAAGTAAAAGTAAAGGGACTTATAGGCTTCAAGGAAGTGCAGGCCACTAGAAAATCCACTGTGTAAAAACACGGAGGCCTTAGTGAGTGGGAAATGGCAGCACACGCTGGAGATTAGGGATGTACAAGAATATTCGGAAAAAAATTATTTGATCGAATTCAGCCAAATTTCGACATTCAAATTCGAATCGAATGTCCAGGCATTTGTTTTTTAATATTCAAACGAATACGAATATTTCAAATCATCCATTCAAATTATTCAAATATTCGTATGCATATGGATATGTATGCATAACATACGTATCCAGACACTTCTTATTTGTACCTGTATGGATACCTACGGGATAAAAATGGGATGCGTACGGACACATTCGAATGTTGTCAACGTATTGATTTTGTATTGAATATTTGTACAAATAGATACGAATGTATTCAAATTGGTTTGAATTTTAATACATTTTTCCCTGTTCGTACGAATTCAGACATTTGAATATTCTATTTGAATCAAATCGAATGTCGAAAATTGCATTCTTGCACGCCCCTACCGGTGATCATGTCCCTGCTGCGCATTTCCTCTAGGGTCTTTATCTAGCATTTCGCCTTATCCAGTTGTACCTGTAGACATACCACAAGCTACTCGGCTACGCTGTTTCTCAAGATTCCTTTAAAAGTTTATAAATTTTGCAATAAATTCACGCCTTTCCAACATGAACTGCAAAAGAGGGTCCCACTCATTTGAAGAACCCACTGTGGATTCCCTGCATACAGGAAGGGAAGAAGGGTATACATGTTTGGAATATTGTGGGGGGGGGATTCATGGGAGCAGCATGCAGAATTAAGGGGCACACTCATCAAGTGTGAAAATATTTGTCTCCTCTAAAGAGTAGTTATTAAAACACAACATTTTGTATTTATATATTTTTGTTAATGTATGATTTCTGTATCTAAAATAAATGTAATTTTTAAAAAGCAAGGAATTTTGACTGTTCAGAAAGGAGTTTGCAGAGAGCTTGATGTATCTGAAACAAAAAATATTATGAATATGGGAACAAATCCTAAAAGTTTCTTTCTCAACAGCTGGAAAATACTCTTCCCTCTGCTACCCTGTGTTTTTGAGGGAAAAATGGTAATATGAAATGGGAACCTTAGAAAATTATTTCTGTGTTGAGGCATTATTATGGTAAGCTCTACTGCTTACATTCTGTTCGGCAAAACACGCCTCAAACCTGATTTCAATCAGTGAATTTTGCAACTTTGAATAGTGTAGACAGTTTTTGGTAGCTCCAGGAACAAAGAAAGAAGTGCAGAACAAAATATGTTGCTCTGAAGAGTGATAAAGCACCAGGAGCACAGGATGTTTTTACTGCCCTTTTTAAAACAAACAATTCTCCTGTATTCTTTCTGCATATCTGACATGCTTGTTTAGTTATGTTCTGAATTCAGGACAACTCACTTAGTCCTCTTTCTTCACTTAATCAAGATTTGAAGATTTTTACAGGATTGATGGCTTATAAAAGCATCTAATTTCATCTAGTCTCATCTAATCTATATGGCTTTATTAAAAGGAAACAAATACTGGATCCTATCAGGACAGCATTCTAGGTTTTGCTACATAGCTGTTAACACAGAATCCTGTAGCTTTAACAGAAATTGATTTTTAAAAGCTTTTGTTTCATATGGGTGGCATATATGTACCCTTTAGCTCAGTGGTTCTCAACCTTCCTAATGCTGTGACCCTTTAACCATAAAGTTATTTTTGTTGCTACTTCATAACGACCCCTGTGAAAGAGTAGACTGACCCCCACTGCTTTAGCTACTCAGGTTACCTGGAGTGGTAAACTTCCGGCCTCCTCTTGCGATCTTCAAGTTTTCTTCTTGTCTGTTAGCTGGCTATGGGTGATAGTGGCCATTATAGCAGTTGTGAATAGGCAGGCTACGACAAGAGGCTTGTGACATGTTGCTGGTGATAACGGGAAAGCCAGGCATCCTTCTAGCCACAGCACCAATTGTATCCACCCCTGTAGCATGTGAGAATCATCTTGTGGGGGTTGTGGTCAAAGAGCATATGGTATTGGTGTCAATGCAACCACCAGGGGAACTTGGATAATGATGCAGGAGCTTGTGGGTAGTAGATCTATTGGGCAGAATAGAATTGAGGGGGGGGGTTGAAAGGAATGGGTGCCCCCAACATAGGCACTGGGTGGCAGAGAGTGTGGCTGCTGGGTGTGAGGTGGTTGGAGGCACCACTGGGGATGCAGGGGGCATGCCAGTTGCTGGTTCTCCAGTGATGGTTGGAACTGCTGTGATGGGGAAAATTTCATGAGACATCACTGGTACCAGACTTACAGTTGGTTTCTATATGCTTCATAGACGTATTCCAGTCTTGCATCTGCTGAAGGTTTATATATCAACCCTGAGATACACATACACAATGGTTGCCCATTTGGTCACAATATGTTCCCATCCCGGATGCCCGAACTAGCTACCCCTGACCCATGTTCACCAGTACATCCCTTCCCATGCATGTCTTCATTGGACATTGTGCGGAAACAATGACTGTTAAGGGCATGTCTACATACTGGAACTGGGATGGCAGCAGCCCTGCTGACTTGGGATAGTAATGAGACTTCAGCTTAGCAGAGCACCACTTTTACCCCTGTGTACACCACGAAGCATATATGCATCTGCAGGAATCCTATGTTTTTGGACTGCAAAGCTGTACAGGCAGAGAGACCACAAACCCTATCGATAGTATCCGAGAAGCTATTTTCTAATTCATGGTTTAAAAAAAGTGTCCGATTTGAATGTGGGCTCCAAATTCTGTCCTCCTCCCCACCTCACCTGTTGCTTTAGATTCTTATGCAAAGGAAAAATAAGATCACAAACAGGAATTGCTCTAGGCAGCCAGCAACAGCCAGCAAGGTTATTTTTAGAAAAGTCTTTGTCTTGATTAAATTTAGACAGCCACTATTGATGTGAACTGAACATGAAGGCCAACTTGGTTCTCACACCTTGGGATCAAATTTTCAACCACTGTATTGTTTCATTGATCTTTGCCATTTGCGGTGCTGTCTGCCTGGCAGTCCTCTTACTCATCTGTTACCTTAATTTACATTTGGGAAAAACATGTTTATATGCTTGCTAGAGTTTCCACTCTTCAGCTCCTCTTCCTTCTGTACCCTTCTTTTATATGCAACTACTCTAGGTTGTTCCAGCCCAAGTTATGGACACAATTGACTTCCCAAAATGAGTAAAGCATTCAACCAAATGGAACTAAACTTCCTTCATATCCCCAAATTAGGGTGTGTGTTTTTTACTTAGCAAAGTGTTGTTTTCTCATTTGCAATTCTGATCCAATTGAGATCCTCTGTTGTTGGCAATCCCTCAGAAGGTTAACCTGGGTTATGCATTTCGCATATCCCATGTTGGTGTGACACTTTTGAGGCAGTGGTTGGTGGTGGACTTCCTTAATATTTCACCTTTTTAAAGCAGCGGGTTCTCCTTATTTGCCTCTTCCCCACTAAAATGTTTTTTTTTCTCTGCCGTTGCCGAACAAATGCTGAATTCTGGCTCTCTTCCTGAAGCTATCCTTGGTTCATTTTGCAAAAGCTGGAAATGCTGATTTTAACTTAACGTTGCCTCTCTGTCACTTCAGGAATACAGCAGCCCTAAGATTGTCACAACTAGTAATGTATTTTTATTCACACACCTCTGCTTTGAAGCAGAGGACAATTACTGTCCTATTTCACAGAGGGTGACCTAAAATAAAGACAGACTGACTAAGTTGTTCAAGGTTGCAAGCAAACAGGGACGCAACAGGAGGCTGGATGCAAATGACCTGCCTTGCACACCAAGTTGGCATTATCTGGGTCAAAAAGCAGCTGGGCTTCAGAACTTGTTTTAAGAAAGACGAGGGAGATGGAGGATCAGACACAAGGACAGGAGGAAATTCAAGGTCATTCCATTTTTGGAGTTCATGTTCTGCCACGCTGCTGGTAAGATTGAATTCCAGATAGTCAAGGTTCAGGGCTATTCCACTTACATATTTGGATATATTTGCCTTTTATTTTATTTTGCATTTGAACAGGGAGCTTTGCAAACATTTCAACCTTGTGTGAGTCAGGAGTTCCCCTATATTTATCTAGAACAATGATCTAGGAATGTTTAGACCACAGAAGAGAAGATTGAGAGGAGACATGATAGCGGTCTTCAAGTATCTGAAAAGCTGTCACAGTGCAGAGGAATCATCCCTGTTCTCACTGCATAACATATCTGCACTCTGAAAACATCAAATCCAACCTGAATCCACTTTTAATTCGCTGTTGATCCATGTTGAATATAATCTGGATCCATTGCGGATGTGACTGGCACTCCATTTTTCCACACCCCCAATCTAACAAATGTCCAAACTATTTGTATGACTGTCCGGAAACACTCGTATTCATACAAATGCTAGTATATGAATATCGTAACATTCGATTTGTGTACGAATGTCCGAATTTGACCAAATTTTTATGAATAATAAATGTTACGAATATTCGTACACATCCCCTACTTCCTATTTTTGGTTGTTGCCGTTACTGAATCTGGGTTATTCTTTCTTCTGCACAAGCATCTCTACTTTCCTCATTCAGAGAAAATGGAGGAACTTCTGCAACAGTCTCTGACCCCCTTTTTCCACACACAGTCAAAGATCCGGATCTTCAAGATCTAGATCTTTGAGATGGGGTTCTCCTGGAGATCCGGATCTTGAAGATGCCTGAAGATCCATTGTGGACACCTTGAATCAGGTCCACACAAAATCCAAATTTAAGGGCCTGAAGAACCCATTAAATCCGGATTTCTCCTACCCTTGTGAAGACAGGGCCTTGCAGTTGGGCCTTCAATAGGGTCCAAGTGAGGACAGGGCTTTCTCAATTGGTACCAGTCAGGAACTAATTGGGTTCCTAATGGGGTCTTAGAAGGGTTCTAAGCCCTAGTGGGGAAAGGCCCTGCGCTGACCACAACTTTGTTTGTCTCCTGCACACTCTTATTATCATATCTGTAGATTCTCCCTTCGGAAACCAGAAAGTTCTCTAAGCAACTGTTCTTGCCTTCCTCCTCTGGTACTTTGCAGCCTCAGCTGCACACTTGTACGCACAAAGGGGAGTCACTGTTTTCCTGTTTCAGGTCTACTTTGGGCTCTTCATATCTACTTGAAGAACCATCTCGCTCTCCAAACTCTCAAGATAATTTCCCTCGCTTTCCCTTACTGTGCCTCCATTTTGAGTGACAGAAGTATTCCAATCTTCATTCCTTTTACAATTACAGAGATACGCTCAGCATACAGAAAAGTATTCTTGTTCCATTTCTGCACCAACAGTCTCTTCTCCGACATCCTGGCAAGCACACTGTCTCAGTTCCAACATGCAAACCAGCCTTCATAACAACTTTTATTCCAGTGTGTGTCTAGATGTGGCTGACCTGCACACATGCACCTGCCCACTGTATAGGCTTACAGTTCACAGTAGTGTGAGCTGCAGTGATGTCTTGCACCATACACATGTCAAAGCATGTGTGTGGGGATACACTTTCCTTTCCCACTTGCAGACACTGTTGTTTTGATATATACTGTTATTGTTTTAGTATGTTGATTTTAAATGTTGTTACCTGCCAAGACCTTTAGGTATAGGGTGAGAAAGAAATATAAATAAATGAGAGAGATGGATGGATGGATGGATGGATGGATGGATGGATGGATGGATGGATGGATGGATGGATGGATGGATGGATGGATGGATGGATGGATGGATAAACATCAGTAACACTGCTACTGCTTTGTTTTACTATTTCCGCATCTCTCCCACTCATCACAATGCTAGGAAGCTGATTAATGAGATGTTTTATACTAAGAAACATTTTCAAAAAGTTAATAATTACTCTTCATAAGAAGTCTTGGTCACCATGAAACAGGTAATTCTCAATAAAGCTATTTATTATCTCTCTCTCTCTTTGTTAAATGGAATCATCCCAAATGGTCCAACCATTTCTTCACAATTGGTAACACTTAAAAGAACAAAAATCCAAACTGGGAGCCCCACTAGAAAGGTAAAAGAATCTTGCTTTCCATGATTATTCCATTTTCTGTGAAAAAGTCAGCTATAAATGTCTCGGTCGTTCTTGACGTCTCTTCCTTGCATCTTCCAGCTTTCTAGCCACTATATTTTTTGTCTTTTTGTTGTTGTTGTTGTTGCAGAACTCATGAACCATTACTTAAAAATTATATCAAGCTAAGGGCATTTCCCTGTCTTCAGAGTCCAATAAAAAGGATAGATATCCTAAGAACAAGAACAAATGGGCCCTTCTCCTCTCTTTGTAATCAAAATATGCCATTTGTTCTGGTACAAAAGCAAGAAAGGCAAAGTAGTTGTTAGCTTGCCCACAGTGCTGCCTTTCCTTTAGCCTGTGGATTCCTCAGCATTCATTGAGGTCAAGGAGAATGATTGACCGAGTCAGCAGGATCCTACCACTGAAGCAGTAATGATGTTCAGACTTCACAGAAAGGGCAGATAATCAGTAACACCTCTTACAGGCAAGTTTCCATGCCCTCAGGATTCCTAATTGGTCTAGCAGTCCACGAAGAGGAGGCTAAATAATGGAGCGAGGCCTCCAGCTCTTTCGTCCTGCTCTTTTCTATGGGTTCCTTAAAGGCTGCCTCCAGGCAGGAGGGAACGCCTGGAAAATGTTTCCCTGTATTTTAAGAGGGATGGGGCCCAGCAACGTGCACTGATGGCTGATGGAATTAAGCGTGTTCACTTTGGCCAGCAGCAGAGACAAAGATATGGTGTGATCTGCTGGGGAGAGGGCTCAGAGTCATAGTGAACATCTTGGCCTTTGATCACATTTTAGTCAGAAAGGCAGTGAATAAAGTATAAGTAATAAAAATCAGAGAACGAATCCCCATCAGTATCAAGCTTCTTATTACTCCTTTGCTGCATCTCTACCATGAAAGATTTCAGCCCCTGCTGGGATGGAAGAAGAAGAAGAAGAAGAAGAAGAAGAAGAAGAAGAAGAAGAAGAAGAAGAAGAAGAAGAAGAAGAAGAAGAAGAAGAAGAAATCATTTTAAATTGAATGCCAAAAAAACATTCACGCACATCCTTAGTTTGGAGTTGCACTAAACTGGGAAATGACAACAGTCTTAGCAGTGTCCTTTGCTTGAATACCTTCTCCCACTGTAGGTAGTCAAGACCAACTTCTGTTCTAAATGCCTATTTGTGTGTGTGTGTGTGTGTGTGTGTGTGTGTAGACACACACATCTATATACATATAGTATAAAAGTGCTGGTGGAACAGGATGGGCTGCCATCAATCCAGCTTCCAATGAGGAGGGGGGGTGGAGAGGAGGGGGCGCTGCTCCCCCATGCCAGGGTTTGCATGGGGATGAGTACATCTGTGCCCAACCCACGCCTAGCCTGCGTCACTGGGAATGGCATGGGGATGGGCTGGGATCGATCTCGGGCTCTCTCCTGGACCCATGTGTGACCATTCCATGCCAAATGGCACAAAAATGCTAAAAGTGATGGATGGAACTCCAAGCAGAGTAATATATGCCTGCTGCCCCGCACATTACCTGAGCCTTAAAAATGGTGGCTGTTCCCAACTCCTGGCATGGGGAGGGGAAGGAGAAGACCAGCCCTACCTACTGCCACAGGCTAAGATCTGTAACTACACCTGCCATGGAGAAGGAAGATCTGTCGTTGCTGCCTTTGTTTGTAGAGGGTTTGAGTCTGCAGTCCTCCACGAAGACAGCTTGCTGATGAGGAAGCTGATTTTGACAGTTTGCCTAGCATGACCCTCTACAATATCTTCAAAAATACCAGTGGTTTTTTTTAAATAGGTGCTTCCATTTATATGCATTGCCCTTTAGATAGAAGGCTTCTGAGTGCACAGCTAAGGAAAAGTACTTCAGCCATTCTTAAGCATCACATGAAGAAAATTGGGTTCATTTTTGCAACTGTGCCATTTCAAAAGAGAGGAGAGGACATGAGAGGAAAAATGTTAATGACCTCTCAAAAGTGCCTGTGAAATGTAGACCAGGTAGAAGGCCAAGGAAATAATAAATGTTTAAACTATTCTGCTTGTTTTTCTCAGCTGAAGATGCCTGCTCTGCCTTACACGGTTCCTCGATTCTGAAACTTCCCGTGTACATATTATTTTTATTCCTCCAGTTTTGACTCAGCTCCAACTCCAGACACACAAAGAAGTTTCTGCATCAAAAATAGCCAAGGGTGCCTTGACCTTGTCGTCTGTCATTTCCTCAACGCTCAGCACGGGCCAACATACTGTGTTAAATTGCTAAAGTTTATAACAAGATGAATCAAAGCAGAGGAGAGGAAAATAAATGTGTACTTTTGACAGTTCCCAAGAATTTCTCATTCACGAGACGGCAGCCTGTAGAGAGGGGGATGTGAAAACACAGTGTTGGTTCAAAAACGTTTATTTGCTTGAAGACCCTGAAATGAAGAGATGAGTCCAAGAAGGGCCTGTCTCTTCTGCCATGGCACCAAGGCATATCAGGATGGATGGACTGTTGGAATGGCCAATTTGGTGGTTTTATTGTCTTGTCCCTGGAAAAGCAATTACGATATCAAAATCTGAGTTTTACAGCACCCAAGTCTGGAAGTCTCAAAATCAGATCTGATACTATCTATCTATCTATCTATCTATCTATCTATCTATCTATCTATCTATCTATCTATCTATCTATCTATCTATCTATCTATCTATCTATCTATCTATCTATCTATCTATCTATCTGGGTGTTTTTCCACTGTCACTAAAAGTACCCATTAAGTACCCATTAATGGGTACATAGTGGCATTATTGTACCTATTAATGGGTACTTCTAATGACAGTGGAAGTACCCTCTATCATCTGTTTTTACCCTGTCCTATACCCATAGGTCTCAGGGTAGGCTACAACATTAAAACCAATGAACTTATAAAAATGAACATATTAAAACCATAACAAAGCCCGAATGTGGGAAGGAAAAGCTGTTTCCTTATTTGCCCAAAGGCCAGGACAAAGAAGTGCGTCTTCACAGCTCTCTTGAACCATAAAGTGAAGGCGCCTGATTTTATCCAGCTGCTAAAAGTGCATTAGGCAGGAAGAAGATCTTGTACCAGAAGAACAGTACAACATTTAGGCTCCATCTACATTAGCTATTGTGTTTTAAAGAAAGGACAAAGTATGTTATGAAGTTGCTTTAGCCATTCTAGCTTGGGAAGAACAATTCGTTGTGGAACGTCTTTCCCTCTGATACTCTCAAGACACCTGCAAATGCTACTGAAGACAAATTTCTTCACCCAGGCATTTTCCCATTTTTAATTTTCTAATTGTTTTTACCAATGGAAGTATTTTTGTTTGTTTGTTTTGTAAATCACATTCAATTTTTATGGGACATAGAAGAGAAATGTTGTAAATACTGCTATAATGTAAAACACATAGAAGGGTGGGGCACTTTCAAAGGCAATCCTTGCTTTGTCTCTTGCTCATTCTTTGTACTGGTAAGTAGAGATGTACATGAATTTTTTTTTACATTCTATTTGAATCAAATCGAATCTGCAAAGACCTGATTTGATTAGAATCCTTTAAATTCAAATTTAACAAGATTCGATTCAAATTTACAAAATTCAAATCTATTTGTTCAAATTTTTTATTCAAATCTGCACATAAAAAGGTTGGCAACATTCGTGTGTGCATGTAAGCATCTTCCCCACATCTGTATGCATCCGTACATGTCTGAATACATCCTGTAGTTATCCCGTACGCAACCCATTTTCATCCCCTACGGATCCCTACAAATGTGTACTGATGGGGGGAAAGATGTGGGTCTTACAAGTATGCATCGTGTAGAAACCTGTACACGTAGGAATGTCTGGATACTTCGAACAAATAGATCCAAAATTTGAAATTTGATTCAAATGTTTACATTCAACTTTTGGGACACTCGATTCATGTTCGAATGTTGAAATTCGGCACATTTGATCGGATTTTGAATGCCTACAAATATTCATGCACATCTCTACTGGTGAGAACTTGGTTCCTCCACAATTTTCCTTTCCTTGCCTGTTAGAGGAACTGATTCTGTACGCACATAATGCACTGTTCCCACAAGCATACAGGATCTTTAGGACTATGGGCCTTTTTGCACTTTTGCAGCTGGGATCAGGGACGGGGGCTGGTGTTCGCGTTGTGGATGCCAGTCCTGCCCCACAGTCATCCCGTACTTAAGCAATCGCCCTGCCACAGCAATGGCCACACAGGCAATGGCTCATGTGGGCACTGAAGCAACTTATTTATTGAAAGTGAAGGCACATAGGAGGCAACTTTATTTCAACGCAGGTGGCAAAATAGCAACAACGCTCCGGAACTGTGCCAAGCCATGCCATAAGCGTATGTGCAAATAGGCCCATAACCTAAAAGTAACTTTAGAACGAAATAGCAGACAAAAAAATTAAATGATCTGCCTCCTCTAGAATCAAAGAGCTGGCACCAGAAGTTATTTACCATCGGATAGAACCTCAGACCAATTGTCTCATACCTCTGACTGTGAAAGGGGTTGCCTTGGTAGGATTGCCCATGAATAAACACATTCTGGATAAAGATATTTCTGGAAATCTACAGTATTTTTAAAGAGCAAATTATACTCAGTCCAACTTTGTCTCTTCCACTGATTTAAGTCACAAATAGTGCCAGCTGAAAATAGATTGGTATTGCAATTCCCGAATGCAGCAGCCTAGCTCACAATCATTCAGGACAGGAAAATGAAAAAGAATCTTTCTGTAATGCAGCGATATAGCAAACCTTGGGACATTGTTTTAAGCAATCTATAATGAACCAAAAGGCCAGGTTTGAGCTTGAACAAAAAAAGAAGACAATCTCATGAACTCGGCAACCTTTAACAAGAAACATTAATGTGTATCTTCCTGCCAAGCATGTTTTACAACTATGAAAAAGAAGAAGAGTTGGCTTTTTTACCCCGCTTTTCTCACAAGGGGACTCAAAGCGGCTAACAAAGCTTCTGGTCTTCTCCCCACAACAGAACACCCTGTGAGATAGGTGGGGCTGTGAGAGCTCAGAAGAGAGCTGTGACTAGCCCAAGGTCACCCAGCTGGCTTCATGGGGGAGTGCAGAATCAAACCTGGTATTCCCAGATAAGAGTCCAGCTCCTTAACCACTAGAGCAAAGGTAGCATTCCCTTTATCGAAGGTAATATTCCCTTTATTCTAAAGTCATATTACTCCCTTTCATTTACCCTTGCAAGTGATTCACACCCTTCTATACTTTTGACCATATCATCTTTTGTGGAATGAATTTGCATCTTCACTTGCCTGGAAAATTGTCTCAGGGAAGTGAAGGTGGGTGGGTGGGTGGGTTGGGTGTCTGCTCTTTGCAATACCCAGTCCATCCCAAACTTATCCAGTGCGGGGTAAGTATGATCACCCCTGTAGTAGTGGAGCTCAGCTTACCGAGGCAACAGCAGCATCGGGCATGCACAGCACCATTGCTGCACCACAGTTCCCTCCCTCCGCATGCACCATTCACCAAGAGCAGCTGCCAACGGTGTGTGCTGGCCTTTACTAACCAGTGGCTAGTAGTGCTGTGGAGTACATTTTCATGCTGGACCACTATCCCGGGTGTGGGACGCTCTGGCATGCTCAGAGATGCTTCTCAGACAGAAATATCTCCACGCAGTATGAATGCTTTGTCTTGCAGCCTCTTGGGACTTCCTTTTTTCACAAAGTGCAAAAAGGACCATGGTTGGATTATATTATTTTTGCTAAGATTTGGTATATATGTACAATTTTCTTGGCATGGACCACTCCAGCTGGAACAAGGCTCTCTGCACTTGGGTGGCTGTCTTGACACAGACCTTGCAGTTCAAAAATCTTGTGAGAACTTCATCAGCCTACTGGCCCTGGACCTCCCAGGAGACCAGTTTTGGTGCACAATTTGGTGTACCACCAGAATGGGTCCTCCTGTTAAACCAGCTCACAGAGACACGGGCCCTTCTGCAAGCTTCCCTGGGCAAGTTTACTTGTGAGAGGGATGGTGCTAGAACTTTTTGAAAAGGTCTACTGTTGGTCCAGTCCAGGTTGGCCATTTTGGACTGGCTAAACATTATCCAATGCAGATGGAGCGTGCTAGCAGGGTGTGTGGCCTCTCTGTTCCACACCAGAGTGCAGAAAAAAAAAGAGGTCCAGAATGGTTCAGTTTACCAGTAAGTGTGGAAAGGTCCTTGGATAACTATTCCAGTAGTATTTGACAAAATCTTTGGTATTAAAAATTATTGTGATTTCTTTCTGTCTTAATTGCCTAAGTGCAGTAGCTGTTGTGCATACCTGTCAATGTTACTTTTCATAATGTAATTTGGTACAATATTAAAGGAAGGAAGGAAGGAAGGGAGGGAGGCAGGGAGGGAGAAAGAAGCTTACCGGTTTCTTTGGAGCAGACAGAAGATTTCAGGATAGATATTGCACTGATTAAAATTCAAGGTCTCCAAGAACTAGGAAATTCAGCTGCATTAAAGCCCATCTCATGGTGCCAATATGTCAAGACCATCAACTCAGGCCCCAGGGAATGCAAGACAAGGACAGGCAATCCGTTATTCAATAGTAGCAGGTTGGTTTATTGATAAGAAACCATGCAGTATAATTTATTCATGTGTCTATTTATTACATTTCTATCCTACCCTTCACTAGAAGGTCTCAGGGTGGATCACAGCATAGGATTTAAAAACAACAGCCTCAAACATTTAAAATGCAATCCTCCCACCCTGGCAGGATTACGGAGTAGGAGGAGGGGGAGGAGAAAGAGTTGGCTTTTCTGCCCCTCTTTTCTGACCCATTTAAGGGAACTCAAACTCGACATTTGTAAGTGCAAATTCAAATGAAAAATTCAAACGAATAGATTTGAATTTGCTTAATTCGAATCAAAGTTGGGTTAATTAGAATTTTAAAGATTTGAATCGAATCAAATTTTCAGATATTCGATTTGCGTCCCAAAAAATTGCATTCATGCACACCCCTATTACTAATTGTTCTTTTTACAAAATAAATTCTTTTTATTTATTGTTAATTGTTTGCATTCTAAGCCTGGCCTTTTTCCTGCCCCTTTTTTCCTAGTGAACGTGTTTAGAAGGAGTTCCCGGAACAAGGCATTGTTAGTCAGCCCTAGAAGACAATGGAGCATGCAATGCAGAAGCCACGTGCCATTAGATAGTGACAGATCTGACCTTGCCTGCATCTGAATGATGTGGACCTCTTGTTCTGTTGCATTTTTTCATTGATGTGCAGAAGTCACATCATTGCAATGTGGGCTGGTTCTTTTCTGCCCATGAGTACATTAGCCAATGTGGGCAATCATGGAGGGGAGCAATAGCAGGGGGAAGGCTTACTGGACAGAAGAAGAGAAGAAGGAGAGAAAAAGGAGGAGAAGGAGAAGGAGAAAATAGAAGGTGAGGAGAAGGAGAAGAAGGAGAAGAAGGAGAAGGACAGAAGGACAGAAGGAGAAGAGAAGGGGTAGAAGGGGAATTAGAAGGAGAAGCAGAAGAAGGAGAAGAAGAATTGGAAGGAGAAGGAGAAGGAAACAAAGGATGGAGGAGGAGAAGGGCCAATTTGCATCTTTATTTGGTGTGACGGCCAGTTAAGTTTTGGAATAGATTGGGCACTTGCCTTTCAGGATGCCTGATATATTACAAACTTAGTTGGCACTTCACCAAACACTGGCTAAGTGCTAAGCAGCATGCAGCCACACCTGTGCCATCCAGTCACACACTCCATTTGCGTCTGTTCCACCTGGAAGAGGTGCTAATGGAGCATGCTGGACTGTCCTGCCCTGGCCGCCAGTATAGATGGAGAGCAGTTCAAACTGCTCAACTGCTCTGTGCGAATGAGAAACTCCGGCATTTGCAGAGACACTTCTGGCATAGAAACAGCTGCGCATGGTGCAGATGCCCCATGTCGGAGTGTCCCTTGTCTTCACCTTCTCACTTAGCGCAAAAAGGGAAGAAGAAGAAGAAGAAGAAGAAGAAGAAGAAGAAGAAGAAGAAGAAGAAGAAGAAGAAGAAGAAGAAGAAGAAGAAGAAGAAGAAGAAGAAGCGTCCTACAGTGCTATAAGTTCATGAGCTTGTTGATGATGCAAAGGAAACTGCCCAAATAATCTTCTATTCATTTATTTCACTTTATATTTGGGATGCTTGGCTTGCTTTTTCCTCCACCACAACACTTTCCCCTTTTAATCTTTCTCCCCTCAGAAGATTTTCTGTAATTAAGCTGGAGAAAATACACAAAGTCATACAATTCAGAACTGCAATTGGAGGCTCTTGAGGCATTAAAGGTTTGACAACTGTGCGCTGACAAACTGTCATACACTTTTGCAACAAAAAAATAGTCGTTGTTTCCCCTCCCGGAAAGGCAGCACAGGAAGGATTTACTTGAATTCCTTTATCCACTTCTGTGAGTTCAGATTTCCCAATTAGCTCCCAAGTTGCAACTTTCAGCTGGAACAGCTTGATTTATGCTTTGAGTCCTGATCTTCTTGGACAAGGGAGAGATTAACAGGAAGATTCACTGATTCATCAAAAGTTCTTGCTTTCTTCTTGTTGCCTGGTACGTTCTGATGTTCTAAGGAGCCACTTCTGTTAAAATGATTCTACTTAACTTGCCTTTATCTGCTGTCACAGTTGTGTCAAATGACGATCTACAGCGGTACAAATTTTGTAACAAGCTGTGGGGTAGAATTATTTGCTAGCAGGAAGAAGTATGACATGCTGCATCTTGGTAAGAAAAAGGAAAGGAAGAGGTACGGAATGAGAGAAATCTTGCTTAATAGCATCAGTTGTAAAAAGAAAAAGACAAAGACCTGGGTGGACTGGTAGATCACAGACTAAACATGAGGCAGCAATGTGATGCAGCTGCAAAGAAGGCAAACACCATCCTGGGAGGTATTAAGAGGAAGAAGAAGAAGAGTTGGCTTCTCTACCCTGCTTTTCTTGCCCATTTAAGGGGACTCAAAGCAGCTACTTCCACTGTGCGCCTTGCCATCACCATGGTGATCCCAATATGGTATGCAACTGCGCTGCTGCCGCCATACTGTCCTGCCCCCCAATGCTGCATGAAGGAGCAACCAGGGGATACCTGAGGATCAGGGCACTCCTGCAGGCTCCAGGATGGAAGTCCTGGTGCAACATGTGGATGGAGGGTTCCAGAGACCCCCGATCTGTTCCACAAGCATGAATAGACCCTCTGTGCTTGTTACAAATTCTATCTTTTGAAAAAGGTTTAAGTGCAGATGGACTTCGGCAGTTCCTTTCTTTCTTTGTATATCCTGCTTTTTTGTGAATTGTTCCTTTTCCATTCATGGCCTTTCTGACGGAACGATCAATTAGTCAAAGGCTATAACAATAACAACCTAAATTTAAAGGGAACAAAATAACTATCTTCCTCTTTCATTGATGGGCGTTGGGATGCTGCTATGTATAATGAAATAGTTTAAAATCAAGTAAAATCAGTTCAGTGACGGAAGGCTAAATGCTGTTATTTTTTGTCAGCATCAAGGCTAACCATAAGATGGGTTGGCTAAAAAGAGTGGGGAGAAGATGCAATTGTCTATTCAGATCAGAAGGAAACGGTGCACCGTATTTCCTAATCGTGTTCCAAGGGTACCATCTAGTGGTAACTGAAAATATGAGGTAGTATTCAGTGGAGATGCAATGCTGCAAATTATACTGCCTGTAACATCATCCAGCATGGCTGGTTTGGCAGTGTTGGTCTGGGAATGCCACACAGACCTCCACATGATAGCCAGCAGTATCCTGACTGCGGTACTCGGATGAAATCCTCAGAGCCGTTTTCAGACCTTAGGCTGGTGCAGTGGGCCCTGGGTTCCTCCTGGTGCAGGACAATGGAAAGCCTCATGTGGCCAGAGTGTGTAGGCAGTTCTTGGATGATGAAGTCATTGGTGCAATTTACTGCCCCTAACATTTCCCAGAATCCAATTGAGAAGCTCTGGGGCACTACGTATAAGTACACCTGATGCCACCAAGTAGCGCTACAGAGTGTCCATGAGCTCACCGATGCCCTGATCCAGGCCACACACCATCTGCTGTCTCATCAGGAGCATGCCTATGCGTTGCTGTGATGAAATTCACACGTATTGGATCTGCCTGTGATTTCAGGGCTTTTTACTATGATTGTTGGGGCAATCTGGAACCCAGCCCTCAACTGGTTGTTGAATTTGCTTTCCATTGACCGTTTTGTTCTCAATGAATTGCACAGTTTATATCAGTAATGATTTTCAACTTGAATCTTTCGTTCATCAAGATCCGGTGTGTGGTTTGAGCGTTCCCTTAATTCCTTTGAGCAGTTTAGTATACTTTGCTAGATTTTAGTTTTAGTGTCACTAAATTGCATTTCAGTATAAGAAGATTCAAGCAAGCTGCCCTGAATCCAAACCCTGATACCGAGGTTCTGTCTATAATGGTCCAGAAAACCATGGGTCTATCTGCATGTGGCCCTGGAGTTTGCATGCAGTACATTTCCAGATGGAGCACCCGAACTTGAAGGGTCCATTTTCAGCTCAGAAATGGTCCCTTCCACACAGGAGCACACGGCATGCAGACTTCATGTGGAGCACAATTTCACACTCCACGCTCAGACTTACCAGAGGCGGCTTATCCAGTCTCTGTTGGAGCTCATTCACACCTCTATGGAATCTGCCTGAATTTTGACATTCAAATTCGAATTGAATGTCCATAAATTTGTATTTAAAGATTCAAACAAACTTAATCTATTAGTTTGAATTATCCAGACACCCACATGTGTATGGGTTCGTACATGATGCGTACTTGCAGACATACACCTTCCCCACATCCATATGCATTTGTACAGATCCGTACGGGATGAAAACAGGTTGCATACAGGATAGCTACAGGATGCATACGGACACGTACAGACGTGTACAGGATGCGTAACGATGTGTACAGGCACATACGAATGTTGTCGACATTTGTAAGTGCAAATTCAAATTGAAAATTCAAACAAATAGATTCGAATTTGGTTTAATTCAAATTTTAAAGATTCAAATCAAATTGAATTTTCAGATAGTCGATTTGAATCAAATCGAATACCAAAAATTGCATTTGTGCACACCCCAGCACTCTGTAAGCCTGAGGGGGGTCCAGAAAGCCCCCGTCAAGTCCCAATAGAGCAGGTGGCTGATTCATCATCATCATCATCACCACCACCACCACCATCACCACCACGAAGGATGCATCCCTTTGCCTCCAGCCCAAACTCTGTGGAACTTTGGCCCTTCTGCCCCTCCATCATTTCCCTTTAAAGAACAATTCCTTGGACGTGTGGACCAAGCTTCAACATTCTTTGAACTGTTTAAAGTTCAATTCTAATATGTTCCAAGTTCATGGGGTTCAGCTTGAATAAAATTAAACTGAACCAGAAAAACGCTTTCTGCACTTTTCTGCTAGCAAGGGCAAGCTAACAAGTTCATAAGCTTTGTTTACAAAACCTCAGGCTCTCAGCTTCTTTCTCTCTGTTAGTCTCTGAGGTGCTATTAGATCCCCTGGCCTACTGACCCAGACTAACATGGCCATCTCTTTGAATTTTGAAGCTCATAAAGATAACAGATGTGTGCAAATTAACCTTGAAATGTAATGTTCGTGCTCATTGTCTTAATGTCACAATTGTGTCTACACCCCATAAGAGCCTGGAATTCCATGCACTCTGGGTGCCCAAACAACTTCCTTCAGAGCAAAAGGCCACAGAAGTGCATATTTCAGTGGTTCTGAGTAGGGATGTGCACGAATAGTCATAACATTAGTTATTAGTCTGAATTCGTATGAATTTGGACATCCGTACACAAATCATACGAATACAAATGTTTTGGAACATTTGTGCAAATTAGTTTGGGCATTTGTTAAACAGGAAAAAACTGAGGGAGAAGCCTCATCGGAGAAAGAGAGACAGAGACACGAGGGCTTTGTGTTTAGGGAGGGCAGGGGAAGGACATTCAGGGGGAAAGAGCAAGCAAGATCTGTGGCTGAAGAAGAAGAAGAAGAAGAAGAAGAAGAAGAAGAAGAAGAAGAAGAAGAAGAAGAAGCAGCAGCATTGGTTTTTCTACCCCACTTTTCTCACCCATTTATGGGGACTCAAAGCGGCTGACAAACCTTCTATTCTTCTCCCCACAACAGAACGCCCTGTGAGGTAGGTGGGGCTGTGAGAGCTCAGCAGAGAGCTGTGACCAGCCCAAGGTCACCCAGCTGGCTTCATGGGGGAGGGCGGAATCGAACCCGGTATTCCCAGATAAGTGTCCAGCTCCCTAACCATTAGACCAAACTGGCTCAGATAAGAGGAGCTACAAGAATCAGGCAATCAGAGACAGAGAGACACAAGCGCTTTGTGTTTAAGGCAGGTGGGCAGGGAAGACAGTTCAGAGAATGGGAGCAAGCAAGATGTGTGGCTGCATAATACAGATTAATCATGAGAATAGCGGAATCAGAGACAGAGACACGGGGGCTTTGTGTTTAAGGCAGGAGGGGGATCCCTATCCATTATGTATGCATCTGTATATGATGCCTATCCAGGATGCCTATCTAGGATAAGTATACGCTCGGATATTCATTCAAATACATTTGTACCGAATAGAATCCTACCACATTCGAAGGTGATCTATTTGAACGAATACGGATTTTCTAACATTGGATTCCTTTCAAACCGAATCCCAAAAACCCATTTGTGCGCATCCCTGGTTCTGAGTCAAAATTGGGGCAGTGTGGTTGTGGATTTAATTTTCTCAACATCTTTTTTCCAAACATGTCTTTTTTTGTGTCTGTTCACGTGTTGCCTTGGCCGGGCACCTGCCGTCTCCTCCTATAGCAGTTCACACATTCATTTCCCATCCCATAGCAGCAGAGTGGGACGTCCAGAAGGAATTGTGTGCAGATAGTTGCAGATCATGAGGTCTTCTCTTGAGACTCTGGCGCATTCTGCCAGCAAAATTCCCAGTCCTTCATCCCAAGCACTAGTTCAGGTTTTCTGCCCCCCCTCATGTGCGCTCAGAAAGCTTTGGGGAAAAAGGAAGGGCTGCTTATGTATTCACTCACAGTTTTGGATTCTATTTATGTGATAAACCAAACTTTTGGATTTGTCTGGTGCATTTAAAAAAAAAAACACCATTGGGGGGGGTGAGGCTCTCCCATGCGAATATGCTTTTATCTCTCCAGCACATGCTGTTTCCAAAGCACCTGTTCCCATACATAAGTGAAAGGAATATTTCTTGGCATTTATTTGGAGAAAAGGCAGGAATGGAATACTCATATGTGGAAAACTGCTAAGCAACTGTTGTATCAAACCTCAGGCAGAAAAGCATGGCGTTCTAAATAATATACAACTGATGAGAAACGGATCTAGCAATTTTCTCATGAACATGACCGCGTGGAGGCCACAAAATCCTTAAAACATGGTTAAATGTTTGTATTAACTTTATTTTTGTTCTACATACAAAATAACTCCATTATTATGAAAAGGGCTTTTGCATACTCTCAAGTATAAATATTCTGATACAAAGACATTAATGCTCACATTTACAGGGGTGCAGTAGTGATATGAGTGTCATAAATCTTGGGATGGCAACCTAGTTCTTACTCAGTGGGGACTAGACACTGTTAATCTGGGTAAGTCTCTGTCTGTGGCTTCAGTACCTCCCAGAAGGAGGACAGAATTCAGCTTTGGCTTATTTCAGTGGTCCCCAGGTTTGTAAGCGCATCAGTATATGAAGGATTGTGAAGAAAATGTAAGTGCCTCATAAAAACATATATAATAAGACGTAGAAAATGACATAAAAGCTGGGTGAAATATTCTGTCGCTCCTTACGTCTGCTAGAAATAGATGAGAAGACTGGATATCCAGTAAGAACGATGAAGGGTTCATTCAAGATTTATACAGAAGTCAGAAGGAGGACCTGCTCTGAGCATTAAAAGTGGTGGCGGGGATCCTTCAATTGGCAAGTTTGTGGGTTCAAGCTTTTTCACAGGCACCAAAGGGTGTCATGACAGGCGCCTGTGTGTTGTCGTGGACTCAAGGTTCCTTTCTGTACTTACTTGTTAATTAAGGAGCTGCGAAAAACACAATCCCCCTTTTTCCACGCAGTCAAAGATCCAGATCTTCAACATCCAAATCTTTGAGATGGGGTCCTCCTGGAGATCCAGATCTTGAAGATGCCTGAAGACCTCATTGTGGATACCTTTAATCAGGTCCACAAGAAATCCAGATTTAAGGGCCTGAAGGTCCCATTAAATCCAGATTTCCCCTGCCCTCATGGTGACAGGGCCTCACAGATGGGATCTTCAATGGGGTCCAGGTGAGGACAGGGCCTTCTCAATTGGTACCAATCGGGTTCCTAATGGCGTCTTAGAAGGGTTCTAAGCCCTAGTGGAAAAAGGCCCAATGTCTTCATAGGAGTAGGGTAAATCCTGATCAAAAACATGCGGTCTATATCCATTCTAGCACTCTTTAGCACACATTTCTAAAGCCCATTCAAGGCAGATGCCTTTGCCTGTAGTTGACCTGGATCTAGCTAATCCGGATCTAGCTAATATTGATTAACGGAGGTAAGTGCAGAAGGAGCCAAGCGCTATGGCTCAGTGGATGTTAATTAGTTTTAACAATAAAGAATCCATAGCCAGGTCTTGTCTCAAATATATGTTTCTGATCACCCAATTTCTGGTCTTTGACAACTCTCAGAGAGGCTTTTTATCGACAAAGAATCAAAAAGCAATCCACATTCCACAGTGCTATGAATGCATTATACAAAACTGCCTTGTCATTGCAAAGAAAGGGGTTGTTGTTGGAGAGCAGAAATGCTGCTCATCATTTTCCAAAAGATCTTGGTTTCTCTTGCTTCGAGTTCCAGGACTAGGAGAAGGTAGCAGGAGCATCTTAATGTATTACACTCAATATCCCCCTTTGATCTACTAAATATATGTTTTATGCATAAATAATACATTTTCTGTTTTGTTTTGTTTTAAAAAAACATTCAGAGTCACAGACATCATTCACTTCTTCCCCAAAAGGGGGACACACACAGCAATGAAAAGAAGACGCGGAATAATCTACTAAGCATTCACAGAACTCCTAAAAATGTATTAAAATACTATGGTTGAATATATTAAGCTTTAGATTAAGAGTTTTCCAAATAGTGAGTATGTTTGGTACAAGGAAATGTATCAAGGGTTCTGCTCTACCATTCGAAATGGTTCCTCTTTCATTCAAAAGAGAACAAGAATAGTTCAATCCTGATGGAGCGCTGGATAGGAGCTGCATCTATATCTGCAAAAATCTTCTTCTTCTTCTTCTCCCTCTCCCTCTTCTTCTTTTCAAGATGCTTTCTATACAGTGATCCTGTTCTCCAGAGCAGCAAGCTTTTTTGTCACAGCTTCCAGTAAGCAAGAATTAAGGAATAATGTTGGTTTGCTTCATAAAAAGTACATCAAGAAGACAGGGACCACATTTGTACTTACCTCGTCAGAGGTGGCTTAAGGAGGGAGAAACCAGCTAATTTAGGGTTGCTTTAGAGCAGTGATTCTCAAACTTCCTAATGACGTGACCCTTTAATACAGTTCCTCATGTTGTGGTGACCCCCAACCTAACCCTAACCCCCGATCATAAAATTATTTTCATTGAATTTTATTGAATATTCATTATTTAGGGGTGGGAGGGGGTGGGGAGGGGGGGAAAAAGGGAAGAATGTATAAGTGCATAATTATGAAAAAAAATTATTGTAAAAAATTAAATAAAAAAATTATTTTCATTGCTACTTCATAACTGTAATTTTGCTACTGTTATGAATTGTAATGTAAATATCTGATATGCAGGATGTATTTTTATTGTTACAAATTGAACATAATTAAAGCATAGCATTCACATCAACCACAGCTGAATATAAAAGTGTCATTTTACCTCCAATACTGCTGCTTTCTACACAGTAGCTGTATTTGTATGGGGTGTATACGATGGGGTTGGCGTGATGATGGCATCACGCCAGGTACTCGTATATGGGAGCATGTGGGCAGACCCGCCTGGAGACGGATAGAGCAGTGGTGTCTCAGTTCCTATGTGTTTTCCGATGGACTTAGATGACCCCTGTGAAAGAGTAGATCAACCCCCAAGGGGGTCGCGACCCACAGGTTGAGAACCACTGCTTTAGAGTAACTAAAAAACTGCAGGCCTTTCTGAACTTGCCTTGCTTTGATCTTGCCCAGGGGATCTACCCACGCAAAGCCCTGTGGCCCTGGACCAAAGAAAGGTTCGGTCTGGAACAGTGCTAGCTGCATGGTGGTGCTGTTCTCTTCCAGCCCAGCCCCTGCACTGGCCACCAAAACTGCCAAGGGCTTCAGAGCCAGCGTTGGGTGCTCTGATGGTCAAGAACAAGAGTTCCTAGCCCCAGAGGGGTACCTATTTCAGCAGTGCAATGAAATGTACCACTGAAATGGGTCCCCTGTAGACCTGAAACATGGAGATGTGCACTTTCTTCTGGGTTAGGCCTCCTGATCTGGATTGTGCTCTGTCCTAGGAGGACAAAGCACAGCAGCGGTGGGTGGGGTTCCCCAATCCACATGAACATGTAGACAAAAGAAGTCTGAAGAGGGATCCTAATCCTGATTAGAGGTAAGGCCCTAAGATAAATATAAACTAATACAAGTACGTGGCAAAATATCTATGCCAAGAGAATTGCAGAAAGATGTTCATGGTGGTGCCTATGCGCTCAACCAGGAATTGGCAACAACTCAGTGTTGACAAAAGAGCATACAGAAAATGAACATCTTTCCTTTCTAGGCAGTTAGAACAAAAACTATAGGCCATTTTGGACCTTTATTGGCCACAAAGTACAGCGAAGAGCAGGGATTTCTAATGCCTGCCCCATCCCAAAGTTACCCAGGAATTCACTAAGTGCAAATGCCACTATACTACTAGTTATCACCTTGCAATGACAACAGCCATGCCAAAAGCAGTGTGAAGGGTGCATGCTGGAGTGTATTGGCCATGTCTTAGATGCGTCCAGTATAGCTGTGGAACACTTTTCAGTGCTCTATTGCAGTCCACCCAGGGCACGGTCTGGAATGCTCAGCAGCACTTCTGGAACAGAAGCGTCTCTGCATGGTGTGCACGCTCCATGCATGCGCATCCTGGGACCTCCCCTATAGATGAAGTGCAAAAAGGTTCTATGTGACTGAAGAAGTACCTGAGGCAGGATCCTCACAGCGCTCTTTCTACACCATGAGTAACTTCATCCCATCTGCACCAAGTCCTCTCTCCTTTCCCTGTTTTCTAAGCACAAAAGCCCCAAATTGCAACCTTAATTTGTGTGTGTGTGTGTTGCTCTAGAATGGTTTTCCTCACTTTTTTTTTGTGAGAAAGGTTTGTTCTATGATGACCATATCATTAATGAGTAGAAGAAGAAGAGTTGGCTTTTCTCCCTGCTTTTCTCACCTATTTATAGGGACTCAAAGCAGCTGACAAAGCTTCTCTTCTTCTCCCCACAACAGAAC
>MTQE01001424.1:12547887-12560628 GCA_014337955.1 Aspidoscelis marmoratus
AGGGCAACCGGAATGATTAAAGGGCTGGAACACCTCCCTTACGAAACCAGAGTGCAACATCTAGGCCACTTCAGCCTGGAAAGATGGTATTTAAGAGGGGACCTGATTGAAGTATATAAAATTATGCACAGTATAGAAAAGGTGGACAGAGCAAATTTATTTTCTCTATCACACAACACTAGAACCAGGGGACACTCTATGAAGCTGATGGCTAGGAGAGTCGGATCCGACAAGGGGAAGTATTTCTTCATCCAGAGGGTCATCAGTTTATGGAATTTGCTACCAGAAGAGGAGGTAACAGCTACCAGCCTAGATGGCTTTGAGGAAGGGTTAGACAAGTTCATGGATGACAGATGTATCAATGGCTACTAGAATGGATGCCTAAGTTCATCTTTCAGGCTGAAGGGACAAGCAGGATATTTCTAAGGCCATGAGATGCCCATGGGCATTTGGCGGCCCATGGTGTGCAACAAAATGCTGGACTAGATGGGCTGTGGCCTGATCCAGCAGGGCTCCTCTTATGTTCTTATGGCATTATCACAGTCTTCAAGTATCGGAAGGGCTGTCACAGCGCAGAGAGATTGTCCCTATTCTCACTTGCACAAAATGGGAGGACTAGAAACAATACAGACTGGATATCAGAAAAAAACCTCCTGACAGTGAAGGTGATCAGTCAGTGGAATAGGTTGCCACGGGAGGTAGTGGGTTCTCCTTCACTGGAGGTCTACAAACTGAGGCTGGACCTATATCTGTCTGGGATGGTTTAGGAAATCCTGCATTGAGCAGGAGGTTGGACTTGATGACTCCAGAGGTCACTTCCGACTCTATGATTCTGTGATTCTATGATTGCAGGAGCCTTGAAGAAATTTTCCCATCTCCCTGTTCCTCCTTTTTTCTTGTCTCAGGTGGTATATTAAAAGAGGGACCTGTTTTATTTTATTGCCATTTTGGAAAGCATTTTATGGTTTTATGGGTGAGATGAAAATGCAAAACCAAACAACCCAAACCCTAAATGAGCATTAACACCTCTAGTTCAAGGGTTGTCCCTGGACTACTCAGCTCTCAGCCAGGTTCATCCTCCTAGAAGCAACCATCTGGGAGCAGCCACCCGAGACACAAAGCTGTGTATTGTCCTTTTATAAAACTGATTATGTGAAACCTAATGGTCCGGAATACAGCCAAGCCATATCAGCATGAAATTTAAACTCAGCTTGTTTAAAAGTGAGAGAACACCATTTCTAGGTCTGTCCGTAAGAGTCAACAAAGTCCCTTGCAGCAAACTATAAGACTTCTTTCCCTTACATTGCCAGCATTTTTTTACCCCTGGAAATTGGGGGTAGAAGGGAAGAAAACTCAGAAGACTTTGCCCTGCAGGGCTTGAAAACCTGAACAAGGAAGCTGTGACCTCCTTTTTACATTTTAAAAAGAACTCATTTGGAAGCCTGCTCTTAAAAATTCCTCGAAATGCAATCAAGATTTTATCAGCTTCAGTGATTAAAACTGTTGAGAGTTAGAAGCACATAAAGAGGGTTTGAAATAACCAAAAGTCAATGGCATGGATCCAGGATGAATTAGTTCAACTTAATTCTCAATGAACTCACAGCTGTCCACAAACTCTCCTGCACTATTGGGAATGGTACAGGAGCAGTGTGAATGGGATGCTTCTAGATGTTGTGACCTACCTAGCTTGCCCTACCCAGAGTGGGTGCCACCCTTTCACCCAATCACAGCCAAGGATGGGCAGGGCATCTGAAATCCAGACACAAGGCCTGGAATGTGGCCATTCACATGCCTGCTGCTACTGGGCAGCAATGGGAATGTTCCTGCACCCTGAAGTGAACTGGCCTGGAATGGTCTCTGGAAACCATTTCAGCCAGGTGAATGCAAACCTGGCCATCATTAATCTATCTTACTGATTTCATTGGCAGCTGGAAGGCTGTGAAAGGAAGGAAGGAAGGAAGGAAGGAAGGAAGGAAGGAAGGAAGGAAGGAAGGAAGGAAGGAAGGAAGGAAGGAAGGAAGGAAGGAAGGAAGTTAAATTATATTTAGAAAGTTACAAGAAAAAAATCACCCAGTTGTATGCATTTATTAAAGTTCACTGAGGCAGAAGGCAAATGCAGGAGTCCTTTTCGCACTTACCTGATCAGGCTGCTGTGAACGAAGGCTGGTAAACTTCAGGTACAGGTGGACTATTCACATTTGCCAGGTGGTACGTTTTGCCAAAGTGTCCATTACCAGCCAGAAATGTGAATGGTTCTCCCATTTACAAGCCCGTGCCAATGCCTATGCCATGATCAAATGCCCCTCTTGCGATTCTACGATCAATTGCTACTCCCAGGGAACCGGACACAGAGGGAATGGTTCCGCAGCTGGGCACTTCAGGTAAGCTTTTGGTAAATGTTGGTTAAGGTATGGAGCACAAAGTTGTGCTCACAGGGTGTCTGTTGTGGGGAGAAGAACAGTAGGTTTGTCAGCCACTTTGAGTCCCCTTAAATGGGTGAGAAAAGTGGGATAGAAAAGCCAACTCTTCTTCTTCTTCCAACAGTAGTTTAATGTGCTTTTGTGACGTTGTAAAGGTTCAGGCTAGATGGTCTTTGTGCCCTCTTTCAACTGTGATTCTGTGAGCAGAATGAGAGCACGCCCTCCAGAAACTCACAGGTCTACTCCTGAATTTAGTGGCCAGCTGAAGGGGACTCCATTAAGTGAAAGAAGAGTGTCGACCAGCCCTTCCATAGGGAAGAATGAAGCAACTTGTCAGGCATGGCCTCCCTGCCAAAAATGACTTCTTTGGGGAGAGGATTTATATTATGGCACAAAGCTTGTAAACAGTCTACTAGCCAAGTGACTTGGCAGGCTTGGGGAATGGGCAACGGTGGGAGAAAATGATACTTTTGGGAGGGAAGGCTGGGGATTGCAGGGAGATATAGAAGACTGGTTATTTTGTTAGTAGCAATTTTATATGAGTTTCCTGATCAGAGAAGTACTCTGCTCAGGTGCCCTTATCTACACTGAGCTGAATAAATCCCTTTTGCTTCTATGGTACCTGAGAGTGGTGGTCTGTTTTGGTCAGGCCTGGCCAGGGCATTGCACAACTATTCCACATGGTAGATCTGGAGGACTGAGATGGGCAGGATGATGGTGTAGGAGAATGCATGCTATATTGGTTGCCCAAGCTAAACTGATACTCTTAAGCATGGTGGAAGATGCAATAGCATTCAACACAATACCAGCCCAGCCCAGTAATCACACAAGGAGGCAAGCAACTTTCTCAAGCCATGGTTTCCAGGGGCTACGAGTCGTGAAGGTCATATTAGTGAGGCCCCCGTTTCTTAGGCCCATCCAGACAGGGGATATAGAGCAACGTTACGTCTGTGCTATGGTGAGATTGCCACATGTATCTGTGGCAACCCTGCCCACAGCATCCTCATAGCCCCCCTAAATCTCCCTGCAGCCTACTGTGGAAAACCTTGACACTAGTTGTGGCGCTTCCCAAAATGGCAGTATAACTCAGCATGTAGCTGGAACCGCCATCGGTGCTGTGGTCACAGTGCATTCAAGGCGGGCCAAAAAGACAGGCACTTTTGTGCGGAAGTAGTGATCACACACTTGTGGGTATTTTGTGCTGGCAGAATACCCAGATGTGTGCATCACTAAAATGCACAGAGAGAGAGCAAGCCCCTCCCAGCTACCGAGCCCACAACCTCTGTAGTTGGCCTTTGCTCACAAGCTAGAGATGTCACTTGCCCTTGTGCTCTGCTTGTGGATTTCCACTTGAAGAACAGAATGTTTTACTAAACAAGTCAATGATTTGATCCAAGAAAATCATATTGATAAATTGTGCCCTGGTGAGTGTGACGTGATTTCCCATTCCAGTCATGCTCTCCTGTGACCTCATGCTCAGCACTGAAGGAAGACATGCTTATGTGTATTTTGGATGACACCAAACCCCTTTTTCCACACACAGTCAAAGATCCAGATCTTCGAGATCCAGATCTTGGAGATGGGGCCCTCCTGGAGATCCGGATTTTGAAGGTGCCTCAAGACCCCTTTGTGGACCCCTTTAATCAGGTCCACATGAAATCCAAATTTAAGGGCCTGAAGGACCCATTAAATCCAGATTTCCCCAGCCCTTGTGGGGACAGGGCCTTGCAGATGGGGCCTTCAATGGGGTCCAGGTGGAGACAGGGCCTTCCCAATTAGTACCAAACAGGTACCAACTGGGTTCCTAATGGGCTCTTAAAAGGGTTCTTACCTCCAATGGAAAAACACTCCAAAAGTACCACCTATTTTTTTTAGCAGGCCCAATTGTTGTCAGTTAGTCAAAATAATAACAACCAATTGTTACTACAAACTAAGTAGGCTTTTGTCAGTCTTGAGGCTAGGCGGGTGGGAGAAGAGTTAAGATGACGTCCCACCTCCCAGCCAACATGCTGAGCAAAACCACCACCTAAGATGTCTTTGGCTGTGAAGCCAGATATGAGTGTTCGCACACCAGTCTGTCCCTTCCACCTCTGATAGACATCAGATAGAAAAAGAGAGTTAGAGAAACACATTGGGGACACAAGTGCCATCTGTGAGAAGTCTCCGAGCTGCCCCCTTTTTATGTGTGAACACAGCCTTAGCTGTATTGTGGCTACCCAGAGGAGATCAGCCTTCCAGATGTTGCTGAATTAAGATCCCATTGTCGGCAGCTGTCTCTGATCTTGCCAGGGAATCCCTACCTTATTTATCTCTGGTGACCTCACGCGGGCTCCTTCGCTCTCGCTGAAGGCTCTGTTGATGGCGAACTGGATGGCCAGGCCGGTCATGGTGCCGGTGGAGAGAGGCTCGATCCTACGAACGGCTTGCAGCAAGTTGGCCTTGGTGCGGTGAGTTTTGAGCGACAGCTCATTCTTGACAGCGCTGGCATAATTGATGACTCCGACCCTGGTGGCATTGGGCCCCACATCAAGCGATTCAATCACATGGGACATGAAAACCTTGACTTGCTCAAATTCATTAGGCCGCACACTCCGGGAGCTGTCAATGATGAACACCAGGTCTGTAGGTCTCGTTCTGCACTGGACACCTGCAATGGAAGGACAAGGAACTTTATTCAGCCCTCAAAAGGAGGAGTTTCCGGTGCAGACCTGGGAATTTCTAGATTTTGATATTGTTCGCTTGTGTGTCTCACCTAAGCTTTGCCAGCTTTGGGAAGTGGCATGTAAGTGTGTTACATAAAGTGGCTACTCTGCTGTAGTGACTACTCTGCTCTGTGCACAAATGCAGTTTTCCTGTATGCATCCCGTTTTCATCCCATACATATCCATACGGATGCATATGGTTATGAACAAGATGCGTACGGACATTTGATATATGAATGTCCAAATTTGTTCTAATTATGAATATTTTGAATATTCATGCACATTTCTGCAATAGCTCTGCAAATAACTGAATGGGGTGATCATGCCTGACAGAAACTGCCTATCCCAACTCCATTCATGCTTGGTGGAAAACTAGATCAGAGTACGAGGAGCCCTTGGCCCTCTCTGCATTTACTCATTAATCTGATTCAAGGAGCTGCTAAGAACACGTCGTCTGCACAATAATAGAGTAGATCCTGATCCGAACTGTGCTAAGGACTCACTAATCTACATTAGTGGTGGACCAAATAAATTTGGTCTGCATCTGCACTAGCACTCTTTGGTCCTATCTGCACCACAGTGAGGTATATCTGGATCCAAAGATCCAGAATTTCTGTGATCTATGAGTCCGGATCATGGGAAGGCAAGGGCCAGATCCATGCCATCTGCATGGACAGAACCAATCCAGATCAAGCTTCCCATGGCTATGAAGCTTGAATTGCATGGTGCAAGTTTCACAGCCGACCCACAACCCACAGCTAGGAATGACAGTTCCTAGCTGCAGCATGTGGGGTGGGTGATTTCAACAGAACGCTAAGACTCATTGCACCAAAAATCACTTCCTGAAATTCTGGATGATGGAGTTGTGGCCCCTACATGCCTCTGTGATCTGGATGGAGGCTCTGAGGTTGGATTGTAGACCCCATTAATGGGGTCTACAGTAGATCTGGAGTGTTTTTCCACTGTCACTAGAAGTACCCATTAAGTACCCATTAATGGGTACTTTTAGTGATTGTGGAAAAACACCCCTGGATTGAGGTCATCTTGATTTGAATCTAGCTATATCTTGTGCACATGGATCCAGCCTGGGGTGGGTGGGCAGGGCTTCTGTGATCCAGATCAATGTGTGGATGTGGAGGCCATGGATCTAGATCAGAGTCTGTCTGATCTGGATTAATGTCCTCAGGCAGAAAGGGCCTTTAGAATAATTTGCTGTTCTAAAGCCCACTCAATGCAGATGGCTCTGCCTGTGGTTGATCTGGTTCTAGCTAATTCAATCTAGCTAATCTAGATCTAGCTAATACAAATTAACCAAGATAAGTGCAGAAAGAGCCTCTCTTCCACATGCTGGTATGGTCTAAGGAGTCTCTCTTGTGGGCTAGTTTCCTCTTCTTCCTCTTCTTCTTCTCCTCCTCCTCCTCCTCCCCCTCCCCCTCCCTCTCCTAGTGGTGTGCATGAATGTATTTTTTGCATTCAAATTCGGTCAAATTGAATATCCAAAAATTCAATTCAATTTGAATGTTAAAAATTCAACGGTCCGAAAATCCAATTCAAATCTGCATTATTTGAATCTGTACATTCGAATGTACATTTAAAGATATGAATGTTGACAACATTTGTATCCGTTATACGAATCTGTGTGCATTCCTTATGCATCCCATTTTATTCTGCATGCATCTCACTTTCATCCCGCATTATAAGTGCGGATTCGCATTATAAGTGCGGATTCGTGCGGATTGTGCATATTCGTATGCCTATACATATGAATCTGTTCATTCAAATCATTCGAATATTCGTATTGGATTTTCAGAAATCTGAAATCCGCTCGGCTGTCTAAATTCGCATTTTACTAAATCCAATTTGAATTTGAGTGTTGATATTCGTCAGATTCGAGATTTATGAATATTTGAATATTTGTGCACATCCCTACCCTCTCCCTCTCCCTCTCCCTCTTGTCCGTTTGACTGCACCAGCACATGGAAAGGAAGTTCCTATTGTGCTTGCTGGTCCAGTATACGACCCATTGTCGAATTGTCCCAAATGGCTGTCACGTTTTACAGACAGACCTTAGCTATTCAGTAAAGATAACAATTCACTTGAGTTGTTTTGGGTTCCTCTTTAGATCATATAATTATTTTGTGTAAATTGAATTTGACTCCTTGTGACTCCATGGGTGGATTTTTGTTTGTTTGCAAAAATGCAAGAATGCTTTCTTCTAGGCAGATGCTGGGGACTGAATTTGGTGTCTGCATGAAAGAAGATGCTTTGATATTGAGCTACGGTAACTGTTTCAGCCCTTGGCTGTTACTAATGTGTAGACAGCTTCAGTCAGCATTTTGTGTACTCTGAAAAGTCTGTACTGTTTGTCTTTCTGGGCAATTCAAGAGAAAGAGAAGATAAAAACTCAACAAGATGAACTTCAGTTTTGATGGAACCCAAGTCTCAGGTTGAAATAGCTTTTTTAAGTTATGAAATCCTTAATAGACAATGATAAAAAAAAACTTTACGAACAACAATAGATGGCTGATTAGCGGCCATTATGTAGATAACACCATATATTGCTTTGAACAGATCGATGTAGGAATACTACTTTATCAACTCTATCATAATTAAAGCAGTCGTATCACTGAAATAATGGGCAGCTTTACACCTTAGAGAGCTACTCACTGTAGAACCTAACACAGTGATGGCCAACCTATGACACGCGTGTCACAGGTGACACGCCAAGCCCTTTTGGGTGACACACATGGTCACCCTGGCACCTGGGCGTGTAGTGCTCGCTTGTTCTTGAAGTGTATGAAATACCAACTTTCAATTGAAGATTTAGCAACAAAAGTCACTAATGTAAAGAATTATTTGTTTTTGCTTTTAATAAAATACATGTATCAAAAATATAACTTTTTTACTAGAGCTACAAATATCACACAATTATGGATATTTCTAGATGTGACACAGCACCAAAGTTAAGCTAGGTTTTCTTGTGAATTTTGACACACTGAGCTCATTACTGACCTAAAACAATAAATATAAGTTTCTGATTTGTGTTTGTTTCAACCCCAAAGTTATTGTTTTTGAGTTCCTTTAATGACTTGGCTATTACATTTTTTTTCCTTCCAGAGTGTCAAAATCTCTTGGGAAGGGGATGCTGGATATTTTAGCCATGGAATAAAATTCAGTTGAGGGGCCCAGTCTTTAGTGAAAGAATTGGCGCCATTTTGCTCTCATTCACTTCAGCTGCCAGATACTCCAAAGTTCAATTCTTTATCAAACAACTTTTTGGTTCTTAGTTTTGCTTTTCTTAGATGGTCCTAGGGTACAACCTGGACTGTATCACTTGGAGCAAGTTCACAGCACCACAGTGCCAAACAAGGTACCAGAATACAAATAGACTGTGATGATCTTGAATTTGTTCTCAGCAATATGATAGAGCAGTCCAGGGACACAGCTTTAGGAGCAGGAATGGTGCAAAGTGGGCAATACTCTCAAAGACCCTGTACTCATTGCACATTCCAGTTCCAAAATTCACTGGCTTCCATGGATGGCCAATATTCGCATGGATTTGCACAAGATTTCAGCCTCACACTCAGTCTGCCTATCCTCTGCCCCACCAGTTTTAGTGGGCACCAGCTATCACTAGTGCCAAGACAAAATGGAGAAAGCACAGGTGGTGGATCTGTTCAGCACTCAGGATGTGCACAAATATTCGCAACACTCAAAATTCGATTGAATTTGGCTGAATTCAGACATTTGTACAAATAGTTCTGACGTATTTAGACTGGGGTGTGGAGAAACGGAGCGCCAGTCACATCCGCAATGGATCCAGATTGCATTCGACATGGATCCGCAGCAGATTAAAAGTGGATTCATGTCGAATTTGACATTTTCAGAGCGTGGATATGTTACAGATACGTATCAGATGCGTATTCATTTGTATCCAGTACATATTCATTTGTATCCAAGACATATCGAGTGTTCGTACGAATATATATATGAATGGATTCGTATTGAATAGAATTTTACCACATTCGAATGCAATCTATTTGTAAGAATACAGATTTTCAAACATTTGATTTGTTTTGAATCAAATGCCAAAATCACGTTTGTGGGCATCCCTGCTTAGCACATTTGAAGATCTCTCATATGACAATTCAGTCCAGAGGCCACCAAGGGCTTTGTGCGCTTGCTGCTGACTAAAGTCATAGATATCAAGATAGAAGAGACTCCAATGTGCACCTAGTGCAAGAGGAGATCTGCAGGCTAAAGCTCCCTGTGACTGATTTCAGCAAGGAGTTTGTTCTTTTGGGACACCTGACTCATTGCAAAACAGACACTTGGAAGAACCTGTGAGGAGAGACGCTCCCTGCACCAGGATGCTGCAGCTGGCGACGTTTCAGAACAAGTTGACACAGCATGTTCCAGTACAGGAGAAAAGATCATAGGGCTGCTGTTTGCATCTAATGTGTGCGCACTTTCAGCTCAGCTAGCATCTCAAAGTAAAGAAGCAAGCATCAATAAGACACACACAGAGAGATTTAGTATTTACCCTTCCTAAATCCTTGCATCAAAAGACACTGCATAGATGCCCTACCATTTGCCTTTCTGTCCCTGCCCTGCACCCTCTAGACCTCGGAGTGGAGGTCAAGAGAGGAAGGACAGGAGCTGCCTCCCAGTGCCTCACCATCACTTACCTCTTGCCTGAGGAGGGACCCCATGGACATCCTGCTCCTGAAAGTGAAGCAGCAGAAGGACCATAAAACCAGAAAAAATCCCTGTCATGGTTGCTGGGAAGGAGGAGAATCTGAAGTGACCAGCTCTGCTTGTGGGCCTGAGGTATTAAATGGGACACTCCCCAAAAAGACAGCAGCCCAGCCTTTAACACTTGTGAATGGTTGGGTGGGGTTGGGTTGGGTGGGGAGAAGAGGGATGTTGGGGTTGGGTGGGGAGCAGAGGGAGGAGATTGAATGGAAGTGTGGAAAGATGGATATTGACAAGGAGAGGTCCCTCGGCCCTACCCAGAGCCTGGATTGGCGACAACAGCTTCATTGCTCCAGTAGGAAGTGGGAAGTAGTAAAAGTGACTAGCAGCACCCTGGAATGCAGGGAATTTGAGACTGAAACAGTACAGCCAGTCTATTCAACTGGAGGAAAGGTGTTTGCCAGTCACCAAAGTTAATCTAGCCAGGGATCTGCTACAGTAAGTAAAACTGGACCAATGTCCTGTTGAAATTTGGGATTGAGGCAGGATGGAGGTCAGACGACTTCAGAAACAGCCTTTTTGTTATTAGGGATGTTCTGAGAGAGAGGGTTGCAAGGATCCTTCCTGTCTCAGGAAGAAGGACGGCTTTAAGGTCACAGGGAAGAAAAGTGGCAAAAACTGTTTCATTTTGTGATGTCGTATTTTATGTCTCTCCCTGCTGTGATTCAACGGAGAGAAAGAGAGAACTTGCTTTCCACATGTGACCAGTAAGGAATATAACAACAAACATTTATTGGTTAGCCATTTGACCATGTCAAAGCAGTTTCGACTATTCGCGTACAAGGAGAACTGGGAAAATATACAACAGGGATGCATTAAGAAGAATCATGGAAGTTGTAATCCAAAAAGCGGAAATCTGTCAAACTTAAGTAAAACAAACACAGCGCTTCATAAACCCCAATGCCCGGTTAAAATCCAGTTTCGTTGTTTAGAGCAGGTTCACTGTAAACCTTGGAAGATTGTCAATTTGGGATGAACTATATGCTTATATTCCACTGCAGCTGTAAGATGCTGGCAAAGTGCTTGACATGGAAATTAATATAGGAACCTCAGCTCATCAGAATTCTTGCCAAGTGGGCTTGGACCATGGTACTTCTCTAATACCAAATCTTCGTTGACTGCCAATCTATTTCTGAGCCCAATTTAAATGGGTGATTATTTAGATCATCACAGAGTCTAAGCATGGGATACGTAAAAGATTACCTTCTCTTCAACAGACCTGCTCATCATTTAAAGTTTTCTATGGCAGCTTCCCCCCCTGCCCCTCCCTGTGTCTTAGGAGGGATTGAGACATTAGAATAGCCTCTTTTTATTATTGTTCATTCTCTTCTCTAAAAGGTCTATTAGCAGAGACCTAGGCATAATTTCCATTACTAAAGGAGTTGCCCTCCTTAGACTTCCTGGTCTGAATATATGAGCAAACTGTATCTTCTACTTGGGAGATTCAGAAAAAAGAACAGAGAATTCTTTGGTCAGGATTGGAGCATCCCTGCTCCAAGAAGAACTCTGAAAAGGAAGAGGAGAGAGATCTTTGTCTATTCTCCCTCCTACAGTAATCTGACTATGCTTTCATTTAAATTATAGTAATTGTTCCCATGGAAAAGGAAATTCCAGCATCTTGATACCTGATGGTTGCTTCAGCCATGCAGTTCCCTCAGTTTTGCCTAGTGGTTATGGAGCCGGACTCTTAGCTGGGAATACCGGGTTTGATTCCGCACTCCTCCACAAAGCCAGATGGGTGACCTTGAGCTAGTCACACGTCTATTCTGAGCTCTCACAGCCCCACCTACCTCACAAGGTATCTGTGGTGGGGAGAAGAATAGAAAGGTTTGCCAGCTGCTTTGAGTCCCCTTAAATGGGTGAGAAACAGGCGGTAGAAAAGTCAATTCTTCTTCCTCCTCCTCACAAAACCAGCTGGGTGACCTTGGCCTAGTCACAGCTCTCTTCTGAGCTCTCACAGCCCCATCTACCTCACAGGGTATCTGTTGTGGGGAGAAAAATAGAAAGGTTTGTCAGCCACTTTGAGTCCCTTGAAATGGTGAGAAACACGGGGTAGAAAAGCCAACTCTTCTTCTTCTCAGCAGCCTATAAGTGGGTGTCTTCTAGGCACATGCAGGGCACCCAGCCAATGAATGGAGAGAGCAGGTAGGATGGGGCATGGGTGATGTGCTAGGCAGAAATTCACCATTAAGCTTTGATGTCAGCCAACTGGGCAGCCAAGGCAGCTAAGACCAATGTATGAATCCATCAAAATCCAGTGGTATGTTGACTTAGGAGGAAAAATAAATATCACCAAGTTCTTGTGCTTCTGCCCAGAGTTGCCCATGACCCTCTCTTTTCCAGGTAGTTTCTCAGCTGCTGAGCCACAGCAATTTCCCCTTATGATTTTTTATTCACATGTATTGCCATATCTAAAACAAAAAACCCTTGTATCTTATTTTTTGTAGAATGCCATTTCCCAGACTATTCGTAAGATGCTTTAGGTTCCTCTTTTAAGACTGAAACCCCTAGGAATACACCACCATTACCATCATCATGCATAAATAGCCATTAGCTTTCCTGCTCTGCCCAGAATTCAGTACCATGTGCTTTGTCTTACAAGAGGCCAATTCACACTTGGCCTCTTAGTTTGTAATTAATTAACATCTGGGCAGGTGGATCTGCACTTGCAGGAGGTGTTTACAGCCTACAGGTGCCCCCTGCTTGCCCAGATGTTAAATAATTGCAAACTAGCTGTGGTGTGTGAAATTATGCATCACAAGCAACCCAGCCCTCCCCAGTCCAGACCAAAAGCTTTCCTGTAGTGTCCACACAGTGCCGCATCCCCACGACGTCGTTATCTCGAATTCAAAACGTTTTGATTT
>MTQE01001424.1:12568066-12578355 GCA_014337955.1 Aspidoscelis marmoratus
ACCTTTGGGTATGGGGTGGGATATAAATGTAAATAATAAATAAATAAATATATGCAGAAATGGAAGGAGGAGGAGATACCTTCAGGGGAAGAATGGTTAATCAAATTGAGGGATTTGGCAGAGATGAACAAACTAACAGATTTACTAAAATATAGTTCGACAGATGAGTTTATGAAAGACTGGAGCCCTTTTATTAGCTATCTTCAAGAAATAGAAGTAATGGGGCTTCCCTTGCCATCTTATCATAACTGGTAACAATGTTAAACAACACCGAGCAAATGACCCTCAAGAGACTGTCCACATACGGGGTATGTTGAATCTGAGCCCAAGTAACAGTGATTTTAAAAACTCTGGTTTTAATCAGGATTAAATTGACCAGTGGGAACTTGGCCTTGCTCTGAAAGTGGACTGACACTGGATTAAACCTTAGGTGTGACCACAGCCCAAATGATAAACAGAACAGCTGCCTGTTTTAACAGGATACCTGGAATGTTCCAAGTATTCCAGGCTATAGGATATAATGAATAACATTCCCAAAGGAAAATAAGGTTTTGCTTTGTTTGTTTTTTAAGAAATCCCTCTGTGATTGCCCCGAAAGGAAAAGCCAAAAAACGAACCCTGTAGCTCTAATGATCCAGGTCACAACATATCTCCTCCTTTTCAACTCCTAGATTCAGAATAGGCCGTTTTTGGAAGTGACATTTTGTGCCAAAACTGAACTGGCTGGGTCACTGTTCCATATCAGAACATTCCAAATCCAGAACATTTTGCTCATCTCTACTAATTGGGCTTCTCGACTGATTTCAGCAAGTTATTTTCTTAAGTGCACACATGTGCATTTGTGCTTGACAATGTGTACAGAAATAAGCATACTTATTTTTCACAGGTTATGTATGATGTAACTTGTTTGTACCCTAATGCAGATCTGAGTGGTGCTTATAGGCAAACAGTGAAATTACGCCAACGTTATCAGGAACCAAGTGACCTGTTCATGTACCAAACAAGTGTTCCTAGTCCAGATTTTTTTTTACTTAATGCTATTCTAGGACTATATGATTCCCCACCCACTACCTGAGTGCTATTCACACAAAGCCTCCTTGGTATGGACCATCCATACGGTCATGAATGGGTCCATTCAGACCTTTCTATAAATGAAGTCTCTATGGCTCTTCATGCTGTGAAGAAAAAAAAAATAACCCTGAGGTTTCTCTGTGTCATTTTTTCTGCTAATGAGGAAAGAAATATAAATATGTTGCTAGGACTGAGGCAGGGAAAGATTTTCACTGCCACCAGGTTTGCAGGGTAAGGGAAACATTAAAGCTTTAAAAATCAAAGAAACCTGCAGGGGAGAATGGGCATACAGAGGCATTTACATCTGTATTTAGAGACTTGTGAGATATCAATGCCTCTTTGGTATTAAAATCTGAAAATTGGTTTCCCCTCAGAAAATTCAAAGTAGGGGGAATATTACAGGTATGTCCATTTTAGTTAAAAGAACACCCTTTCTCAAATGTTCCCCAAGTCCACTTGTGATATCTATGTATTTGAGGGTTTATTATGGAAGGGCATTGTCCACAGTCCTGCTGAGACAGCCCAACTCTGCAGAGTCTTTTGGCACCTTAACTCCTGAGGTAACTTGGACGTATTTGCCCTCCAATTGAGTTCTACTTCCGTAGAGTTGCTTGGGCATCCATGCCGTCCAACATGATCTCACACACAAAGACACATTGGGACACAGAGAGAGATTTCTTGTCTCCTGCAAGCAAGGAAGGGGAAAAGGCAAGGTGTAATTACAGAAAGTGCTGTTCCTTGCAGTGTCCCTGGACACATGAACTGGCACTCATCTGAGCCTCCCTGCTCTTAAGGTTTTGTTTGTTTGTTTGTTTTGTCCAAGACAAGTTGGGAATTGGGATTAGAACACTCCCTTGGCATGGAAACCTTTTCGTGTGATGAATGGCCGTGTGAGATGAATGGCCTAAGGGAGCAAGAGCAGTGGGCGTGTAATATCTGCTGTGACAAATGTGCAGGGCATTTTGAGGGCAAAATCACTGAGGCAACTTCCAGATTAGAGGATGAAATCCACAGTTATATAAAAACATGCAGCTTAACTGCTCCAAAGCGATGACTCCTTGAGCCCACTCAAAATGGAGGTCTGCAGTTTCCTCCTCAGCAGCTGCGAGATTTCCGTGGCGCACGCAGTGAGGCACACGCCACATGGGAAGGGGCAGCTAATGGGAGCTGAGCTGCAGGCTCAGCTATCCTTGCCTGTTTCTCACTGTCCTGTTAGGACAGCGGAAAACTTTGAATTTACCTTATACTGTGGTGCAAGTGTTGATGGTTCAGCGGTAGGTAAATTCACAGTAGTAGCAGCATACTGTGCTGCCGCTATGCAGGATCAGGCGTTATGTGTGACACCCACACCTCAGCTGCACGTTCCAATGCGCGGCTTTCCTAAGTCAGGATACATCCTTAGATTCGCAGGGGATTGGATGTCACAGTGGGTCATGTAGTCTCCCGGAACACCATTAATGGAATAGAATAGAATAAACTTTATTGATTAGTCACTTGACCATATCAAATTTTAGACATACAAAATAAAACCATACAAGAATAAAATCAAGTCTATGTATGTATTGTCATTACTTATCCTCATCACCCTTACAAGGCACTCCATTAAGCTCAATGAATGATTTCCTAAGTCGAGCTGCCTTAACCAAATACAAAGCTACCTTGTATGTTACCTGAGCATTCTCTCCTTGCAAGAGGTAAGTCACTTTATGCTCTGTATTCCAGTAAGCCATATTTTGCAGGAGGGGATCCAAACATGTTATTCTTATTTGGGAATACAGGGGACAGGTAAACAAAATATGTGGAAGATTTTCAGCCTCTGGTGCCCCACAGACGCACAGCCTATCTTCATAGCCTATCTTATGGTATCTGCCATGCTTCACCATAGAATCAGTCAATTCAAATTGTGCATTGGTGAATTGTTGTCACCAATGACATATTCAGAGATATGTCTGAGGACATTCTCATTGTTTGTCTCAGTGATCTAATTATTTTGCTTATGATTTCGCTTGCGCAGCGGCTCAGACAACCCCGATCCTGACGGAGGTGCAGATGGTTGGTCCCCTGGTCAGGAAAGGTAAGGATTAGGGATGTGCATGAATATTCATAACATTCAGTATTCGGACAAATTTGGACATTTGTATATAAATCTAATGTTACAACATTCATACATTGACATTCTTACAAGAAATGATAATATTCTATGGATTGGAAAGATTCCTGATAGTCGGAAAAAGGCTAATATATCATGAATACTAAAGAAGATCAAGATTTAGCACTAGTAAAAATTATAGATTGATTTCACTATTAAACTATTATTACAAATTCTCCACAGCAATTCTAGCTGAGAGGTTAAGAGTGGTTTTACAGGCGGTTACAAAACAATGCTAGAAATATTTTAGATATCCTGGAATGTTTGGAACAACATAATGAAACATAATTTGGAACAACATAATGAAACATCTTTTTTTTTAAAAAGAAGCAGAGAAAGCTTTTATAATTTGAACTTGATTTTTTAATTTAAAATCCTTGAGACTATGAACTTTGCAGATATTTTGAACGGTTAAAGTCATTGTATACATCACAGAAAGCACAAATAAATGTACATGGTCAAGCTCAGTTCTTCTTTGTGCTGGAATGGGGCTTTGAAGCAATTGTGTAGCCCCAGCAGGAAGACATTGAACATGGCTAGTTCAGAGGGCAACTAGCCTTTCCAGTTGTCTGGAAGCACATACCACACTTTAGCCACCTTGCTATGAAACGAGTCTCCATATACATCCATGAAACTTGTGAGCTAGGCAGCTTCTTCAGCTCGCCACTGAAAGTTGCTTTAAGTCTCCAGCTGGGCTCTGGAGCTTCCTGCTTGCCTGGTGCTGGTTGTTCCTTCTCACTGGGTCCTTGCCAGTTTGACCAGATGCCCCCCAATCTGTGGCTGCAGCAGTAGGAGCTTCTTGTCCTTCTGTCTGTAACACCACTGCACCTGATCAGGGTCTCCCCCAACTTCACTGCCCTTTCTCTGTTGGCATTGGGATCCAATCCATCACCCTCAGCCTAGATTTCCAGCCAGAGCCAGTACCATCTCCTGAATTGCCCTCATCCCATCTTGGAGGGACTTGATCTGCAGTTGTCATTGCAGAGCAATCCCAGTCTTACTCCTGGTTGAGTACTCCAGCCTGACCACCACATTGCATGCTGTCTTCCTGGATCCCTTGTGGTGATCCACAGCTGGGGCAGTGATTTGGCTGGTAGAGTAGTCAGCAGGACTCTATTGATCTCCCAATCTCTTTCACATCTAGAAATGGACCTTGCTTGCCCAGATGTTAATCTATAGTAAACTTGTGGTGGTGCACAAAATCATGCACCACATGCCTACTAGCCTTAACCAAAAGCTTACCTTCCTGTCCATGGTGTGACCATTTGCACCATTTCCAATGTGAGGGGTCATCTCATCTGACGTACCGTGAAAGTGTGCTGGCACCTCAGATGACCCCAAATGTGACTATTCATTATTTATATGAATTCACACGAATTTGGACATTCCGCGCATATCTGTACACACCTCGTATGCATCCGTACGAATACGTACGTGATGAAAGTGGGATTTATGCGGGATACATACAGATGCATACAGGATGCATACAGATGCGTATCCTCCGATATGCATCTGTACGTATCGAATATTCGAATGTATGCGTACGAATGCATTCGTATCTAAGCAAATATCTGGACATTTGAAATTGCACATTCGTACAAATATGAATATTCGAACATTCAATTTGTTACTAATCAAATGAAGAAAATTGCATTCGTGCACACCCCTAATGGCAACAGTAGATGTGCAGTCATGCTGGGCGCTGTGTTCAAGATGGTGGTGCTCTGTCAGCAATCGGACATGCACCCAGACTAAGATAAGCTTCCGGATGTGCGGGACTTAAGCTGACATATACTGGTCTTCCTAATTGCAAATGCTAGTATACATTAGTCTGCTATGCACTTTACCCATCCAATGGATGGGAAGCTAAGTGCAGAAACGCCCCCTGTCTCGACTTAAGCTTGTTATGAACCAAGGAAGTATTTAATTTAATCTTAAGTGACACAGCTCAAGATAGCACAACTTCCCCAAGAATACAACCATAACTCTGTACAATATATACACACCATACTCCTCCTTTCATAATAAAGTAACAACTCTGTGGCTTGCACTCTTTCTACTTCTTGCCTCTTCTCACCTGATGTATCCATTTGCACCCCAACACTTCTCCTTCTTACCTTTTCCCACCTTGATTTATCCATTTGCAGCTGTCAACTTTCCTACTTTGCTTTTCTCCTTTAATATTTGCTCACTAATAAAGCACAAATCCTTTTCAAAATAAAAGCTCATGCCAGGTATAACATGTCTTGCGGGCCACCTCCCTAGGTGTGTTGTCTCATGAAGAGAAGGAAGAGATCCCAACAGAATATGCTGATCTGAGCCAAGTTTTGGAACAGCAGAAACTGGATGTGCTCTTCTGCCCCACACAGAGATACTGACTGGGCTACAGCAATTGTCCCCAGGACTAAACTGCTACACTGAAGTATTCAGTGACTCCGATAGACCTAGCTGCTCTAAGAGAGTTCCTACATAAGACATAACCTGGGTCTTCGTGCAACCAGCCACATCCTCCATGGCCGCCTGAGTTCTCTTTCAGAAAAAGAAAGATCAGACCTTGAGATTATGCATAGAATAAAGGAAATTAAATCTTTCTTTAATCAGGGACTTGCTCAACCAGTTGGCACAGGAGCAAATCTATCCCGGATTGGATCTCCAGGCGTGCACATAAATGGGCCGAATGGAAAACTGTGTAAATCTCTGTGGTTCCTCAGGACTAGTTATTGTATTTCATGTGAAATGATTGTAATGTATTTTAATATATTTATTGTAGAAGAAGTTGGCTTCTATCTTCATTCTTTACTGGTAGATTCCATTCTCATTCTCTCCAGAAGGCATTTTTCAAGTTGTATTTTGTCTTCCGTTTTCTCCACTGTTTTGCACTGAAAGGCCAATTCCCCATTGAAGTCAATGTGAGTTCTCAAGTGAGATGGTCAACCGAAATCAGGGGAGCCTTCCCATTCTCCATGGATGTTCACTGAAAGGTCAATGAACCACATAAGCCAATGAAATTGTTAGGCAAGTTGGTCAACCCAAGACAGGTCCATGGAGGGTTCCGCTGTGGTTCTCCTAAATCCAAGAGTTACATTCATGCCAATTACTCAATTTGCATTATTTGCACACTTTTCACATACTCTTTTTCCAGCACAGAACCCTGAAATTACTTTTGATTAAAAGAGCACAGCATGATCGAATTCCCCCCAAAGTGCTGATCAACCAGTTGCCCAGCACTACCAAGAACATTCTCATTTGCAATGGTAAGAACAGACAGCTTTTCTGCTGGGTCAAGAAAAAGAGCTCATTCAAATGGATTCTGCATTTTTTTTTCTTTTAGCTCTCTATTTTAATTCTCAGTAGCTTAGAAAGGCAGCTCTGTCTTCACCTCTCCAATTGCATGCAAAAGGTGGTGATATCTACCAGTAGGTTATTCCAGGGTTGTATTTTTCCACCACCCCTTTCTTATTTCACATGCTGAGTTTGTAGGCCTTATTTCCAGTTGTCATTTCAGTAAATCAGGTCCAAAAGCAAAACAGCATAACTGTAGCTCTCAAAAGAGAGACCTTTTGTTAGGATTAAGAAGAGCATTGATACAACCTTCATTTGATTTACTATTTTGTGTCAGCTTGCATTTGCTTTGGATTGACCAAATAATCTTTTTCTCTTTTTTTTGGGGGGGGGGGTTGCTTGCACATGCCACACTACCAATGCATAACTTTTTTTAAAAAAAATGCTAGGAAGGTTTTCAGGAACCCAAAGTGTCCAGTGGTAGGGTTGCCATGGTGGACTTGTAGGACCTTTGATCTCAAGGGTTCTGTTGTCCTTTGTTGGTATTATCATGGATTTGAGGCAAGATGCACGCACAGCTCATTCTGGAACAGATTTTTAAAAATGTCTGGAGCTGCCACCACCAGCCTCAGGTGCTGTGGACAGAGAACAGTGAAATCTAATAAAGTTCAGAGGCATGATACTGAGGCTTCCAACCAAGAATATCAGTGAAACAATCTTGTCCCCTCAATATATTTGAGAGTAAAGTAAAAATAGCTGGAGAATCCAGCTAAATGGAGCTGGTGTGATGAAAGGGTGCCTGGGGTTTGAAGCCTCTGCAGGTTTTTATCATCAGTCCAGACCTCCAAAAGTTGTTTTGTTCCCTTTGAGTATCACCTCCAGCAGGACAGGCAATATTCGGAGCTCAGAAATTCATGATCCAGTATCAGGCAATTCTGCTTCTCAGGGGTTAATTGGCAATAGAAAAAGGGACAAGGATGAAGTCCACCCGTGTCATGATTGGATTGAAGCAGTGCCCGCCAGGGGTGTGCATGAATACAATTTTTGGGATTCAATTTGATTCAAATCAAATATCCAAAAATTCAAATTGATTTGAATGTTTAAAATTCGAATTTGAATACATTTTAATCTATTTGTGTGAATTTTTGATCCTTATTTGCAAATACGAATGTCAACAACATACACATCCATACACATCCCGTACACATCCCGTATGCATCCTGTATGCATCCCATTTTCATCCCGTAAACATGCGTGAAAGATGCGTATGGGCAAGTATGCATCACGTACATATCCATACACATATTAATGTCTGAATAATTTCTACAAATTTTTTGAAAATTCAAAATTCATTTGCATGTTCAAATTTGAATTTATAGACATTTTATTCAAATTTGAATGAATTCAATCAAATTTTGAATTTTTAGAATATTTGTGAAATATCCCTAGTGCCCACCTCCACTGCAAACATCACTGATAAACGCATTGGACTATGAATGTTTGTGTGGGGATGAGAAGTTTGACGATAGAGTCATGGGCAAACAAATCCTAGAGGTTCTTAAAGGCAGCTTGATATTTTTACATCCAGTGAAATTTTGGAAAATGCACCCTTTTGAATTTTCCAGATACAGAATCATTGCCAAGTTTGAACAACATCATGATAGCGGCAGTGATGTCAGTGAGCCCAGGGATGAATTTACAAGAAAAAGAAGCAAAAAACAAGAGGCTCTGCACTTGTCTGAGAGTATGTGTGTGTGTGTGGGGGGGGGTGCTTCCCAGTCCAAAATAGCTGCAACTTTGTTGGAGACCATTTCAACATGGTTAGAAATTCAATAGCCCAGAAAATCTAGTTTTTAAGGTGGAACTATGATTAGGAAAAATTAATATACAGATAGCACAGATGCTAAGAAATAACAACCCTGGTTCTTGGAGAAAAGGCCTCCACTCTTGGACAAGGCTAAGACAAACCTTCACCTGAGACCTAACTTTTCATTTCCATCCTCTCTTATGAATTAAAAATTACAAAGAATATTTCTACATTTGTTCCCATACTGACTGAGCTATACACATCACATCAATATGTTTATTGATTTATTGTTGTTGTTGTTGTGTTGGTTGTACAGCACTGAATGATGTTTATTTTTATATTGTACCAATTTAGAAGTTCAATAAAACTATTGAGGGGTTGGGGAAGAGCTGTCCTTACATGTGGCTATATCTGATGAACACATCATAAGATTGTCAAAATAAGTAATCAGAGAAGAGTCTATAATGTCTCTCAACTCATAATTAATAAAATTCCTGGAGACTACATTAAAAACAGTTTCTATTCACTCCCTTTCCATATGTGAATGCAAATGAAAAAGCAGTGATAAACCTCCCAAATATTGAGCTTATTGAATCCAAAACCTTGGATTACCACAGCCAGTATATTAAGTCATTGTTAAGCTTGGTTCTAGTGTGGAATGAATTTTCTGTTTCTATCTTTTCAACAACATGCGTGATTTTTACATACTTCAGCCAGGTCACATCTGAAATGCTGTCTTTCAAGGGGGGAGTCCTACCCACGCAGAACTGCGCCTGTGGAAGAAGAAGCTCTGAACAATGCAGATGGTTCATGCAGGACTTCCCCCCGCCTCCAGCCAAGTGCAGAAAGTCACATGAAAACTGACTTAGCCTGCTCGACCCCATCTGAGTCCACCTTTGTGACCCCCCTGCCCCCCCCCCGCACGATCACTTGGACATCTCCTCCTTGACCCCTTGAGCTCTGGCTCCTGGATCTCCTCTGGCTCCACTCCCTTGACCCCCTCACCTGTGAAAGCCCAGCCTGGAAAAACTCACTGTCTACCACTCTGTGAGACAGTGCAATGCAGATGAGCCTAGCATGCTGTGGTCCACATGGTCACAAAGAGCCAGTCATGATTAAACAACTAAAAACCAAAATTAAATAAGGTCTACAGCTACATCTTTAAAATATAAGTTCTTCTATATTTTGCCCGTCTGGTAGTTTCTCTCTCTCGTATTTTCTTTACATTGCAATATGTAAGCAGGCTTCTAGGAATAGCGCACAGGACTTTACAAATACTGCCAAAAACTTTGTTGTTATTAGGGTTATATGTTTATTGGTTTCCCTAAGTAGCAGCTTTAAACGTCTGCTTTGGGATCTCCGTGGCTATTTAGGTATTAATAGGTCAAGGAGATCTCTGTAGCTGCCTTGGCTGGGAGCAGAGTTGAAGAAAACGTGGGCTAGTGTCTCTGGTTAAGCTTGGCAAAGGCAGAATTGTGAAATTATTATGAAATGTGGTTCTCAACCTTCCTAATGCTGCGACCCTTTTATACAGTTCCTCATGTTGTGGTGACCCCCAACCTAACCCTAACCCTAACCCCCAATCATAAAATTAGTTTCATTGCTACTTCATAACTGTAATTTTGCTACTGTTATGAATCGTAATGTGAATATCTGATATGCAGGATATATTTTCATTGTTACAAATTGAACATAATTAAAGCATAGTATTTACATCAACCACAGCTGAATATAAAAGTGTCATTTTACCTCCAGTACTGCTGCTTTCTACTCACTTCTGCTCTCTACTGTATTTGTATGGGGTGTATGTGATGGGGTTGGCGCAATGATGTCATCACACCAGGTACTCATATGTGGGCATATCCGCATGTGGGCAGACCCACCTGGAGACAGATAGAGGAGCGATGTCTCCGTTCCTTTGTGTTTCCCAATGGTCTTGGACGACCCCTGTGAAAGAGTAGATCGACCCCCAAAGGGGTC
>MTQE01001424.1:12583667-12633052 GCA_014337955.1 Aspidoscelis marmoratus
TGGGCGGGCGGGCGGCAGGGCGGATAGATAGACAAAAGCCATTTGAGACCAATAGCAACAGAGATAAGCCTATAGAGGAACCGCAAAGCAGCTACACCAGCTTAGATCCATGTACTAGTAGTTCTACAAAATTTCAGCACATGGCTAAGAAGTCTTATTTTTTGGTGGTTTTACGTGGACAAAAAATGTTCAGATATTGACAGGGAGCACATTTTAGCTATCTGTATTAACAATCCAGCTATAAGGTTCTCTTGCCAACATTATATAACAACTCCCTCTGTTTGAAGAATTCATAATACTTGATATACATCTCATGCATTTAAGATATTCTGGGCACAAAGTTGTTTGGCTGAAATTATCCTTTCTGAGCTATACTGAGAATCTTTGAAAATTCAGCTCAAAATGGAACCAGAGTAAAATCACACCACTGACTACTAAAAGAAACCTTATGTCTGGGAGTTGTTGCGTTCTTATGGCTGTGAAAGACTCATGCAAACATTGTCTGCATCTTCATGAGATTGAGCCATCTAAAGAAGTGTTCTAAGACCTGCTTCATTGAGCTGGAAATGATAGTTGGCTGGTCACTGTCTTGTCCTCATCTCCTACGTTCTAGCCTAGTGCTGTTAACCTCTGCCAGACCAACATTCTTTGCAATGTTTAACTGGATTTGATGCGTCTTACTTTCCTTCCAACCACAGAAAAAATGGTACTGAATAAATATTAGCACAACCTAAATACTGTTAAAGCAACATAAAGTTCTATCACACCAATGGGGGTGAAAATAAACAGAAGAATTCACCAAATAGCAGATAAACGAATGGTAGGAATAAATTCTGGTTTTTTTTTCTCTTTTTTCTCAGGTCTGTAAGGTAACATCTACAGGTCCATGGGTATCAGGCCAGATGTGGTGTGGCACTGTTGGGTCCACATAATGGCATACTTCTGGGGAGGTTATGCTTCTCAGGGAATGTGCTGATCATCACTGGCCATGAGCCTAGCCTGTACCTGGATATAGTTTCCACACCCAGGAATGCTCCACCAGAAGACCACTTTAACATGGTCTCTCTTGTGGTCCAAGGCCAGTTCCCATTTCTACCACTGTTGTGTTGACAGCAGCAGCAGCAGCAGCAGGCCCTGTGTTGTCTGGAGCCCAGTAACATTTCACCCTGGTCTGGAAACTGACTGCCTCCAGGACCATTTCCAGATGCCCTGCTCAGTTTTCCCTAGCCTGCAACTTTGAAACCTGGAACCCCTCATTCCTGGGCTCTGAAAGAAGGCTGGGACATGGCAGCCATCTTGCAGGAGCCTGTGAGCATGCTCTGCCACGCCCCAGCCTCTTCCTGCTCCAATCAGCCAGAAGTGGCCTCCACAGTGAATGCCAAGGTCAATGCAGCAGAAGCTGTCAAATAGGCAACTTTATGCTAGGTCCGTCCTAGACACAGCTGCACTTCCAGATCATACCTTGAACTTTAGGGTTAGGGTTCGGTGCTTTAGGTGTCCGCAAGGGGGGGGGAGTCAGTTAATACCACAGCTGCAAGATCATTTTAAGGCAGGTCAGTGGTGATTATCTGCCAAAATAGTTAGTCTGTTAAAATGGGGCAGTTACCCACTTTGATCACAAGCGGGAGTACCCTTTGATCAAGGGTACATATTATACAGCACTCCACTCAACCCTGTTCTCAGCCGAGTTGAGCTCCTTCAGTCGTAATCCCTTGAGTCTGCTGCACCTGCTTTTCCATGAGGAGTGAATTACTTCTCCCTGGTCGAAGGAGGGGTGCCACATTGGGAGCAACATAGTGTGCTTGATTTGATTGAGCCATGTTCCGATCCATAGCACATCAGGTTCCATTTCAGAATCATCCAACAGCAAGGACAAGACCAGCCATTCTACTGCTCTCATCTATCACACCTGCCTCCCAGCATGGCTCTGTTTGCACCTCCTCCTGGTGAAGGGAGTTCAAAAAGAGTCTGGGGAGGGGCAGCCCACGTCACAGTGTCACCATAGCAACAGCTCCACACAGGCTCATTGGTGCAGTTGCCAAGGGTCCCCAGTCACCTCTGTAATGGAGGCAGTTCTCACCTAGCCAACGCTTAAGGACAGATTCGGCATCCTGAATAGGTTGTGCACGAATATTCGTAGGCATTTGAAATCCAAAAGAACGTGCCAAATTTCTACATTCGAACTCAAATAGAATGTCCTGAAATTCAAATGTAAACATTTGAATTGAATTTTGATTTATTCGAATTATCTGGACAGTCATATGCATGTGGGTTCGTACACGATGTGTACTTGAAGATCTGCATCGTTCCCGTATCTGTACACATTTGTATGGATCCGTACAGGATGAAAACAGGTTGCATGTGGGATAACTACGAGATGCAAACGGACATGTATGGATGTGGGGAAAATGTGTATGTGCACATACAAATGTTGTCAACATTCATATGTGCAGGTTCGAATAAAACATCTGAATGAATAGATTTGCATTTGAGAAATTCAAATTGAATCTTGTTAAATTTGAATTTAAAATATTCAAATTGAATTGGATTTTTGGGGATTTGATTTGATTCGAATAGATGCCAGATCTATTTCCCATCTTCACTTCCCTGGGAAGTTTTCCCAGGGAAGGAAAGGTGTGAAAACACTCATTGCTACATCTGTTTGGAGGCTCAGTCAAATCATTGAAAACATGATCCCTTATAGTAATGGGTCAAGCTCTGCTAGCCACAAGCTTGCCTGTGCAAACAAGCCCAGGTGAATCAGACCATTGGTAAATGCAGCCACACTTTAAAATTAAGGCTCACTCGAAAGAGGGCCGAGCCTCCTTGGGCTTGGCAAGACCTTGCAGCTGCTTGGTCTTGTAGTTAAGAGGGCCAGACTCATATCTTGTAGTGACCAGGTTTGATTCTGCACACCTCCACGAACCAAGCTGGGTGGCTTTGGGTAGTGACAGCCCTCTTCCTGAGTTCTCACATCCCCATCTACCTCACAGGTCAGGTTCCCACTAGGCAATTTAATCCTATTTCAATCAGGTTTTTTAAAAAAATCAGCAGCAAGGTCTGTTTTTTTGTGTTCCCACTGCTAGCTGATAATGTAGACTCACTCTTCAATCTTCAGTGCCCAGCAAGGGAGGAACCCCTGCCCCTCTCTCCTCCCCTCAGCAGAACCCCCTCCTCATGCAGTCAGCAACCGGACACCATTATACCCTGACTTCACTAGGGTGGAGAATTCAAATCCCGCACTCTATATAAACCTGCTTCCGGAAATCATGGGGTGTTTTTCCACTGTCACGAGAAGTACCCATTAAGTACCGATTAATGGGTACAAAAATGCCATTACGTACCCATTAATGGGTACAAAAATGCCATTACGTACCCATTAATGGGTACTTAATGGGTACTTTTAGTGACAGTGGAAAAACACCCATGGAGTCCTTTGACAGCAGTTTTTGTTTAGCATGTCTCCCCACCTCCATAGCACAGCATCTTTCTCATATTAACAAGGCACTAGAAGATTAAAGATTGCTTCTCCTTCTTATATTTTGTGTGAAATAGATAGATCAGAGCAGCGCGAAATGGCAGGAAGTGAGCCAAAAGGGGGAGCAGGTAAGCTTTTACGCAAGAGCCAGCAACTTTGCATCTTTCATGATCGTTTATCGAAACGTCTTAAGGGCTGAGCTCTGGAACTTGTCTCAGGGTCTACACCCTTAACCTTTGCCTTTTCCATAGAACTTGGAAAACAGAGAAGCTATATTGTTGGGAAGACCCAAAGAGCTTCCATGCCAGAACAGGGATTGGAATGAAAGGGCTCCTAATGCTCTTAATCACTGGACTGGTATATTTCCCATCCCACCAAAAATATTTCAGAAGAATTCCTTGTAAGTGGGCCATTTGAAACCTTATAGGGGGATCCAGGCATCCCAGATCCCTTTGCCCCTAATAAAGGGTGTTTTTCCACCGTCACTAAAAGTACCCATTAAGTACCCATAAATGGGTACGTAATGGCATTTTTGTACCCATTAATGGGTACTTAATGGGTACTTCTAGTGACAGTGGAGAAACACCCAAAGTCTCATTGATAGGGTTAGGGTTTCACCCACAGGTAAAGAAGTGATGCTTGCTACTTCCTACCAATTCTAGTGCCACCTGGTGGTGGGCCTTTCTTCCTGCTTACCTGGGGAAGGAAAGGGAAGCAGCTCTGTCAGTGCAACATTGCTAAACATTGCTCTATTTAGACTGTTGGAAGGGATTTCTCACCTGGTCCTTGGATGCTTTTCCAGTGGCTTTATTTAGGTCCAGACATAGCCTATTCTTTCTTGTTCTTTTTTGGTTGGTTTAATCTTCTACACTGTTTTATATTGTGTTTTATTTGCTTTTTAATGTTTTGTGAGTCACCTGGAGAATAACAGTTACAAGGCAGCAGATAAATATATTAACTACAAATAAGGATGTGTATAAGCAAAACACTTTAATGTAGATGAATTATACCAACGTGGCTGCTGGTGGTGATGTGTCAGAGAAAACCTAAGCAGTTGTCTACTTAATTGCCAACCTGAGAATTCATCATGCGTAATTTTGCTAGCCTCTATATAATGATATATATTCAGCTGTTAAACACATATATTTCTAAATCAGCTTACAGAAACAGGTCTGAACAGGGGGAGGGTAGACAGGATGATTTAATTTCTTAGCAAATTGCTTTCTCTGCTTGCCAAACAACCTGTCTCCACCTGCTGGTGAAACCGAACTTTATTCTACTAGTAGTCCCTTTGATGGTTAAAATTTGCTCTTAACTCATCAAGAGGTGCAAAACATTGTGGTGGTCCAAGTTGTTTATCCAAAGTTGCACCCAAGATTTATATCTGTTTATGTATAATAGTGTGGAAGAAAACTCTCTTTACATAATATTTTATTCAAACTAGGATGACAGCTGCAAGGATTATTAGAAAGTGGCCTTCAGGAATACCTATTGAGCTCACAAAGGTGGCGTTGGAGAAGGAATCCAAGGCAATTAGTTTTGGAGAAAACTGGAATCCTTCACTACTCCCCCCCAAAAAAAGACATCTAGCAGCTATGAACAGGGAAGTGCACAAATATTTGAAGCATTTGAAATTCGATCAAATTCGTTCAAATTTGGACAATTCGAATTCAAATCGAATGTCTATAAATTCGAATTTAAACATTCAAATGAATGTCAAAATTCAAATCTATTCGTTTGAATTATTTGGACATTCATATGTGTACAGATACATACACCATGCGTACTTGCCCATATACATCTTTCCCACATCTATATGCATTTCTACGGATCTGTACAGGGTGAAAACGGGATGCACACAGGATGTGTACGAATGCATACAGGCACATATGAACGTTGTTGACATTTGTACATGCAAATTCAAATTGAACATTTGAACAGATATTCAAATTTGCTCAATTCTAATTGAACTTGAATAAATTCAGATTTTGCATATTCAAATCAAATTGAATTTTCAGATATTCAGATCAAATTGAATCTGGAAAATTGCATACGTGCGCACCCCTAGCTATGAATGTTTGAACAAAATTTCTAAATGCAGACGTACAAGCTGCTCCAGCTCCACCCTGGTGATGCTCTGATGTTTTGCTACCTGTATGCCAGCAGAAATCAATCACTTTGTAGTTGAACAAAAGCAGTGCTTTGCTCCATGCCTCTTGGCAGAACTAAAAGGCTACCTGAGATTTTGAGGTAAGAAATGTTTGTTGTGAGCCAGTTTGGTCTCGTGGTTAGGGAGCTGGACCCTTATCTGGGAATACCAAGTTTGATTCTGCCCTCCCACATGAAGCCAGCTGGGTGACCTTGGGCTAGTCACAGCTCTCTTCTGAGCTCTCACAGCCCCACCAACCTCACAGGGTGTCTGTTGTGGGGTGAAGAACAGAAAGCTTTGTCAGCTATTTTGGGTCCCCTTAAATGGGTGAGAAAAGCAGGGTAGAAAAACAAACTCTTCTTCTTCTTGATGATGATACTAAATTCAGGATAGTAAAACATGAAAGAGATTGTGAAGAGGTGCAAAGGGATCTCTGGATATTAAGTGAGTGGGCAATGAAGTGGCAAATGCACTTCAGTCTTAGCAGCGACAGGGCAACCTCCATTGGATGGCAACATGCCTTTGAAACCTTAAAAGAGCTGGTCACAAAAGAACCTGTACAAATCCATTCCTCATCCTGAGGTACAGATGGATGCTGGTGATGTAGCAACTTTTGCAATGTTATTGCCAAGAGGCGAAAACCAGCAATTAAGTCCATGAACATAGTTTTCAATGAAGACTTGACTCACCCAGAAATTGGCTGGTATGAGAAAAGGAGGCAACAGCCATTCACCTAGCATTGGGAACATGACAGCGCTGTTGAAGAAGAAGAAGAAGAAGAAGAAGAAGAAGAAGAAGAAGAAGAAGAAGAAGAAGAAGAAGAAGAAGAAGAAGAAGAAGAAGAAGAAGAAGAAGAAGAAGAAGAGTTGGCTTTTCTACCCTGCTTTTCTCACTCATTTAAGGGGACTCAAAGCGGCTGACAAAGTTTCTGTTCTTCTCCCCACAACAGAACACCCTGTGAGGTGGGTGGGGCTGTGAGAGCTCAGAAGAGAGCTGTGACTATCCCAAGGTCACCCAGCTGGCTCCATGGGGGAGGGCGGATTCGAACCTGGTATTCCCAGATAAGAGTCTGGCTCCCTGACCACTAGACCAAACTGGTTCAAAGGGCTCAAAGCAGCCCTTCCAGGTATGGACAAACTACAGAAACCTAGATTAAAGACCTTGAGCAATTTGACAGGCCCTAGGAATAAATGTAACAAGCTCTGAGCTACCAGGTATGGTGGGACAGTGCCTACAGTATGTAGCAGACGCCATTGCCCTCTTCCTTCAATTTCCACATGCAGTCCTGTGATCCTGCAGTCCTTCTCTGATAGTCCTTCACATCATATGACTTGAAGATTTCAGCCTCTCATTATAGCTAGTGGCTTCTTCAAAGATCCCACAGAAACAGCACCAGTTGGAATGTCAGTGGCTGTCAGAAAGGGTGTGCCCAGATATATATGCTCAGTCAGGGTGTAGGTGTCAGCCCCAATGCCCGATACTGCATAGTGGTGGTGTATTTTGCTGCTGCTACTTCAGATTTACCTGCTGCAGAACAATGAGCACTCACTCTGCAGTATCAGGTAAATCTGAAGTTTCCTGAAAGGATTGCAAGAAACAGCCAACGATAGCTGAGCCTGCAGTTCAGCTCCTGTTGGCTGCCCCATCCCACGTGATGTGCGCCTCATTGGTCTAGTGGTTAGGGAGCCGGACTCATCTGGGAATACTGGGTTCAATTCCACCCTCCCACATGAAGCCAGCTGGGTGACCTTGGGCTAGTCACAGCTCTCTTCTGAGCTCTCACAGCCCCACCTACCTCACAGGATGTTTGTTGTGGGGAGAAGAACAGAAAGTTTTGTCGGCCACTTTGAATCCACTTAAATGGGTAAGAAATGCGGGGTAGAAAAGCCAACTCTTCTTCTTCATTGTATATGCCATAGAAATATCACAACTTTCTCTGAGAAAGCTGTGAGGAGGCCGCTAAAGTTGGCACGTCACGTCATGGCTTTGCAGTAGGTAAGCTGTGCTTCTTTCGCTAATAGCGGATTTTATTCCGCTAATCAGGATACTACCAAAGTCATTCCTTCAAACGCTTTTATACCAACTGTACAGTCCTTTATGTCGGAATGTTATTTCACCTGAACTGTTTTAGAAAATGGTTTACTTTGGCTGATACGAGCAGCGTGTATGGTTTGGATAAAACATTGTAACTGCTTTTACCACATCTTTTCCTACCACAGCTTCTACACTTGGACCAATAGTTAAGCAGCTGCATTCTCCTGAGGAGAAAATATTCTTCTTTTTGCTTATGAGCTGGGCAGGCCGCTCTCTGGAGGCTTGGAAAGAAGAGGTTGGCTGTTTTGGGGCTGGCATTCAGCTGAAGCCCTGAGCTGAGACTTTTATATATGTCGTACTAATACAGTATAATAAAATTAATCCACCATGGAAAGTGCCAGATCACAAGGAGACCTGTAATCAAGTATCCTGGAATTTTTGGCCCCTTAAAAACTTTTAAAACACAATGGCTGATGTTGATTATAGTAGGCTGAGGCCATGGGTGTTCTCTTCCAGTGCTGGGGATCGTTTGAGGTGCCACGCAAGCACGCTGGTACATAAGATGACCAAAAATCCGAGCGCACATCATGCCACCTTCATCCTGGTGATGGCGCTGGCACACACGCAGCCGCACCGGCATCCAGACCAAAGATGATGGCACCCGGACCCCAGAGGACGGCACCCCTTACATGGATCTCTACTTCTGGTGAGTTTCCGGACGCGTGGGGTTGGGTGGGTTGGCGTCTACTAGCATTTGCAAGTGTGAATGCTAGTGCATGCCAGTGGGAGTGCACCATTCTTGCTCACACGTGACATATGCTGGTGGACAGCTCCGTGAATGTGTCAGTCTAGTGCACAGCAGAAGCAAAAGAAAGAAAGAAAGAAAGAAAGAAAGAAAGAAAGAAAGAAAGAAAGAAAGAAAGAAAGAAAGAAAGAAAGAAAGAAAGAAAGAAAGAAAGAAAGAAAGAAAGAAAAGCTAATTCAATGCTAGGAATAATTAGGAAGAGAATAGAAAACAAGTTAGCAAGAGTCATTTTGAAAGAAAGAAAGAAAGAAAGAAAAGCTAATTCAATGCTAGGAATAATTAGGAAGAGAATAGAAAACAAGTTAGCAAGAGTCATTTTGTCTCTTTGTAAAATCTATAATAAAGCCACATTTGAAATACTGTGCACAATTATGAACGCCACACCTCAAGAAGGATATTGTAGAACTGGAAAAGTTGCAGAGAAGGGCAACCAAACTGATTAAGGGGCTGGAACACTTCTCTTACAAAATCAGGCCACAACATCTATACCTCTTCAGGCTTTATAGATGGAGTTTAAGAGAGGGCCTGACTGCAGTATTTGAAATCAAGCACGATATAGAAAAGGGGAACAGAAAAAAATATTTTCCCTATCACCCAACACTAGAACCAGGGGGCACTCTCTGAAGCTGATGGGTAGGAGAGTGAGATCAGACAAGGGGAAGTATTTCTTCACCCAGAGGGTCATCAGTTTATGGAATTTGCTGCCAGAAGAGGTGGTGACAGCAACCAGCCTAGATGGCTTTAAGAAAGGGTTAGATAAATTCATGTATAGGTGTATCAATGGCTACTAGAATGAAGGTGTAGGTACATCCTCCAGGCTGGGGAGACAGGCAGGATGCCTGTAAACGCCACTTGGAGAGAGTCGATAGCAGATGAAGGTTTTGCCCCTGTCTTCTGCTCAAGATGCCTGTAAGCAACTGGTGGGCCACTGGGTGTGGCAGGATACTGGACTAGATGGGCTGTTATGTTCTCAGTTAGATTATCAAAATTCCACCTGCCCTCTCATCTATCTTTCATACTCTCTCCTCCTTTCTCTCTTTTTCACACTTGAATAAGCTAAGCCTGTCCAAACAATCAGTGCCAGTTTCTCTTCGGATCAAGAAGCATGAAGGTCAATAAAGCTTCATTTCCCAGGCCTTGTGAGCTTTGTCAGATTGCCTGGGTCTGCATGGCAGTCAGGGTGGGGGTGGGGGTGCGGTGATGTCAAAATGGCTTCAGTGTCACCTTCCATCTCCTCTCCCTGAGTATGCGGATGTGCCGTTGCAATGCTGCTTTCTTAAGCCTTTAAGCCATTCCATTCTTGGAGGCTAGAAAACAAGCAGGAGGAGCAAGAGGAAGAGGAAGAGGAGGAAGAGGAGGAGGAAGAGTTGGCTTTTCTAACCCACTTTTCTCACCCATTTAAGGGAACTCAAAGTGGCTGGCAAACCTTCTATTCTTCTCCCCACAACAGATACCCTGCAAGGTAGGTGAAGCAGAGAGAGCTCAGGTGAGAGCTCAGAAGAGAGCTGTGACTAGCCCAAGGTCACCCATCTGGCTTCATGGGGGAGGGCGGGATTGAACCCAGTACTCCCAGATAAGAGTCCGGCTCCCTAACCACTAGACCAAACTGGCTGCCAGTAGGAATCCAGCTGCCTGAATGCTGGTGGGGGTGTTCGGAGATTCCATGTGGTATTCAAATTGAATATTTGAATGTTCGAATTTGAATGAATAGAGAAAAATGAATGTATTCAGATTCAAATGCATTTGTATCTATTTGTATGAATATTCAATTCGTATTTGAATATAGGAATGTCAACAACATTTGTATGTGTCTGTATGCATCCATACACATCCCATTTTTATCCTGTATGGATCCTGTTTTTGTCTCGTACGTATCCGTACAAATGTGTATGGATATGAATAATTCATCCAAATGATTCGAAACATTCAAATTCATTTGAATTTTTTAAAAAATTTTGGAAAGACACTCAAGTCGAATTTGAACAAATTCAACCAAATTTCAAATGTTTCGAATATTGTTGTGCAAGCCCAGTGCAGTGCATACACAGGGCTCCATCCTTTCAGTTCATATCTTTTTAACTGTGAGTGACCAAACATTCCTTAAAAAAAACAAAGTGTGATATCTTCGGGATGTATATTTTACAACTGATTTGACAGTAAACCAGACTCTGACATGGCTAAACAACAAATTAATTAAAAGACTCTTAAGATCGCACCAAGCAGAGGGGGGTTGTCCAGAGGGGAGAAAGAATTTTGCATCATTGATGGAAAAGGAATGATTACTATAAGCTTTGCCCATTCTGGGTTCCTCATGTGAGCCAGTCTGGTCTTGTGGCTAGAGTGTTGTGCTCTTATCTGTCAGTCTCCCACACAAAGCCAGCTGGGTGGCCTTGGGCTAGCCACAGCTCTCTTTCTCACAGCCCCACCACCTACCTCACATGGTGTCTGTTGTGGGGAGAAGAACAGAAGGTTTGCCAGCCGCTTGGAGTCCCCTTAAGGGTGAGATAAGTGGATTAGAAAAACCAACATCTCCTCCTCTTCTTCATCTCTTCCTCCTCCTCTCTTACAGTGGGCCACTTTGAGGAGAAAATGGGCTGTTGACCTGATCCAGCAGGGCACTGGTTATTTCCTTATCTTTCTTCCACCAGAGACAACCAGCCTGGCCATAATCACATGGCTTTAGTCTGATTGCGTTGGCAGCCTCTCTTTCTCCACAAGACCTTAGCCATCAGCAGAACTGGGCAAGGCCTTCTGCTGCTGGTGTTCACCAGGTACATCCTGTTACATTTGAGCACAGATGTTCTTGTATCATCTTAACTTACCACTCTTTCCTGGAACTTACAGCTTTTTTTTCAAAAAGGGGGTGCTTTTCTTCTTCAGATGCATTTGCTACTTCTGGTTTGGAAGTTTGGAAGTAAATGAAACAGCCTTTAAACAAGAGTTTATACACGTATAAACATTTCTTAGCTCAGCCAAGCATTCAAACAGTGTGTTCTGCCAAACGTTCCATAGGAAGTATACCCCCCCCCACACACACACAAACCTTTCCCCCCTCCAGTGTCTTCTAATAAATTTAGGCAATATCTGAATGTAGCTCTTGTCAAACTTCTCTTTCTAGTGCTGTACAAATAAACAGATTGCACAACATAATGTACAAATGTTACATCCCTGGAACAAGGTCAGTCTGTGCCTACTTTTCTGGAAGATAGATAGTAAAGTAGTGTTAACATCCAACTAAGTTTTGCTGTTGGTCCAAAGGCAAAATCCAGTCTTGGCCTCCTTATTACAGGAAGCATCATGATACAGGTCAGCTCCAGACACCAGCCAAATGTTGCGCTAATGCCGTTCTAGAATACTTGCTTGTTGAACAGACAGCATGGGGATGCTGCTGCCTGTGCATGATATAGTAATGCACACATCTGGGTTTTTCAATGGCATGAAATGCATGGAAAAGCACAGTCACTGCCACCATGCATGCTCAGTCATCTTCCACCACCGCCCAGCACATGCTTGGTGGCCACAGCAAAGATGAAAGTTCTGTCCACAGGTTGAGTAATAATGCTGGGGGTTTGGGGGGGTTGGGAGGTGGCAAGACATGACTTAGAGTAGGGGTTCCCAAAATAGGTTATAGCAGGGAATCATTCACTCTGGAGAGTTGAAATTGGGCCAAGTTCATGGTGTCCTCTTCCTCTTGTCCTCTTGGGCTTAGCAAGCACCCATCCCGAGGCTCCAATTAGGCCCAGTTAGGCCTGAGCAAGAAGGACCGCCAGTGACACAGCACAATTGCCCCACATAGCCATCAGTGGGGGGGTCACTTCCAGTTACAATGGGCATGGCTGAGAGACACTGCTTCGTAGTGGCCTATGTAGCAGCCACGCAGCCTGTGCTCAGCTTTGTAGACAGCTACAAAGGACATGTGGGCCTACATAGCGTGTGTGTTGAGGGGTGGAGCCGGAGCTGCCCCTCTGCAAATGGCGGCCTCTAGGCCCACCCCAGGACTCCATTGGCCTGACATGCATGCGGAAGCACACTCTGTGATCTGTTCTTCATGGCAGAAGGCCAGATTGAAGACATGATTAAAAAGGTCTACCACTAATCCAGATTTAAGAGCCCAAAGACCCCAATAAATCCAGAATTCAAAGGCATTTGTGCAGACAACACGTTCCTCATGGTTTCCTCCGGAGGTACTTGGCGGATCCATACCAGATTCTTTCCTACTTGGGTCTTTGGGGCCCATGAGGAAACAGCCGTTGAGAAATAGTGATTCTGTATTAAGACTGTATGTTTTTCCTTTTAGCTAACACTTTTTCTTATATCAGTGTTCAAGAAGCTTCTTTTGTTTAAGCATTAACTGAATACAGGAAGAAAGCCCTTGAACGCTGATAACTTTTAAAAAACTAAATAATTCATTTACTTGTAGTTATTCTGAAATGGAGTTAAATACATTTTTAACCTATGCTAGTTGTAACAGTTATATAATTTGCATTTTAAATGTGTGATTTGTTAAGGCTTTTGCCAGAACAGTTAGGTTTTGACTTGTTATGTCTCAGAGAAGTAGCCACACAGAAAGAGTTAACAGGGCATTATCATGAATAAATATTCAGTTCAAATGCACTATTTTTAGAATACATCACGCCGTTCCAATTTGGGATGCTAGTGGTGTATTGGAAGATTCAAACATATATCTCTTTATTTCTTTATTCCTGTCTTCCAGACAGATTGCAGGAAGGAACTTCTTCTTTGCTGGCAAATCCTTGACCTCAGGAAGAGCACAGCCACCCGCAGCTGCCAGCAGCAATTTCATTCATTCTAAATTCTGAATGCACTTATCGTCGCGCGATTGAGGCACACAGTAGGTATGTCATTTCTAAAAGGACAAATCTCCACTTTTCCTTCATTGATAGCGCTCCCAGCATTTGCACTTCAAAGGTCAACTGAATTAATTTCAGACAAAATGTAAATAAGGCACCTAGATGCTAATCAAGAAAGTAAACACTGACGCTGTTTTCATTTCCCCCCATGAATAAAACAGCATGTTACCAAGGTAAGCGCCTGGCAGAACATTTTGAGGTGCTGGCTGTTACAAGCTCCCTTGGTTAACATAACATGGGGGGAGACAGAAAAAAGGTGTAAATCAAGGTAGAAAAGTTGCCTTGCTTCATTTTTTTTAAAAGTAGGCAGTAAGTTATCTGTTAAGGCTTGCCCAAGACCTTCTGCGGCCTTGAGGAAGGGACGTTCTCCTGTTTTGGGTACAGATACAGAAATGTCTGCTGATTTCATTTTACTTCAATGCAGGTGAATTAATGGATAGTGTTGTTCCTGCACCAGAAGGCAGTGGGCTAAGAACATAAGAAGAAAAGAGGGGACCTTCTGGATCAGGCCACAGCCCATGTGGTTCAGCATCCTGTCTCCCACAGTGGCCCAAGGGCATCTCAAGCAGAAGACGAAGACAAAACCTTCATCTATTCTCAAATTCCTGCAAATGACCTTGAGAGGCATCTTGCCTGTTTCTCCAGCCTGGAGGAAGTACCTAGGCATTCTACTAGCCAATGACACACCTGTCATGCATGAATTTGTCTAACCGTAGTCTACCTTGTTTAATTTAAGCCCCCACCAACTTCTATTTTTGAAGATCTATCTTTTAAGCAAGGATTCTTCCCTGGCTCTGAAACAGGGACTTGTCCTATAGAGCCACCTTCATTGTTGTACCTAGTGGCAAAATGAGACCAGGGGGAAGAAGACAGTGGTAAGACAGGAAAGTTTCATAAAGCATAGGTCATGTTCGCACTTGGCAATTTAATCTGATTTTAAACCTTTTTTAAAAAAAAAATCAGCAAGGTCAGGTTTTTTGTGTGTGTTCCCACTGCTAGTTTATAATGCAGACTCACTCTTCATTCTTCAGTGCCCGGCAAGAAAGGACCCCCTGCCCCTCTCTCCTCCCCTCAGCATAACCCCTTCCCCATGCAGTCAGCAAGTGGACACCATCATACCCTGACTTCACTGGGGTGGGCAATTCAAACCCCACCCTCTATATAAACCTGCCCTGCAAGAGACTATGGAGTCCTTTGGCAGCAGTTGTTGTTCACCGCTTCTGGGTGTGGTTCACCATCCTGTCATCTATCAACAACACAGTATGGGGAAGTAGGGATGCCAGGGGACAGTGGGAACAACACAACAGGAAGATGACTCTATAAGGAACTGGAGATACCTGTGGAAACCTACCAAGAACACTTAGGTGATCTTTGGTTGCACGTATCTTGGAGTCAATGCATTCACCCTTCAAGTGATCCAACAATTGAAATATGATTATGAGCCATACGGCAGTTACTGTAGCTGGCAAGGACTATACCTATGACTCTGCAAGAGATCCTGGCAAGCACCCAAGGTACTACAGTAATTCCAGCTCCAGAGAATCTGGATACCATGGTGATCCCAACTACTTTTCAACAGTAAACCCTCAATCCACCTTGACACCAGTTACTCAAGCAATAGTTCCATTAACTTAAGTGCCACCATTGATTGGGGGGTGGGAGTCCATCCCATATGGCACTTCACTTTTTTCTATCCCAGCCCCCCCTGCCCTGATCTCACTCATCATTCAACCATCCCCAGTAGTTCAGGCAACTCCAGTACCCAACTGGGTTCTCCACAACCTCAGCCACATCCTCCAGCTCCAGAAGCTCCAAACCCCCAGCCTCAACCACAGGATCCAGTACCTGGTATTAAGGTTAGGATTAGCTCTCGTTTGCTGTTCTGGCAGTCCTGTCTGGACTGGTGGGAACATTAAACTTTACCTTATATTGTGGCACGTACTGATCACGTATTGAGCACTGATCATTCTGCAGTAAGGTAAATTTGAAGCAGCGGCGGCATAATGCGCCATCACTACGCAGGATCAGGTGTCAGGTGTGACACCCATGCCTTGGTTGTACATTCCAATGTGCAGGTTTCTTAATTCTGGACCCATCCTTATCCCGACTCATAATGTCTGTGAAGGCAGGAGACCTGAGTGAGATTACTGGAAAGAGAGCTGTGATCCCAGCACTAGGAGTGCATGACAGATGAGAATCCCAGCAGGGTGCAGTTAGCACCCTGGTGTCAGGCTCCCATCCTGGTCATGGTACAGGCACTGAGGTCTTCAGAGATGTCAGGAAATTACTGGCCAGTGGTGGCAAAGGAATTGTTCTGGCCAGCTGTGATTGAGTGTGGCAGAAATTACAGTCAAGATGAGGTCCCTGAAAGAGGGGATGGTGGAGCAGGCGCAGGTGCCCGGCCAATGAGGGGCCACCCCGCGAGCATGCTCAGAATGTCCCCGGCCTATTTTAGCCAGAATTGGGCTGACAGCAGAAGGTAAGCACCATTCATGTGCATGCACAACCCTGGGGTGGTTTGGGAGGTGCTGAGTGGGGGTCCTGCCACTTGCATCAGCCTGATCCTGGCCGATGCAGGTAGCAGGACCCCAGGGAAGGGGCCCACCTGGCCTCCCCACCTCTGGCTGGAAAGTGTCCTTTGCCTGCGAGTACAGACGGGGAAGTGTACTCAATGCGTTTGGGCTGAAGTGTCCTGAGCTGTCTTCACCTTAGTGCGAAAATGCCTCTGGATCTAGCTAATACAGAGATAATATGGATCTAGCTAATATAGATTAACTGAGGTAAGTGGAAAAAGGGCCTGAGATGAAGTAAAGTTTACTGACTAAAATATGGTAGTTTACACTTATTTTCTATAGGTCCCAGAGTCTTGCCCTGAAGGTGCCACTGTCTAGAATAGAAATTTGAGTCAGAATGGGATTTTTTAAAAGGAAAAATAACTTTGCTACTCTGCCAAGTGTTACACAAATACTCAGACAAAGGTTCTGATGTCAATTTTTATTTTGTTCCTTTTTATAAATGGGCACAACACAGGAGTAATAAAAAAAATAGACATTACCATTACAGTGCTACATTGGCAAAGATTATTTTTTAAATATTTTAAAGAAGTTTGGCCATTGACTCTGGACAGAAACAAGTTATATGCTTTATTTTGTTCCCCACCCACTATTTTTAAACAGACACTAAATAGCAGTTTCAGTACTAAACTCTAGAAGAGTTATGTACATACAAAAATTGTTTCTGACGTATTTTACTTTTAAAAATATTTACAGGAATTGCTCCCCAATGTTAGTAAAATAACACACCTCTATGGTTTGGGAGAGTATGTGTTTGCTTGCTTGTGCCTCATGTTGACACCATTCTTTGTAATATTTTTTCTCCTAAAGGTTCGCACAAAATACATGAAGCAGTTCGTATTTGCTTTTCAAAGTATGCTGAAAAGCAAGTTTGGGGTGGATATCAATGCTAAGTTTTTCTGAAATTTTATACACGTTACGTTCCTATTTACAAAACAAGTGAGCTGATTTTTTTATTTTTCTCAAGAGGCAAAAAACAGTGAATTTGTTAGCAGGCCGTTCAGTTGGCAAGTACTTTTTTTAAAAAAAGCAGTGTTATAAAAGTGTTTTCAAACAGTTTTTGCTTCAGTCTGATTTGATTGTCAATTGTAAAGATACTATTTTGATCTCTCGCTCACTCACACACTCAAATGGCATCAATGATTCAAGGGTAGAGATATGCACAAATGGGTTTTTTGGGCATTCAATTTGCAATGAATCGAATGTTAGAAAATTCACATTAATTCGTATTATTTGCATTAATTTGCATGTATTCATATTAATTCATACGGATATCCAATACGAACAAATATGTATCTGATACGTATCCCGTAACAAATCTGCTTGGAAAGCTTCGAATCTGACCTGAATCCACTTTTAATCTGCTCTCGATCCATGTTGAATGTAGTTTGGATCCGTTGCAGATGTGACTGCCACAGCCGCTTTTCCACAAGCAAGCAAATATAAACAGGTCTTTTAATCTTATCAGCCTGAGAATTCACAAATTCCTGAACTATCCATGCAAATGTCCAGAAACATTCATATTCGTACTAATGTCAATGTGCAAATGTCGTTACGTTCAATTCATGTACGAATGTGTAAGTTCAGACGAATCACAAATGTTACGAATATTCGTGCACATATTCAGCGGCGCTAGAATTCTGGAACTTTGGAGAGAGAATCAAATTCAGGATTGTTTTTAAAAATATCAGGGCCACAGTGAGTGCCTCCAGACATGGACTAATGCTGTTCTGCTGGAACTATACTAAGAATGCCACACATAACTGTTGCATTCTCAGTATAGTCCTGGAACACGGAGGCGATATTCTGTAATATCGCTATTATGGGAAATCCACCAATGATGCCAGCTTTCCTGTAACAGAGATACTGCTGACTTCTCTGCTGACTCCTTTCATGATCATTGCTCTGGCAGCTACCCCGACATCAGCCAAGTCCAAAGGGAAGTGGGTGGGAGTTTTGGCTGGCTTCCAGGTAGCTGCAAGTGGGACAGTCACAAAAAAAGCCAACAGACCCCAGGTAAAAGCCCATGATTTCCTCCTGCATTTGGAGACAATAGGAGGGTCTTCTTCAGATTCCACCATTTTCCTTCTTGACACACAGAGGTCCGCAAACACTGGACAACAGGAATTTGAAACGAAAAGTGGATAAGGCTCCCCTTAAAAATGAAATCATCTCTTTTAAGACAAGCCTATACCCAGTCATCTATGAGAAAGCTGAACTACAGAATTACTTTGGAGTTATTTGTAATATTAAAAACTCTTTGATTTTTTTTGTCTTCTGGAAGTTTTTTTTTAATTCTAATTTCAAAATATTTCAGCTTAGCCCTGAAGATTCAAGAAGGAGAAGAAGAAGAAGCAGAACTAAATTACAAGGAGATAGAGAGGAACCTTTTACCCAAATTGTCCCCAAGCAGTCTAAGGCCCTTTCTGCACTTATCTCTGTGTGGTCCAAACCAGTGGGTCTGGACCAGCCAGGCCACTGGTTCAGACATAGAAAGGTATGGTCTGGAACGGAAGACACCTTGGGTTTCCAACCAATCCCTGTCTTGGTCCCAAAGCTTCTGCAAGCTCTTGAGGTTGGTCTCTGATGAATCCAAATGCATCAGGGAATCATTTGGTGCACCACCCAAACACATTCCCAGTAGTCCTGATCACAGAAGTGAGTCTCCTGCACACCTCTGTGGTTTGGGCCAGATACCACTGGTCCATTGATAGACCCATTTAAATGGGTCTACTGATAGTCCTAACCACTGCCTCCATCTACTGCAGCTGAGCATACCAGTGGAGGAGGAGGCATCACAGGTTCATGTTAATGGGCAGACTGAGGAGGCATTGAAGTGGGATCTTAGTCTGGACTAAAGTAATATCCCAGACTGCATTCACACCTAAGTTTTAATCCAGCTCCAGTCGACTTTTAGAAGGAGAGAACACTTCAGCAAAGTGACAAGTTGATTTCATTTAGCACTATCTAACACAGAAAATCTACTTTGAAGTTAGATAATGTGGAAAGAAAATGACTGTTCACTTTGCTGGTGTGCTCTTACATTCTGAAGGTGTACTGAAGCTGGACACAGCCCCAGAATACAATCCTACCATCCACAAGCTAGTGGTAGGCCCAAATCTAGGTCCTGCTGTAGTCTGCACCAGTATATGGATGGCAAGTTCCTCTTCTGGGATATGATCCAGAATGATGTCCAGTGCAGAAAGGGGCTGAATTCGCACTTAGGCCTCTGGCACACCACCAGGACAGCTCTGGTACAGATATTCCGCTCCAGACCTGTCCTAATGGCACACCAGAGGCCTAAGTGTGAATTCAGCCTGGGTCTAACTTGGTCCTGGAACGCTGAGTGACACAGAATGGAGGAAAGAGTGTAACAAAGAAAAGATAATGGAAGGGATTTGTTTTTAAGTCACACCTAACTTTGTTTAAACCCTACACAACGTGTTGCAGGTGACAATTGTTGAGTTAAAGGCAAGTTTAATCTTGGGGCCAAAGCACAAGCAATTTTATCACATCAGCCTTCGATCTCTGAAGAATCCAGATTCCACGGTGCTCAGCCATACAAACTTGAACTCTTTATTTACATTTTTTCTCTCTTTTCCCTCAATCTTTCCGTGTCTTTCTCACTAATCCACATATATATTGACCATATATATATGTGCATACGTGCATGAGCACACAAAAGTGTGCACATGTGAACATTCATGTAGGTGCTACACACGCACACACACACACCATTTATAATATCTCCATCATCAGACCTCTGCCCATCATACTGGTTTTGATACATTCAATAGATTTGAATAAGCCAGTAGAGAAGACTCTAGCAAGACATTCTGTAACAGGATCAGCTAAGGCTCTTGTACGTCTTAAACTGAGGGAGGAAGAGACTCCCATTCACCTTTAAAACGGAACAATACTGTCATTTTGTTGGTGAGATGGAAGGAAATCTCCCCTGGTTGTAGAGATCAGAGTCAAGCGAAGCAACTTGGACCAAAGTCTAATCAAGATCTCTCAGAAGAAGAGCAAGATGAAAATGGTATGATGAATAGTCATCGTACAGCCCCTGTCTTCATTGCGGAATGACAATGAATTTTCAGGTAGAGGATAATTTTGTCCAAACAAACCACTGAAGTTCCAGTTCTGTGATGGGGAAGAACACTTATTTCATGAACAACCTGGGATGAAGAACCTGAAGCCTTCCAGTTCCTGTTGAGCAGTAGGGACTGGTACTCATTTTAGCTCTTGGTGCAGAAAATGCAAAGCAGCGAAAAGGAAGCTACAGCAGGCAGCAGAATAGGGACAGCTGATCATATAGAAGGCCTCATAACTATATAAATAATGCAAAACTATGTAAATGATGACTTCACTGAAATTTGGCCCCACTGAATGGAACAGATTATAAACTGCATTCCTAGAGGGGCAGGTGCAACTTGTGGGAGGTGCGTGGAAGCCACTACTGAGGCAGGAAGTGTGGTGAACAAATGCCACATGCCCTTGCAGGACACGGTTCCCACCGGGGCCACATTTACACAGATCAGAAATGGCTCTGAAAGTCAGCCATTTTCAATCTGGTGCAAGAGCAGCCCAGGCGGAAGCTGGGCAGGAAGTAACCTCTTCCTTTCCTGCTGTCTTCACAGGAGAGATTGGAGGAGGCAGTTCAGGCACTGACAATTGCCCTGAGAGTCACTGAGAGAGGACAACAAGAAGGTTGGCCTACAGGATGTTTCTTGGCCCATAGGTGCCCAGATGGTTGTCCGTCATGGTTCCAGAAAGGCCATCCAGAGTAAGGATGTGCACAAATGAAATTCATATGTTTGTTTCACCATCAAAGCGAACATCCATTTGTCTTTTCATGGTCGAACCATTTAATAAACAGGTTATTTGCATTCAATTTTGCACTGTTTGGAAAACAATTTTTTTTTCCATTTAAAGAACACTTTTCATGGGCAAAAACACAGCAGAAACCAAGTGTTTGATCGAATTCTTCACTTTTGTAAGTGAGAGATTGGTTTGATTCAACTGAAAAAAATTCAAATGGTTATGCATGGACATTTCAATGCAAATATCCAGGAACACAAACTACAAACTATTTAATCAAATTTTCAAATGTGGATCAAATTTTGCACATCTCTACTGGGGTGTGCGTTCTTACAGATGCAGGCATCCATATATAACCAATCATGATCTAAAACTTCCATGAAAGAAATGAAGAGCATGAAATCAAGTTCAGAACTACTGGTGGAGTCCAGTCTACCTTGTGGGACAATCACTTCTACCTCCAGAGGAATAGCAATCTATTCCATTTCCAATTCTCTCATCCAATTCCAATTCTGTTCCTTGTTCCGCATAAATACATGAATGCACATTAACGTGTTTTTTTTAGCTTATGAGCAAACTTTCAAATGTTCACACTTGTACATATGTATGAAGTCCACATATATGCAAATGTGTAAATTTCAGTTTGAATGCAGAAATTATTTCATATTCATTTGGATTTATCTGTTTGAGAAACAGTATAGAACTATATATAAACAGAATCCCATGCAAATGAGTGTGCGGATGGGAATCTATTTGGCATACAAACCATCACCAACCCCAAAACCTTCAAAACTGAGCAAGAGTTGCTGCCCTATTCCTACTACAATGTTCATCATCCTAACAGCTGGCTCTACTGACATGAACTAAGACAACAAAACACCTGGAGACCCGTTAGTTCCTCACCCCTGCAACTGAAGAACAGCTAAACAAGTTGTTTCTTAAATTTTGAGATCATGCTGAAACTGTGGATATGGCATCATCTGGAAGTCTTCTGGATGATTGCCCTAAGGATAGTATGATTATTTCTTGCATTTATACACTTATTAACAAGACCTCTCTAAACATCTCACACTTCTGCTCTTTCTTGGGAGTTTTCCCCACTGAACTCAATAGGACCTACTGTACATTGTAGCAGATACAGCTAGGATGGTTTAACAGGATCTGAAGGGTTCCATCAGGTGAATTAACATCATGTTCTTGCTTTTCAAAAACCTTAAAAATGCCATACTTGATCTGCCCCCTCCAATTCAGAGCCTATCAGATGCCTCAGTCTATAATTACCATCATGCCTGACAAGTGATTTTGGGATGGTAGTCCAAATCACAAAGGAAGAGCCAAATTCATATCAGCATTATTGCTTCAGCAGCACTTCATACCTCATAGTGCCTTAAAGAACATAGGTGACTTAAGGCACTTGTTGCCGAGCAACAGCAGCAACCTGTGAACTGAGGTCATGAAGCATTAAATTCTCTTTAGCCCACCAAAACTGGGACTCAGTTCCCTGTGCATTGAGCTCCACTTCAGGAAGGTCAAGGAGGCTCTCATTACCCTGGTGTACCACCTCACTTTCACACCATCTGAATCCAAGGGCTGTTTCTGCCTGAAACAAAGAAGATGGAACCTTATGTCACCTACAGAAGCTCAATGGACTGACAGTGACTTCTTATTTCTGCACATAAGTGAGGCATTGATCCTGTATTTCCACATCCCTTCCCTGCTCCTCAGGAAAAATAAATAGAAAAAACTGAAGGCCTCACGTTATCTTATGAAACAGAGATGGTTCTGCTGTCCAACACTCTTACCTTTTCTTTGGGCTTTTCTGACATTGTTCCACCTTACTGATTCTGCTTAGTAGTGTTTTCTGTTAGAACAAGACAAGATACCGCCCAGGGCATTCAAGGGAGCAGCCAAGGTGAGCAGCACTTTCAATGTTCCTTTTCCAATGAGTTGATCTACCCCATAAACAAGGCCCAGGGACCCTCCAGACAAGGAGAGAAAATGCTGGCTTTCTCAGAGATGCTGGCGTTCCCCATTTCCACCTCCCTGGAGTCTGCCAGACTGACCCAAATCTAACCAGCTTTTTTTGTGGTGCCTTGCACAGTTTGGTGGCACACCCCACCATTTAAGCCTCCATTAAGGCCAACAGAGGCAGAACTATCTTGCATGTGGGCCAGATAAATGATGTGCAGTCAGACAGCACTAGTTTTTCTTGGGAAATGCAGGCAATACCACACCTCTGAAGACCTTTCTTTTTAACACCTGAATAAGTTTAATCCTTTTTAACACTTATTATCCTGTTTTAATTAGCAAAGGATGATTGGAAATTTATTGCTGTTGTTTATTCTTATCTTTATTTGTAAATTGATCTTGATATGGTATGTCCTAAGAATAGAATAAATTGCATTGGTAGGCTATTATTTATTTTGTAATTTGTAGTTTGTAGTTTTTAGACTGTAATTATGTACCGCCCTTTGGTGGAAAGAGCAATATAAATAAACGTTATTATTTATTATTATTACTAAGTAGTAAAGGAGTCAGCACATTTAGAAATTAGTTCCAGAATTTTACGCTAGACCACTGTTTTAACTCTGTAAAATCACAAAAACTCACGATGGTCCCTCGCAGCTTCAAAATGTATGACAAATTTGCATCACTGTCTATGATCACTACCCACAGTAGGACATTCTCCCTTCAAAACCTACATGCTTAAACCTTTACATGCACTTTCCCTCCTCCTTTCAGTAAAGTGTAATGAATCAGCTCATTCCAATAATAAAAATGATTTTTGCTGTCGAGGACCAGCTGCACACCATATATTAGAGGTGTCTTAAAATGAAAAACAAGCTTTCTGCTCCTATGTTGATGTCAATCCCTACAATATTGGGGCACCTCAGCTTCTCCCTTCAAAATAACCTCTAGTTATTTTGCTCATCTCAGTGTTCAAGACATCTCTTGTTTTCTGGAGCTTTCCCCCAGGTTTTCACACTCCAGTCCACATTTCCAGTTTTATCTCCCCAGCTTTGCTAGAAGCCACCCCTGCCTTCAGTGCTACTGGTCATGGCAGCTATCACTCTTTTCCACAAGATGACAGGTCTGTTTCCTGGCCCTCACATGGCTTTAAGCTGGCAGATTCTCTACTGCCCTAAAGAAAGCTGTAAGAAACAAAGGTGAGTTTTGAGATGTATGAGGAGCATCTGTGTGGTTTTGCTGATGCACAAGCCAAGAAGAACCTAATAGGCAAAAACGTCTGCCCAGAAAGAGCTCACTAAGTTGTGGTGCAGTGGATATGTGGAGCCACAAGTTAGTTTCACGCAGTAACACCACAAAAGAACACCCAGAGTATTTCGCCCCAGAAAGGTGGATCAGAAACATTTTAGCCCTCTCTGTGCTGGGCCTTATTATGGGTGAATCCCAGAACAGGGACCCACCATCTGCATGCTAGTACAGACAACAGCAGGCCCTGCCATTAGTGATGTGTACGAATATTCAAAACATCAGAACTTCGATTGAATTTGTTCGAATTTGGACATTTTAATCCGAGTCAGATGTCTATAAATTCAAATTTAAACATTCAAACAAATTTCAAAGTTTTGAAACATTTGTACAAATTATTTGGACATTCGTATGTGTATGGTTACATACACAATATATACCTGCCTGTACGCATCTTTCCAGTATCTGTACACGTTTGTATGGATCCATATGGGATAAATACAGGATAAATACAGGATGCGTACGGGAAGTGTACGGGCCCACACCAATGTTGTCCATGTTCATATTTGTAAATACGGATCAAAAATGCTCCTGTTTTTATTTTTATTGAAGCATTAGAATTTGGCAGGAACTATTCAGTAATTTAACATGGGAGCTGGAGGATGAACCCAGAATTTGCCTGAATGGCATTGTTAACTGTGTCCATAATAGAACTATATTCTCAGATGGCAGTTTCAAAGATCAGACAACCCAAATAGTTAGGAATTATGGCTATTAACTGTGTGGTTTGCAACCCAAGTTGCAAGACGCTTGTTCCTACAGTCCACATGCAGTGCTTCCAAACACGTTAAAATGAGAGATCAATCCCATTCCACACATTCTGTCCCCCATACGCGCAACTCGCGTGGAACTATGAAAGCTGATGATGAAGAAGAATTGGCTTTTCCACCCTGCTTTTCTCACCCATTTAAGGGGACTCAAAGTGGTTGACAACGCTTTTCTATTCTTCTCCCCACAACAGAACATCCCGTGAGGTAGGTGGGTCTGGGAGAGCTCAGAAGAGAGCTGTGACTAGCCCAAGGTCACCCAGCTGGCTTCATGGGAGAGGTTGTAACCAAACCTGGTAATCCCAGATAAGAGTCTGTCTCTCTGACCACTAGGCTTGTGCACCCCAGCTCCACTGATCTTAACTGAACCTTCCTTTCCTACCCACCTAGTTCTTCCATCACATCCCCATTATCAGGACAGCAATAGATGGCACTCTTGATGTTGATTGGGCGTGAAGCCACTTCCTTTGGCTTTCAAACTGGAGAGGGGACTCATTGTGCTTTTCATATTTCTTTTTCAAACATTGATGAACATGCCTTCAGACTGAATAAAACATGAATTCAGAGCTACTGCTTAGGGAAACTTCACCTAGAGTTAACAGATGCTCTTGAGGGCCTCTGAAATACCTTCTTAAACAGGCGATGCTGCAGATTGCCATTTTCTGATGCCTCACCTTTTTAGATTTTTCTCATCTATGGCTTGAATTTTGTGCACATTCGCTTGATACTGTGGGTGTGTCCAGACTTGTTAATACTGCACAACAGAATGCGCAGCCGCGTTGGAGGCGCCACACAAGATGGTCGCTGGATTGTGGTGGCAACACATCATACCAACGCTTCTGCGAATTTACTTAATGCTGATATATCAGCACTCCCTGCGCAGTATTAAGAAACGTCAAATCTTCCTCCCAGTCCAGACAGGATGGTGATAACAGCCAACAACAGCTGGGAGGGCAGCCCAGCTCCCATTGGCTGCCCTGTCCCATGTGACGCACGCGCCAACGCAAACTCTCGCAGCTTCCGAGGAGGAAGCTACAAGAGGCTGCTCTAGTCTGGATGGTGGGAGGTCACTTAATTTTCCTACAACTGTGGATTTTATTCCACTAGTCTTGGGGAGGGGAGGCTACGTCTCGATGGTAGTTCATACTTAGCCAAGTTTGTCTGAATATTGCACAAAACATCTCACAATTTCATTCTACTGCATAAACTTTGAATATTGGAATTTTGCACAACCTTTTATGACATCATCTGCATTTTGTGCAAAAAGGAAATCTGAAGCAGTGAGGATGCTATACTCTTCCCCACCCCTCCTGACTCCAAATTTTTGGTGGGCACCAAGTAACACGGCATCATGTTTGTACAATCCTCTGCAAAATTTGGTAAGAACTGGTCAGTCAACTTGAACAGGTGACAGAGGCTTCAGATGTGGAAGTGCATGGAGGCATTAGCTTTGCTGCTCTTTCTTCTTTCATCTTTTACATAGTGAATTTCAAAGCCAACATGAGATTCCTACATGGGAGAGATGTTTCGGTTCCATGCCCTACATGGCCCCAGCTATTTCTATGATGGCATGTGACTATCAAGGACATAACTTTCATTGAGGAAGTCTGTTTTCGTACTTGGGGCCCAAGAGGCAAAGGGCTTTGGGAGCATTTGTGTGGCTTCTGAGTTTGAGATTAACATGCTTGTGATCTCAAGTCTGCAATGTATCTTGACTTCCTTGCAAGGGTCCCACTTTGACTGATTTGTTTCCATGAACTTGGATCAAAAGTGTTTCCTGGTACACTGCAGACACACCCATTGACCTTTCTAAGCATGTGCCCTCTCTTTTGGACCCATGGACATACTGGGCTTGCAAACCCAGAAATAAATCCTATGGGTAGTTGGGATTGCAGTGGAACCCTGTTTGGGTGGGCGAAAGTGAGGCTTTCAGCTATCAAAAGCACCTGGTACCCTTGGTTGGGCCACCTGCAGCATGGCAAATCACCCCTCGATCTGATGTATCCAGATTTCCTTCCACACTATAGCAAAAGCTGATTTCCAACACCAAAGAGGACCAAAACAAAATGGCAAATCATCATCCAGCTTTCCCACTGTACACACAATGCCAGGAACCTTTTTGCCCCCTTATGGTCCCAATCCACAGGCCACAATTCTTTTTCCTTTCGCTTTTAAACCTCATGCCAAACTCATTCGTAGGGATGTGCACAAATATTTGAAGACATTCAAAATTCGATCGAATTTGTCCAAATTTCGACATTTAAATTCAATCGGATGTCGACAGATTAAAATTCAAACATTCGAATGAATTTTGAATCTATTTGAATCATAGAATCATAGAATGGTAGAGTTGGAGGGGACCTCCTGGGTCATCGAGTCCAACCCCCTGCTCAAGGCAGGATCTCCTAAACCATCTCAGACAGATGGCCGTCCAGTCTCTGCTTGAAGACCTCCATCGAAGGGGAACCAACCACCTCCCGTGGCAGCCTGTTCCACTGGTTGATCACTCTTACTGTTAGAAATTTTTTCCTAACATCTAAACTAAATCTTTTCCCCTGCAGTTTCACCCCATTGTTTCTCGTCCTTCCAATAATTTGTTTGAATTATTCGGACATTTGTACATGTACAGGTTCATACACAATGCGTAATTGCAAGTACGCATCTTCCCTGCATCCATATGCATTTGTACGGATCTGTATGGGATGAAAACGGGTTGCATGCGGAATAACTACAGGACGTATACAACGTGTACGGATGCGTACAGGACACATACTGATGCGTATGGGCACATATGCTGTTGACAGTCATAAGTGCAAATTTGAATTGAAAATTCAAATGAATAGATCTGAATTTGCTTCATTTGAATCAAATTTGAGTAAATTCAAATTTCAAAGATTCAAATTGAATTGAATTTTTGGATATTCAATTTGAATCGAATCCCAAAAATTGCATTTGTGCACACCCCTACTCTTTCGGCCTTCTGCTTTCAATATTATTCAGTTTGTTCCTGTGTCTCTCCGTTGAGACCAACACACCTGTGTTACTTGGGCTCAGACATGCTTCTCGCTGCCATCTGAACTGGGACTTGCTAGTATCAATCACGGCCTTGCAAAAACATTCTAACGGTGACGCAGAGCTAAAAGAAGAGTTACCACGTACAGATTGCTTTTCACCAGTGTTTCCACAACAATCATTGCATTTTTGTACACTTTGGTGTTGTTGTTTTTTCCTGCTTATGGTATGACCACGGACATGTGTACCACTTTTATTTTATTGCATTTTCCCCAAAGCTCAGATTTTTCTGGATCAGTTACCAATGTTGTCTCTGCATGGCGTTCTGTATCATATGAAATCTGTGGCCCAGCCCCAGCCTCTGCCCCACATTGCCATGGGAAGCATTCGTGTGATATGTTATTCTTCCTAGCCTAATGTTCTTCTATGAATTACTCCTTAGAGTATGCAGGATTTTCCCTGCCGGACATGTATGCACTTTATCACATTTTATTCACTTCAGTTTATTTACAGTCATTTGGAGCCAAAATGTTTTGCGGCATTGCGGCCTGGTGTGGCATTCTGCTCCCTCGTGCCCCCACTAGAGAGGAAAACGACCACACCACTGCTTGAAAGAAAGATGTGAAAACATTATCTATTTCCTACACATTTTGAAGAGAACTTGCCTTTCTCATGTAAATCCCTGCCTATGAGGGAGAAACAAAATCTTTGAAAAGTATCCCCTGGTCAGCCATTTAAGCTTGCAATACTGAAAAGGCTGAGTTGTCTGTGTCACTGTGAAAACCAGCCGGACAGACCCACGTACAGGCATCAACTGTAACCTTCTGCAACGTTGATCTCGGGTAACCTTGCTCTAGGTAGGTAGCTTTAAAGTGTCTGGCAGTTTGTGAACATCGGTGGGATGAAGGGAGGTGCTCTCAGAAAGGAAACAACACACAGCCACAAAAGATGTTCTCTGCACACCAAGTGAGGCCTCCCAAGGAAGCAATCCAAGAGCCTGGCTCCAGCAGAGTCAATTCACTTAAGAGTGTGCAGCGAGGGCAGACCTAGATTATCTCGTGTTCCGTCCCCTGGCTCTGGTAATCAGGGGAGTGAAGGACTCGCCTCCAAGGAGCATTGCAAAGATCCCGAAACCAAGAACTGTAGAACCTCATTTAAAAAAAGGGGAGGGGCTCTTGTCCTGGCAGAGGTGCCCACAATGCTCTGGAAAAGCTGCTCATGGAAGTGCTCACCCAAGGGATGCAGCAGGAGAACCAAAATGGACAGCTGTTTCCTCCACGCACCAATGTTTCCTTTCGAAGTGCCGTCTTCTGCTAGGAGAAGACATAGGAACTTCTTATGTTTCCCATTTCTTTTAAAAATGCGTGACACTTCTTCTTGTTAAAATTCACAGACTTCATTAGAAAGAGAGAAAGAGGCTGGATGAATAATAAGAGAGATTGGATTGGTCTTTTCTTAAAAAAAGGACACCTTCAAGAGAGAAAAAGGAGGCGAGGCGAGGCACTTGTGGTTCTGTTTTATGCATAGAACTCCTCTTGTTTGTCAGGCTTTTGATACGTGACACTCGCCTGCTTGGGTTCCTCCAGGGTATAGCTTCCCTCGTCCTTCTTCTTCATCCGGTAGATCAAGAGCATCACCAGGAAGGCGGCAAAGAGAGCTCCGACGACCCCGCCCACAATCACAGCTGCAAAAGGAAAAGGACAGTTACCATCATCGGAGGAGCCACACCATGGGCGTTCCTGCTACTCTGGGGCTAGAAGAGTGCTGTCCACAGGCCCTCTTCTCTCCTGGCCACAAGAACACTGAATTTGTTACCCTATTTTGATGCTTATAGCTGGGACTGTTTTGAAAGGCACAGGGAACGGCACTACTTGTGTAGCAGATAATTTGGACCTCTCCGCACAGGGGAAGCTCCGAGATGGTACATCTGCACCTCATGGAGCTGTTTCTTCACCAGAAATGGCTCCACGCATACTGGAGCTCCTTGCACTCTGGATAGGCACAGGTGCTGGTAAGGCTCTAGATGCGCCGTTCACACATCTTGCTGTTCAGAAGAGGCGCAGAAGGAGCACGTGGCCAATGACTCACAGCGCTGCCCAGTTTCCCTGGCGATGTGATTGAAGCTGTCTGCTGTCTGGGCAGCCACTTACATTACAGGTAAGTTTGTTTGTTTGTTTGTGTTTGTTTAATAAATAAATTTATATCCTGCCCTTCATCAAATGGTCCCAGGGCAGGTTACAATAAGAATAAAACATATCAAAAGAAAAAAAAATTAAAAATATCACCCCTCCCTCCCTCCCTTAGTTAAGATTTTATTATGGTCCAAGCATATGTAAGGAAAGATAAGCGCAGGTAAAGGTAAGTGCACCACAGGTAGTCACCTCGTGGTGTGCTCCTGTATGGAAGGAGCCATTTTTGGTTTGGAAACAGCTTCTTGAAGTGCTCTCAGGGCGCACTGTGAGGTGACTACTAGGTCAAGTGTGGGAAACCCCTCTGGCTTTCCTAGAAAAACCTGGATAAATTGACCTTTGTATACCTGTGTGCTTAAACAGGAAAATCTGGATATCCAGACACCTGGATCTTATATATTTGGATTTTATATATACAAAAAACCAGGTACTTGGGTTTTCTCAGATTAAACAATATATATATATATATATATATATATTCAACTCTTGCAAGCAACAGAAGGTGAAGGATATCAACTGCAGTTGGAAACACTCTAGCAAGGAGGAGGCAAGGAGGTGGATGGGAGAAGCTGGATTGCAGTAGCACCTCCACCCCTTCCCCATTTTCAAAGGGCAAATTCAGAGCATTCCTACAGGAAAAATATGTGTACCTGGTGGGCAACCTAAGAGCATAAGAGGAGCCTTGCTGGATCAGGCCACATCCCATCTTGTCCAGCATCCTATGCCACAGAGTGGGCCATCAACTGCTTATGGGCATCTCAAGCAGAAGATAAGGGCAAAACCTTCACCTTGTCTCGAATCGCAGCAAATGGCCTCTGCAGGCATCCTGCCTGTCTCCCCAGCCTGAAGGATGTGTACACGGGCATCCAATCCAATGTTCATGCATAAGATCTCTCGCCTGCCTTACCTATGAGTACTTCTTTTCTTTCCAGGATGTTTTTCTGGGGCAGCTGTGCTGCTGAGTTTCCAGAGTCTATCGTATTGTCAAGGAGTCCGGACTCTACATTCTTCCTCAGCCCTGGCCCAGCTGCTGGGGTAACCAGCGCAACGACTTCATTACCGAGCTGTGTTTGAGCGGCAATTACTTCCTCTTCCTCACGGATCTCAAAGTCCCCACTGACAGGAACCTCCAGTTCATTATTCACTGCTGTAGAAAGGGTCACACCCAGTGGCTCCACCTGTGTGAGAGAAGAAGAAGAACTGACAGGGAAAATTCAGAACAAAATATGTCCCCCTGCTTCATGGCACAAGAGAGAAAGACCCAAGAGAGGGATGGAGAGGTTGCTCAGCCACAGGTTTCCTATCACTGGCCTAAGGCTTCTTCTGCTGTTTCCTGTGTTTCCTCAGGAAAGTTCCTTCTTGTCAACTTTTTGTGCCAAATTCTTCCCTGGAAAGCCATTTCTATCAGAGCTTTGTTCTTTGTTGCTGGTTTTTGGTCAACCTTAATAACAACCTTAATAACAAGATACATTTAAAAATATATCTTCCTCATCTTCATTATCACAACCATCCTCAGCATAATTTATGGATGTGTTTGCAGCAGAGCACCCTCCATATATGGCTCCATTCATCACACCTAGGATCAGAGAGCCACTCTATACAATGTGGGTGAATTGGTACACATGCGTAGGGCAGTGGGTACTGAAGGTCTGAACAACACCCTATCTAGTTCTGCAGCTTAACTGAGTTGAGTTTAAATATGTTTTATTGTTTGTTTCACCATACATTTTCTGGCTCCTCTGAATGTAGCACAGGATATAAGTGATGTAAATAAATAAATAAATAAAGGTTGCTTCCATAGAACTGAAAATCGTCACTCTGCCTAACTTCTTGTGCAAGGCATCACATTTAATCTGAATAAAATGAAATTCCATTACTATAGAGTTAAAAAAAGTGATGCAGATCTTTCTACCGCCCTTTCTTTTCAGCTGTTCCTGGAGAAATTTACTGGAACTAAAAAAAAAAGGTGCTAGGCTTCTTTTCTGCAACAATACACATTGCCAAGTCAAGAAAATATGTAATAAATATGGAAGTATGTTTTTTATGGAAGAACAGTTTGCAGCAGATGTAGCTTTTAGGGCAGCTTATATATACTGGGGTTCCTCCTTAAATATTAAAGATACAGGAACCCGGACCTGGTATTTATATGTCAGCTCTAGATACACATAAACTTTCGGCATCACGGGAAGGACTGGATTAAGACATTTTGTAGAGTTTTGACTTGTAAGGATGGCATATGAAGAAGAAGAGTTGGCTTTTCTAGCCCGCTTTTCTCACCCATTTATAGCTCAGCAGGCTATAGCGACAGTGGTGCTCTGCACACAGAGTCACAATTGGAGTCATCTGAGGTGCCAGTGTGCTTGTGCGGCACCTCAGACAACCCCCATCCTGCCAGAGGTGCGAATGGTCACTCCTCTGGCTGGGAAAGGTAGGGTGTAGGTGCACGATTTCTTGCACCCCTGCGACTAGATACTGGGGTAATATCTGGTAAGGCAGGAGGTGTTTGAGTTGAAAACACCTCTGGCAAGTGCAAATGCTCCTACCAGAAGCTACCACATCGTCTACTACGAGGCCAAGTGCGAATTGGCCTCAGGTTTAATTGTTCTGAGATGTTCCCTGAAAGCTGAACAAAACCTCACTTTTGTTCACCTGCAAGGTGGCTGATTTCTGCTTGGATTAAGCCAGGGCATCCCAGCAGCATTTGCTTGGAATGAAAAGCTAACAAGTGACGCGTTAGTTTTAAATATGCTAGTTCTGTACTTAAAAGACTGAAGATTGAGAAGACAAGGGGAATATCCAGGGATATTTACACAATGAGACATGGGAGCAAACTCAAGGAGAATATGAGGCAAAAAGGCATATTACTCTGTATGTACTTCTTAGGTATGGTGTCTTATAAATAATCCAACATAGCTGAACTTGAGTTAGAAATATCTACCTCACGTTCTGCTTCAGTTGAGGCCAGTACCCAGCAGGGGGAGGCAGAGACTAAGGACCTGGAAACACCCACCCTTTCCCGGAATCTGGCCAGGCCTGACAGCAAGCCAGGAGCCCAGATGCAAAACGAGGTAGTTGTGAGACTTTTGTTTTCAGGCAGAGGAGAAATGCTTATGTCAGCAGATTGAGATGCTCAGAGTCCTCCAGAGAGTCAACTGAAACACTCCAGGGTACATTTACGCTGAAGAAACAGTCCAAATGACAAAGGAAGAGAAAGATGATGCACAGGCAGAAAGTACTGTTTTGCCAAACCATTTCTCAAGAAGCTGCTGTTTATGGGAACATGGAAAACATGGTGCGCTCCAGATGTTGGCCATGTTGGCTGGGGCTGAACAGCTGCCTTGGAGAAGACTCTAGCAGAGTAGCTAGATTAGTGCAGTAAGACTGACATGACCGAGGTCTGAATTTCCAAAGTGAACTAGTCTCTCTCTCTTACGCACAACGGACCCGTTTGATCAGATCCATCAAATCCCTGACTGGGTGTGTCTCCACTCTGCTGTTGCCACCAACGCCCCAGAGTGGACTATCCCCTTCCTGAGGCAACCCAGCCCACAGCTTGACTGGGAGAGCCTGGCTATTTCCTGGACAGCAGTATCTGCAGGGCGGAGCAAGTGGATGTGGTGCTCAACTGCAGGTGTGCAGTCATGCAGAGCATCCAGATCGCCATGGCAACATGTGAGTGCACTCCGGATGTTGCTGCAGATGTCGCCATGACAATTCGCCCTGTCCTGCCCTGCCCTAGCTATCCAGGGCTGCGGGCCAGGTAGGGGGCTTTCCCAACACTTAAAGCACAGGTAGCTGCTGCCACACATCTACCTTACCATACCTATACGCAACAGGAAGGGGCAAAAAGCCCCATATTTTCAACCTAAGCTAGTTCACATTAAACAAAAGGGGGGGGAGTCAAAAGGATTTTTTAAAACAAAAACTGAAATAATAAATTCACCCACAGTCCCTTTACTCACTCTTCATGACATTCTTTTTCTGTTTCCGTAATATACTTTATCACCCACACTAATAGCTAATTTTTTTCTTTTCTTTTTCCCCCCGTTTCACAGATGGGAAGCAGAGAAGAAGGGAGGGGTTGGCTTTCTCAACAGCACCTGTTGAGTCCTTAACAGCCAAACTGTAAAAGAAAACCACGTGCTCAAAAACAGATGGACCTGATCCAGAGTATTCCACAGAAAGGAAGTCACATCTTCCAGCTGAATTAGTTTTTTCCTTTTTTTTTTAATTTTCCCACAAATATCCAGTTAAAAAAAGAACCGTTTCTTTCAAATGCAACTGAGCGGACTCTAAGGTAGATCTTCTGGACCTTACTCAACACAATTAGGAGAAGGGTCCCTACCTTCTCTGCTGTATCACAATTTAAAATAATATCTATTGCTTTCTAATGGTGGTTTCCTTAGAAACCTACTAACTCCAGTTAGTAGTCAGTTTGGTCTAGCGGGTAAGGAGCCAGAATCTTATCTCGGAATACCGGGTTTGATTCCTCATTCCTATATGAAGCCAGCTGGGTGGCCCTGGGCTAGTCACAGCTCTCTTCTGAATTCTCACAGCCCCACCTACCTCACAGGGTGTTCCGTTGTGGGGAGAAGAATAGAAAAACTTTGTCAGCTGTTTTGAGTCCCCTTAAATGGGTGAGAAAAGCGGGGTAGAAAAGCCAACTCTTCTTCTTCTTCTTCTTCTTCTTCTTCTTCTTCGAGATTGAAGTTATATAGGCTTCTTACTAGTGCAGAATTTATTACCCTGGAATTTCCTGATCATCTGCCATACAGGCATTACTCAGTACCCAGTTCTGTTTCACTTTTGCGCCCAGCCAAGGTTAGCCAATCTCTCTCTGATCAGAATGGGAAGGCTGAAGAATCTCTTTCAATTCTCCAGCTGGGATTTTCCCTACTATGAGTAGAGCTCTGCTCCCTGCAATGTTTCACTTGCTACCACAGCACCTTGACTGTGGATGTTCAGTTCCTCCTGGGTCAATTCCCCGCCGCCTCCTGCCCCAGATCTCACCCAAGTCAGGCTACATATAGACATAGCCTGAGATTCTCTTCCTTCTTCTCCTCCCCTTTGTCAGTCACAGCATCAGATAACTATCACAAGTAAAGGTCTCAGGGAAGGTTGTTAGGAAAGAGGGAGTTAGAGACCAGGGTCTGTTAGATGCTCACCGTACAGCCTTGGCTCTTGAGGAAACCAATGAAGTGCAGAACTTGCTTGCTGTTCTTGTGTTTGGAGGCATTATAGGGCCCTTCAGCGTGGATCTCACAATGTGCAATGGTAGATGTGCATGTGAGAACATAATGCATGTGCAAACACATGCTGAGGCTCTCTGCACATGTGCCTGCAGTGACATTGCATGCTACAGGCATATGCCCAAAGATCCTCAGTGCTCATTTGTTTGCATTCATGATGATGTCACACACATGCACAGCATTCACACACTGCAGGGCCTGCTCATGAAAGGCCCTATAATGCTTTCAACCACGCAAACAGCAAGTAGTTGGGTTCCTTGCTTCAGGGGTTTCCTTGCATGTATGCAAATAAGGCCAAAGGGACCTAGGACTGTAAGACAAGCAACTAACAGTCCTTGACCCGTAGCCCTCTTTCTAGTGAAACTATACACAAGTTCAGCACATCCCTACGACCAGCACATTTCTTCTTGGGCTGCTGGAAGAAGTCAGGTTTTATCAGTGGTCATTATGTTCCTATTTACATTCCAACTTTTTTCTATCAGAGAACCCTAGGAAACATACAGTATGTGTAGTTCTCAGGAAACCTCTCATATTGGCATTCAGCAGACCCGGAACCTGCTTAGCTTCAGCAAGATGTGGCTGCCTGTCCCTTCTGATGCTGACAAATTAACTGCTTTCTTTGTTCACTTTCCATACCTGAGCTGGTTCCGTAGGTGTTGTAGAACCTGCAGGCTTGGGCAGTGTTGTGCTTCTTTCACTGAAGTATGTCTCCAGTGAAGCACTTGGCTTAGGCCTAGTTCTGATCTTCGTCACACTGGTGGTTGCCAGAGAAGTTGTTGTCTCTTCCGTCCCGTCTACCTCGGTGGCTGGAGTTAGGCTTTCTAGTGTGATGGACGGCGTTGTGGCTACAACTGTGGTAACAGGAGGCAGGGCTTTTAGGACAGATGTTGGGCTAGAAAGAAAAGAGGTGGTGGAAGCAGCTGTCATGGCAGCTGTGGTGACAGGTGAAGGAGTGACATCATCACGGGGTGTGATGCTGACCGTGGTTTCGGTTACTTTCCGTATGGTGACTGCCGGTGCTTCAGTCATTCTGGGGATGTAGACGCCACTCGTTGCCTGACCAGAAGTAACTTCTTCTGGAGAGAGGGGAGCAAAAGGGGTGGCTACCGGCTGTATGGATGTGGTTGGCAACACAGCAGTAGTTGGGACAAGGAGGAGAGATGAATCCGTGGTGAGGCGCACCACTGTCTTAATCCTGGACTCCTGATCGAAATCTGTAAGGAAAGCAAAGAAGGCTGTGTTTAAGCAACTGTCATCCAGGCTTATTATAATGTTACCCTAATGATCTCTGGAACAGTTTACCCTCTGATATTTGTTGATGCCTTGCCCTTCTGACTTTCAGGCACAGACTGAAGACCTTTCTTCAACCTTGCCTGCTTCCCATGGAAAACCTCTTTTAAATGCTGAATGTAAGATCTTTGGGTATAGGGTGGGATAGAAATATAAATAATACATTTTTTAAAATGTAGTTGTTTGCGCTACAAGACAACTTAATTCCATCGATCTGTATCAGGAAGAATCCACTTGAATGAGGAATGTTCTCTGCTCTGGGCAAGAAAGCTGCTGGATTATGGTAATGTGGGTACCCAAACCAGATAGCTGATTTAATCACTGCAATTTGTTCACTTGTTCGGAAAAGCCTGACTGTTTTCCAATCTTTTGTTTACCCGTTCCCAACCAAACACCTAGCCCCATACTCATATTGGGAGGTATAAGAGTAGATGCCCTCTTCCATTCAAGGCCCTTGGCTTGTCCTTCTACCCTCCAAAGTTCACCGCTACATCTTTGGTACACAACCATATGCATCCGTATGGAATGAAAACAGGATGCGTACGGGACGCGTATCATCGGATGTGCCTCCATACATATTGAATATTTGAGCAAATGCATACAAATGCATTCGTATCGAATCGAATGTCTGGACATTTGAAATTGCACATTCATACAAATACACATTTTTGAACATTCAATTTGTTACGAACTGAATGCCGAAAATTGCATTTGCATGAAAAGGATCTTGAGCTTTGCTATGACCTGAACACCCAGATGTTTATTTGGAACACTCATACCAAATGCTAAGGACATGGACCAGTAGGAAAAAGGCCTCACGTTCTCCATCGCCTATAGGGAGGAAGGTCTTAGCGCCCACCCACCCCAAACTGGGTTCAACAGTAGAGAAGGAGGCCTGCTCCACGCTGTTGGATCACTCCCTGTATTTATATAAGTACCCAATGATCAGTTGGCCCATCCGGCAGTTTTTAAGGAACTGAAAATGTTTAATCAAAGCTCCAGTAGGAAGTAAGGGGGTTGAAGACAAAGAACTAGTACATATTTTAACAACTGGGAAGCTCCCTCGACTTTTAAGTATTTATAAGCACAATGAAAGGTGTGAAAACAAAATAAGCATTAGATCATTCAGACCTCTTGAAAGCTTTAACTGAAAAGAAAGTCAGTTTTGTTTTGAGCTTGAAAGAGGCACCTTTTCAAAGGGGTGCTCTGTTTAGGCTTTGAAGTGTAAAATGACCTGTTTAAAAGCAATATACTGGCAAGGGCGAGGTACCTGGCACCATCTGTACCCAAAGGCAGCAGTGGGATGTCTCTGTGTGACTACAGTCCTCATTTTGACTTGCTTAGATGGATTCCTGGACAGAGCAATGTTTGGAATACTGAACAGGGGCATTTCTTCACTTAGCTTCCTGTCCATTGGATGAGAAAAGTACATAACAGCCTAACGTGTGCTAGCATTTGCACCTGGGAATGCCAGTACACATCACCCTAAGCCCCATGCATCAGGGAACTTACCTTGGTCCAGGAAAGTGTCCGATCACCAGCAAGGTGCCGCCATCTTGATTGTGGCACCTTGAGCGACTGCGCACGCACCAGTGCCATTGTTATGGTGATGATGCTCTGTGCATGTGCAGTTAAGTCAGGGGTCATCTAAGGTGCCAGCGCACTTCCGCGGCACCTCAGATGACCCCTTGCACTGGGAATGGTGCAGATGGTCACAGGATGAATGGGACAGGTAGATTTTGGGTAGGGGTTGGTTAAAGTTAGGTTACATGTGGTGTACTGCTAGACATCTGAGCAGGCAGGAGGCCTTTCTAGGTTGTAATGCCTCCTGCAAGTGCAGATGCATTTGCCCAGATATTCACCTATTGCAAACTATGAGGCCAAGAGCCAGGAAGTTCTCCTAGTGTCCCAAAGGGTGAGGTGCCATTAGAATGCTGATGACACCCAAACCTATCTCTCCATTTCTTCTCATTCTGGGGAGGCAGTGATTGGTTAGAAACTGAGTATAAGCAAGATGGAAGTACTGCAGGACACAGGCCCCAAGTACAGGAAGTTAAAGAGCACCCAATTCTGGATGGGGCCTTTTGGCCCCAGAAAGGTGTGTGATCTGGAGGTACTCTTGGATCCATTGCTGTCATCTTAGATCTTTCCAATTCAACTGTGGGAGATAATGCTACTATTAATATGAATATTGTAACCCAGTTCCATTCCATAAGTCAAGTTGCCTTTATTTTAAGGGCTCACATACTCACATCCTGAGCCAGAGCCAGAGTAGTATTCCTCAATCTCCTCAACCTCTTCATCCTCAAAGGAGTCATCGTCCCCAGAGCCTTCCAGATCAATGGGCCGCTCGTAATTTTCATTCCGCCAGTTCTGTGCCTGGAATCAAAACAAGGATGGAGGAAAGAGAAGGAAGAAAGAAAGGTCACTAGTTGATTGGATGTTACGAGCACTGGGTTCCCACTGAATAGGAAGACTTTGGCCCAACCTGAGAAGCAAGAAGGAAGCTAACAAAGGAGCTGCTATTCTACCTTACCATGAGATGGTATCCTTGGGGGCAGGGTGAGATGTTATTGGACCCTGACTCACCTTAGTCCAAGCCAGAGTGGCCAAAGGTCAAAGACGACTGGAGCTAGAATCCCATAAGAGCTGGAAGGCTGTCGCTTCCTTGCTTTTGGTGGACAGAAACTCTCTTATATATCCTAACCACAAGCTGGAAAAATGTCATTAACCACATGGTCGAGTCCTGTGGGACCTACAATTTAGAGAAAGGAATTTTCCAAATTTTGCCTACTCCCTGGTTGGTGGAGGTTTATCATTCAAAACCAGAACGTTGAATACGCGCTGCCATAGTTTTGGAGGGATTTACTCAACCACATCAAGGGATTCTATAAAATTCAGTCTTGAGCTGAGAGCTTCCTAGAACTCTTCAGGCCCATAATTTTACACGGGTGGGTTGAAACGAAAATAGATCATAATAAGCTGTGCTGTTACCAAACCAATGCCACATAAAACAAAACCAAACTAAAAACAAGTCCTGGGCTTGCAAAACTGGAAGACAAATCTAAACACACATTCTCGGCACAGCACTGCGGTTGGCCAAATTTTTGTGGCTCCACAGTCAGATGTGGACTTCTGAACACACGCCTAGGAACCCACAACCCCCCATTCTTGTAACAAAATACTCTGAACGTCTTTCCCCTCTTCTGGCACTGGACTGAGCCAAGGACAGACACAGCCTATTTCCACCATTTGCCTCGCCCAAAGACTGCCACTTCAACATTTGCAAAAGCTTATTAATGCTGTGAACACTGAAACCCTTGAGTCTACAGGGTAGGAGTTAGGTTCAAGCATGAAGGAAATGAATTCGAACAGCTCAAACCTTAAACATCTAGAGAAAACGGGGGAGAGTAAATTCCAAGGGCAGCTGTACGCAGTTTTCTTTGCAAAGGATATGAAAATGGTTTGCCCTTACCTCCTGCTGGGGATAGTTTGGTCTATCACTGAGCTACAGACACTCTGAAGGTGCCACTTACCAATTCACTAGTAAATGAAACTTATAACTACTGTGACACAAATGTCAGGGGCTCATTTTACTAGGCTTACACAGATCTGACACATATTAATTTAATCTTACACTGAAGAGAATGCAAAGACATCAGAGAACTAATAAAAAAAATTAGACAAAACCTACAACTAGGATTTATGACTGTATTTAGCACAGGGATCAGTTAACAGCAAGACAAGTTACAACTTACCAACAGATGCATATTATAGTAGTTTCTTTACAATCAAGTGCAGATACTGATTTTTATGACAAAAATAAATTGCCATAGAAAAAAAGAGAGAAATTCCATTGAATGGTAATTGGTCTCCATTTATCTCCTCCTCAAATAGACTGAGGACCTTTCTGCAGGAGACTATTGGCCTCCCTTCCACACATTAATGCACAACATGAGAGACCATGCCACCATCTGCAAAGGATGGAACATGATCGAGATCAATGATAGAGAACCTATAACACATGTGTCACAGGTGACACGCACCTGGGCACGTAGTTGCCATTCAGTATCTTGTACGCCGCAGGCCGCTTCTGGCTTGTGACGTGCAATATACCGGGAGCACAGAGGCACTGTCTGTGCCTGGCATAGGAAGCGTGGTGGAGTTACGTCACTGCACCACCAGGTCACGCACAGTGTGTCTGTACTCCCGGCAGCTGGAGGACTGAAGGCCTGTGTGCGGCGGCAACGGCTTTACTCACAATTTTCCCCTCTCCATACTTTTGTGAGACCTTATTCTCAGCATTAAGTGATATTAAAACCAATAAAAGAAACCAACTGATAGATGAAGTTAGTAGCATTTGCTTGGGCTTGAAGTGTACGAAATACTAACGTTCAACTGAATATTTAGCAAATGAAATTCAGCAACAAAAAAGTCACTAAGGTAAAGAATTATTAGTTTTTGCTTTCAATAAGTACATATATCAAAAATATAACTTTTTTTACTAGACCTACAAATATCACAAAATTATGGATATTTCTAGAAGTGACATGGCACCCGAGTTAAGCTAGTTTTTTTGTGAGTTTTGACACACCGAGCTCAAACAGTTCACCATCACTGATCTAGATCAAGAATAAAGTAGGCTTTTCTACCCCGCTTTTCTCACCCATTTAAGGAGACTGAAAGCGGCTGACAAAACTTCGTGTTCTTCTCCCCAAAACAGACACCCTGTGAAGTAGATGGGGCCGTGAGAGCTCAGAAGAGAGCTGGGACTAGCCCAAGATCACCCAGGAGGGCAGAATCAAACCCGGTATTCCCAGATAAGAATCCGGCTCCCTAACCACTAGACCAAACTGGCTCACAGTCCAATACATAGAGGTGGCAGAAGGCGCGCCTCCACGTTCTGAAGTAGTGGGGGACCAACGTGCACCACCAAAATGGGATCTCCAGGGGCTGCAAAGCTAGGAACTTTCATTCAAAAGATGCAAAAGATAAAGAGATACTAAAGTCCCTGAGGAATGGAGGAAGTCATCTATAGTTAACAACTGAATGATATATTATTAACGTATGGAGAGGTTACAATGAAAAAGAGAAGTTTTAAGGTTGTGATAAAAAATAATAAAAACTATTTTTAAAAAACCAAAAGTTTTATGAGCTATAGTTATAATCTTGTGCCATCCATTATAAGACATTGATTCACCTATATCGGTTTCCCAAACTAAACACGTATCAGACAGTGTTGTAGAATAAGAGTCAATCATAATAGGATAGGTAAGAGAAGAATGATGTTTTTGAATGGGCAAAGATAACAGCATCAGTACAAAGCTGTTTTGCAAAAGATCCCAAACTTGCTGGAGCCTGACAAATACTTTTTAGATATTGCATTAAAGTTTTGAGATCAGACATTAAGGCATCATGCAGCATATTATTTCCAGGTTGCTGAAAAGCATTCCAGCAGGATGATATAAAATTAGAAGGGCAATGTTGACGGTTCCTGAGTAATGGAGTAGTAGAAGGTGTTGCTGTTAATATTTTTTGCCATTTCTTCCAGACTAAAATAGAATTAATAAGCAAAGGATTATGAAGTTTCTTAAACACGTTTAGTTAATTTACCTGTTAACAGATGTTTTAAAAGCAGAGGGCACTCCATTAATTCAAATTGCGCCAAATTAATAGGTGATGTGCTCAACATGGATAACAAGTGAGATAATTAGCCTGGAGTCAAAATAATACAAAAGAGAAGCATAAGCAAAACTTCCAAGATACAACCGAGTCCATAAAGTAGGATAGGCCAGCCAGGTTCTTTCATTTTGTAAGACAAATTAGCTGACATCTTCTACCATCTGTTTCACATTTGAATAGGGCTAAATATCAGCAAACTACGAAAGAGATAGTGAAGACAAGGAGTTTTCGTTTTTAGCACCATTATGTAATTAGTTAATAAGAGGCGTTTGTTTTTCCATCTTGCAAATTGTCTATAGATGTCATGACAAACTGGAGCGTAGATGTAATGTAGCACCTTAGTTAAATTTTATAGTAGGAAAACACCTAAGTAACATATTTTTGATAAACTACTGTGAGATCAAATTGCTTTCTGAAATCATGTTGATGTTTACTGATAACATGAAGAAATAATATTTCAGACTTATAATTAACCCTTCAACCAGGGTGGAGACAGAAGAGATCTTATAAGCACTACAAAGGTTTCTTTCAGCTGATCAGTGAGAATAAGCAGATTATCAGCAAATAGAATAAACTTTATCCTTTGAGACCCAACAAACGTTAACATTATTACATAGTTGAGTAACCAGAACTTCAATTACTAATGAGAATAGCAGGGGGGAAGAAGACAACCTTGAAGAGTTCCTATGGCCGATCTAAATTAATTATTTACCCTGAGAATTGCCAAGAATTATTATAAACACTGTTTATGAAATGGTTGAAATTGTCACTAAATCTCATGCTATGAATTGTGGAGTACAGGAAGGGTCTATACTATCAAAAGCCTTCTAGGTATCAAGCGAAATAAAAGCCAATGGCCTATGATGCATCTACTGTGCAATATAGCATTAAGGGCCAAATAAATAGGATCAGAAATAGAGCCAAGCTTCTGCAACAGAGTCCTTTGCAACTACAGTCACCCACTGCAAATACGATGATGTAATATAAATTGAGTACACTGTTTAAGAGTACACTGTCTTCTGAAAAATGGAGATCAGATTGTACTCTTATTCTCTTACAGATGCCACCCAGCCCAATGTCTTTTTTTTTTCCCTTCCCTCTCTCTCATGTTTCTGTGCCCCTTTTCCTCTTGGATCCTTCAATATAATGTATTTACAAGTCACAAAAAGAGACTTTCCTTGATTGCCATAATTTCCCCCTCCTTTTTCAGAACTGGGGGCACATTACCATTTATCTGGTAAAGCTTGTGTCTACCCCCTTTCTTTCTCTGCCGTTCTCACTTATTCTTTCAGGTTTGCCTTACAGTATGGATGTGCACAAATGCAATTTTTGACATTCGATTTGTAACAAATCAAATATTAAAAATATCTAAATTCGTACGAATAAAGAAAAACAAATGTGTAGACATTCAAACCAATATGAATACATTCATATCTATTCATTCAAATATTCAATGCGTATCCAATGATACGAATCCCGTACGCATCCTGTTTTCATCCCACATGCATCCCGCTTTCATCCTGTACATACTGTTATGTATACCTACGGACACACATAAGATCCGTATGGGTACGTATGAATTATTTATACAAATAACTCAAAATATTCATATACAGACAAATACTAAAGAATGAATGTCTGGGCATTTGATTCATATGAATTTATATGAATAACAAACATTTTGAATATTCGTGTACATCCCTAGCTTACAGTCCTATTTTCTGAGGTTTTTTCTTTCTCACCAGCCGCTTCACCATCATTCATCATGAAAATATAAAGTATCAAGACAAATAAGGAAAGGGGAAAACATTGAAGGAAATAAAAGAAATCTAGCCAGCATGTAGGAAGGAGAAGAGATACAAATTTAGAACAGTCAAATGTTTATACCATGGAAGGATCTCATACGCAGGCTTGTTGAAAGTAATCATCCTATAAAATCAGAAAACATCCATATGCTAAACTCTTGCTAATTGAAGACCAGGCTTATGGCTACATCTGCTCATAAATTGTTATTTATCAAGAGACAAATATAATGTGAGTTTCTTCTTACAGTATTTTCAAGTTAGCACTATTATCACAGTCCACAGGTTGCCATGAAAAACCATGTTCGCCTCTCCTCCCTAATATCATTAGCTGACCTTTTTCATGTAAGGAAGCAGGGTGTGAGATGAGGCTTGCACTAGATTGCAAAAGCTACCACTCTGCATTTAGCAGAAGCTTCACCTGTGTTCGACTTATTGCAAGGAACTGCAGCGTTTCCAAATTCTGCATTGCTCATACCAATTTCTTTATCAACTCGTCACTCATCTGTACCTTTCTGCTCTCAAGAAGACTGGTAAATTAAAGGTACAAGATCTACATGTTTTTTCTCAACAATCCTAGACAGGAGGAATATTTTGCAGCAACTGCAGAACAGCTGTCAACCTGCTAAATAGGATTTATGATGCTCCGCAGTCCCTGCAAAGTAAAACCTGGTGCTCCAAAGTAAAAAATAATAGTACTTACGAGAGCATCAGCTGTGGTGCTTCCCTGGGTGTTTGGATGAACTCTATGAGATCTTGTGAGAGTTTGCCCTCACCTGAGAACATGTGGACCTATGAGGTAGTTGGGGACTTTCACATGGTCCGAAGCATCGTCCCTCCTGCTTTGGAAGATCGGAAAAACGTGGGGACAATCCGTTCTTCCTGCAGAGCTCCTTCACTTTGCAGTAAAGTTAAGTTTTGCATTTTTATTTGTGTCTGGAGGCACTGGTATAAATCAGATGCCTTTTATTCTATAACCATTGATCAGTTCTATTCTGGGGTGCACAATTTCTTATGCACCTAAAAGGAGAAAGTTTCTATACTGTACACCTTGATTCAGATCTCCATTCAACCATGAAATAACCTTGAATCAGTGGTTGCTTTCCAGCTTAACTTGCTCTGAGGATGAATTTGGCATGGAATAACAAGTGTGTGCATGGAATGTGTCGTGAATTCTGCTCCTGATCAAAGCCAATTTGAAAAGTCCTGAAAGATTCGGAGTGTTCTGTTAGAACAGCCAGTTCCAATGGAACTATTGTTTCAAGTATCTGATTCCCAATGGCAAAAGTCTTACAGACTCCTAAAGCCCCATTTTCCCCCCATCAGGAGACTGTTGCTAGAAGGGGTCTGGGGAACACTTTATAATGCTTCCCTAAAAGGCTGTTACTGCTTTAAAAGTGCTGCAACATACATGTAAAGGGCATGGCAGTATTTTATGGCCCTTCACAGCACTCCCTCAGCTGCAACAGCCTTATATAGAAGTAGGGGCGTGCACAAATATTCAAAACATTCAAAATTCAATAGAATTCATTCGAATTTGGACATTTGAATTCAAACAGAATGTCTATAAATTTGAATTTAAACATTCCAATGAATTTTTGAATCATTCATACAAATTATTCAGACTTTCATATGTGTACGGATACATACATGACGTGTGATTGCCCATACGCATCTTTCCCGCACCTATACGCATTTGTACGGATCTGTATGGGACGTAAATGGGATAGATATGGGATAGATATGGGATGCATATAGATGCATATGGGATGCCTACAGGCACATACAAATTTTGTTGACATTCATATTTACAAATACAGATCAAAACTCTGCACATATAAATTCAAGTGTATTTGAATCAAATTGAATGTGAATATATACAAATTTTCAGCATTCGGATCAATTTGAATTTTTGGATGCTGGTTCAAATTGAATCCCAAAAATTGCATTCAGGCACACGCCTACACAGAAGTAGTAAAGCTGCACTATGGCCATAGAAATACCACAAAATGGACTTAAAGGTCTGCCACAGCCTTTTACAAGGCCTTCTCAGGGCATGTTCACTGAGCCTGATGTGATGTGACTAGCTTTTGAGGTGAGACACAGTTTCAGAACTCTGCTTGGCACAGCCCTACACTTGTTTTGAGTGCTAAATGTTTCATCTCAAAACATTTTGCACATCCCATGAGAATGGTGCATGTTGCCTTAGTTGTTTGGAAGAAAGTTGAGATATCTGTAAGGAAATGTTTTAAAAACTTCAAAAGGAAGATATAATTACATTAACACTTTAAGGTAAACCTCCCTCCCTCCCTCCCTCCCTCGAGGAAGAGTTGCCTTTTCTACTCTGCTTTTCTCACCCATTTAAGGGGACTCAAAGTGTCTGACAAAGCTTTCTGTTCTTCTGCCCAGAACAGACACCTTAGATGTGAGAGCTAATGAGGGCTGTGACTAGCCCAAGGTCACCCAGCGGGCTTCATGGGGGAGGGAGGAATCAAACCCGGTATTCCCAGATAAGAGTCTGGCTCCCTAACCACTCTTTTAGCCACTGCAAAATACATAATTCAGGTTTGTTGATGTCTCTGTTGTCTTGTGTTTCCGTGTTTGAAACACTAGGCCTTTCTGCATTGTAGCCGAATGGCTGTGGTGCACTTAGGCTACGACACTTGGGGACGCTTTCCCCATTTGCACATAGGCAGGTAAGGAACATGTCTCCATGCATTCCTACCTGGCTACGTGCGAATGGGGAAAGCATCCCCAAGTGTCCTAGCTGGAAAGGTCGGGACAGGGGCAGGACCCCACTCCCAGGCCTATCTGTCATTGGGTCTGGATGGACCCAGGGACGGACAGGCCTGTTCAGTCCCTTCCCTGGGTTCCTGTGGTTCTAGGAGACCAGATCAGGTCCCTTAGAGGCCAAAGGAACCCCCCCCAGGCACCTAACCTCCCACCGACTTACCTTGTCCTCGCTGGCTTCCAAAATGGCGAGCGGAGTGTGCCTGCATGCGCCAGCCACTCTGATTGTAGCTAGCCAATCAGAGAGTGCCTGGCGTGCAGAGGTGCACATGGCTCGCCATTTTGGGACCTAGCGAGAAAGAGGTAAATACCTCCTGTGTGCACATGTGTCCCTGCCTAGGCCCAGGTCCAGGAGGGTGGGTGCCCAGGGGGGTTCCTGTGGGCCCTAGGGGACCTGATCCAGTCTCCTAGAATCCGCAGGAACCTGTGGCCAGCCAGACCCAATCCAGACAGGTCTGGGGAGGGGCCTGCATCTGTCAGGGAGCAAGCGTGCAAATGCACTCCCTTCCTAACAACTGCGGAACAGCCCCAAACGCCCTGGGCTGGGTGTAGAGCACTATTAAGTGTTCTACACCCGGAACGTGTCGAGGGCGCTCTGGGATAGCTTGGGGTGGTTCCAAACATAACCGCCCACCCAGAGGAGCGTATGCTCCACCCCAGGGCGCCCTTCAAGCGTTTCAAAAGCCCTCGTGCAAATAGGTCTACCGTATGTAATTTTGTTACACAATTAAAAAGAAGAAGAACCCTGGCCCAGAAACTTTCTAATGCAGTATACATATTTTTCATTACAATTTCCTATTTCGGACAAAGGTATTCAGATCACCCACTAACCATCAAGGACAGGAATTACTCAAGCTGTATTTTAATTTTTAATGCTACTGAGTTTCTTGCCACTGAAAATAAAGCAAGGAAATCAATGGTTTCAGTGCCAAACTTTTAGCCCACAGCACATTCTTCTAACATTTAAACTTGGCTGCCCACCAGGAAAGCTGGTAGAACTGGCAGGCAGTACCATATGGGGATGCTAAAATATTCATAGCACATAAACATGTGAACTAGATACAAGGTTTGCACTCTGAACTAGAAGACACTTTCTTAAACTTTATTGTAAACCACTTGCGATTTTGATATAAAGAAGCATGATAGAAATTACAGGAGTTGGTGAAAAAATAAATGTTTATTAAGAGGACAAGGAAAGCATAGACATTTATGCACTGGGTCCCACAGTTTATAAACATCTGGGCAGGTGCATCTGCGCTTGCAGGAGGTGTTTACAGCCTACAAGCACCTCCTGCCTGCCCAGAGGTTGATTAATTGCATATTAGCTATGGTGCATGAACTCTTCTGCCAGAGATTATGAGACTCTAGGGGTTTCTGTCTTGCCCCCCTTCCTTCCTTCCTTCCTTCCTTCCTTCCTTCCTTCCTTCCTTCCTTCCTTCCTTCCTTCCTTCCTTCCTTCCTTCCTTCCTTCTACCCATGCCTTTCTCCTCCCTCTCTGCTTCTCCATTGCAATTGTCTCACTCCCTGCCAAAATTTGGGGGGGGGGGAGAGGCGAACAAAAGCTGCTGCCATAGATTATCTGAATCAGGCTTATATAAGGGGTGGGGGTTGGATCCCCAACCTGAATGAAAAAGAGAGGGGGGAGGGGGCTTCTCCCCTGCAAGTATGCATAATACACTGCCAGTGGGAATGTGAAAAAACAGAGGTCACTGCTGATTTAAAAGACCAGGTTAAAACGCAGACTAAATTGTGCAGTGGGAACCTGCCCCAATAGACCTTCCTTGATCATCCACCAATTTCAATTCTGAAAAGAGTTAGGGGTTTATATACAAAACAACTCCACCTTTCTTTTTGAATCCTGCTAAGACAAAGGGCTTTTTCACACTTAACTTAATTTTTTTTCAAGAAAAGTAATATTTTTCATCTCATTGAGGAGCATTAGCTCCATTTATATTACATGTCAAAAATCTATAATCTATTATTAGGCTGTAAGTATAAAAATGTATATACCTGTGGCACCTAGGATGCCATTATTCTCTTCTTGTTGGGTACACTGCTGTGGTTCTGGGACAGTTCCATCTGTCACTTCCAGTTCTACTGGAGTGTCTTCCGTCTCTTTTTCAATTTGACTCAGAAACTTCCTTTATTTGTAAGGAGTTTAGCCAAAATCTTTGTTGCTTAAAAGTGAAAACCTTCCAGTCTATTCCACCTAAATAGAACCTTTTCCTATTTGACTTTCTCTTGGTCAAAATTCTAATAGGAATCTCCTTAAGAATTATGACATTTGTATTATTTATCTTCAGTACGGTATCAAAATGCAATTGTAGAACTAGTTTTCTTGTATTTTTACTAAGAAATCTTCTAGAGCTTTACTAAACCACAGTACACTATTGCTGAACGAACTTATAGCTCCACAACAGTTTCAGATATAGGCGATGGAGAAACAAGCTTGCTTTATAGATAAATGGTCCCCCTTTATCAAACAGGCCCAGGACAACCCATCCTTATGTCTTACCACCTCCCATTCCACAAAATAGATTAAAGGGAAATTGTTAGCTTTGTTCCCTAATATGGAGATCTGATGATTCTAGATGGTTTAG
>MTQE01001424.1:12633121-12644666 GCA_014337955.1 Aspidoscelis marmoratus
TCCCTAATATGGAGATCTGATGATTCTAGATGGTTTAGTATTTGGTAATGTGAAGATATATATGGTTATGTTGGCATTGGTTTCTTTGTATGTTATGTATATTCAAGTTGTTTATTTTTAATTTATGTATGTGCTTTATTGAGAAATAAATAAAAAAATAGTAAAAAAACAAAATTACAGTGACAGGGGGAATGATTTTGTGTGTGTGCGTGTGTGTGTGTGTGAATAAGTTGCTTTATTTATTTATTTATTTAAAGGCCAAGTTTTCAAAGCTCAGATGGGCTGCAGAATCCCACTAGGTACCATCTTAATAGTCACTGACATGACAACAGTAACCATAGTAACCATTTTCTCCATCCTAATGGCTGTGCTCTGATCTTCTGTTCAGACTTCACAGAAAAGTAGGGGAGAACGAACATCATTTGAAAGTCAAGAGATATTCTTGAACACTTTGATGTCTAGTTTCTTTTTTACATGCCAGAAGAATGACCTTGGTCTTCCTGCTTAGCTCCTCCAGGAAGCTGGTTCAAGATGACATTGCTTAATACAAAACAAACTCACAAATCCCTCTGAGGATTGTGCTATAACAGTAATGGCAAAATTAAATCAACATTTTTGAAAATACATCTTGCTAGGTTGCCTATATATGGTTGCCTACATATTGAAAGAGTTCTCAGAACAAGTCATACCTTGATACTGTGGTACCTTGCCAGAGTGAAGCCATCACTAAATGTTCTTTTTGTCAAACAAAAGAAGGATTTAATGTAGCTTCATAGAACAGCTCTAAAACATCTAAAACTTGTTAAGAATGCAGATAACAAGAACTCTGTGCAATATTTATACTTCTGCTCGCTTCATCTGTTACAACACAGACATCTCCCAACTTAAGAATTTATTCTTTATTTAAGCACAACTCCTCTTTCAGAATAGGAGCCCTTGGGAAAACACAAATCCAGTTCATGCGTTCCATCCCTCACACAAACCCTGTTTCTGGACTTTCACAAGCCCACTGATTTTGATAAGGAATAAAATGAACTACTTCAGTGCCAGGATAAGAAAAACAACACCCCATGAAGAGACAAATCAACAAAATGAGAGGTAGCCAGATATTATCTGGTTGAAAGGGCAGGACAGTCACAGACGCCACTAGCTTCCAGTGGCTAGGTATAGGTCCATAGAGCTTTTAAGGCAAACGAGATTAGCAGTCTCTCTCAAAGAGACGTAGCAATTTTATTTTATGTCGCTCTAGAAGAGCTTTCTCCAAATATAAAAATTTCAAAAGTGGAAGATCAGTGGAAGTTCAGTCGAAAATATATAAGATGATGTATAGATGGTATTTAACACCACATAAACTAGCAAGAATATAAAATACTGTATGGGTGCTTCCTCATTTACCTTAGTAAATCCAGATCTACCTCATCCGGATTTAGTAAATCCAGTTTAGAATAGATCCGGATTTACTAAATCTGGATGCACAGTAGATCCAGATTTACAGAGGTAGATCCGTATCTAAGAGAAATGGATCTACCCCCCCCCTCGTCCTTCCGCACACATGGCAGAAGGACGACTTAGATCTGGATTTGAGGTGGGTGCTGTGCGGACACCCAGCATCTGCCTCACATCTGTGTCCCGGGGGCCCTCCCCCAGCCCGCCAGGGGACTCTGCTGTCAGGGCTCACCCTCACCCCAGAAACGGTGGATCACCACTTCTGGAGCCAGGGGGAGCTTCTACGAGACCCTCCCTAGCCCCCCCAGGAGACAGCCCAAGAGATCCCTCCTTACCTCTTCGGTGTCACCCCAATTGTGGTTGCGGGGACCCAGGAGGCTGTGCGCCTGCGTGCTGTGCGCCTCCTGATTGGCCAGGGTTGCTTCTGGCAGCGCCAGCCATCAAGAGGCTTTCAGCCATCAGGAGGCTTCATTGGAGCAGGCAATTCAAACCCCACCCTCTATATAAACCTGCTCCCTGAGATCATGGAGTCCTTTGGCAGCAGTTTTTGCTCACCACTTCTACCCCCACTGTAGCACAGCTTCTTTCTCATGTTGATGAAGCAGTAGAAGGTTAAAGATCCCCTTCTTATATTTTGTGCAAGATCGATAGATGAGAGCAGTGTGAAATGGCAGGAGTGAGGCAAAAGGGAGAGTAGGCAGACTTTTACACAAGAGCCAGAAGGTTTGTGTCTTTCACGGTAGTTGATCTCTTTGTAAAATCAGACACTTCAATCCCCAACACACTGTTACATCTCACTCCTGATATATGTATCTCTTGTTAGCTACTGAAGGCTCCCTTTCAGCCAGGGCAATCTCCTTAGCACGTAATGGCAGGCAGCCCAGGAAGAGGGAACTAGGGCAGGGGAAATCACAGCTTCTCATTGGGTCAGGGGAAACTGAGGAAACCACCCCTAAAGCATGGTTTCCTCTCCCCCAAAACCACTTGCATTCCCATTTGCTAAATGAAGTGGAGCATTTCTAAATCCAGCAATGAGACCTCTTTTGATCCAAATATAGATAATCCACATTTGGGACCTTTAATCCTCAGAAACTGTGGTTCTTTTAAAACTTTGGGAACGGTGAATGCTCAAAACGGTCCCAAAAGCTCTTTAAATCTTGAATGAGAACTCCCCTGATTGTACTTCTTTGTTAAAGATATTTCAGCAGAGGACTGGTCTGGCCACATCAACATAGTGATGAATTAGATAACGTTGCTCTAAACAGTATTTGCTGACCATCCGATCAATAATCCTTTATCTTCTTCCCCATACTCACCAATTCTCTGATCATCTTCAAATTATGTGGGTTACTTCATTTGCTTCTCCACAAATGAAATAATCTACAGATTTGTTTCCACAGAACTCAGCGATAGAGGATGTTCTCTGTCTACAACAGGTGACAAAAGTCAAACTCTGGCATCAATAGATTAGGGGAGGGGGATCCATATCTGAACACCTATGGCACTGTTGCCAGAAAGTTTTGCCGGGGGGGGGGAGGGAGATGAACAGATGGTTTGGTTACAATGTGGGGAGAGAGTACAACATCAGGTTGCACAACAGTTCCTGTGGAACTGCGTGGACAAAACATTTCAGCTATATATGTTGCCAAGATAGCAGACATTTTTGCACAGAAAATACCCACTGGCTGTAACTATCTACAGGAACAACCGTGGAGTTAACTTCTCGTTGTCTTTGAAAACCATTCCCCCATCCTAGGGCCAATGATAGTCCATTTTACACAGTTGAACCCACTCAATTATTTTGCAGTGTACCTGTAAGCATGTATTGATAAATGAAAACCTGAAGACACAATGCTACACGTCACACCTTTCTGGTGAGGTATTGACTTTTTCAAAGAGAAATCCAAAAGATGAGAACAGATGGCTAACTGAAAAAGACTCACAAACAATAAGCATTCTACAATCTGTTTGTGATATTTTCAGGTACAAATTCTATGACAATTCACTGGGAAAAACATACTCACATGGTGAAAATTAAGTTTGCAGTGAGTGTATTTCTCATCGCCAATAAACACTTGTCGGAGAAATAACTCACAAACTGAGATACTGTATATCAGTAAATGCAATGAGAATAGATTGACTTGCACACTTCCCAGGTTTTGCAGGTTTATTTACACGTGTATGTGCATGCACGCACGCACGCAGACACACAGAGAACAAAAGTGAAATACTGGTCACACGCTGTAAAGATCATATTATTTCCAAACTTGCTGTTTTTTCTCTTGGGAACAAATGTGAAGATGCCATCTCCTAGTCCACGGCATTAAAGCTAGATGAGGAATGATACATTAACAACCTGAAAATTGACATAGATTGCATCAGACCAGGCTGAGATTTATTCTCAGCTTTAAAGCTGCCACACAGGACTCCCACAACCACTTATTTCCCCTGGGACTTAGTCATGTGTGTGTGTCTTTAAGGTCTCTCTGCACGCAAACTATCCAAAGAGGGCAAGTCATACCATCCAGATTACTTACTTATCTAGGAATATTTATTTAGGAATCAAGTAATTTCTATGGTAGATTTTGCGGGATTAAAACAATATGTGGCAATAAAAAGCAAAGCAATTACATTAGTCTTCTTAAAGTGTGTTTTTAAAAAAATTCTTGTACACCAAGTTCAAACAAATTTATCGCATCAATATAGTTTGCAGGGAAGCAAAGAAATGTCACTGGCATGGCAGCAAAGGAATGAAGGTAAGCATCTCAATGGATGCACAACCATGCGCTGCAGTGCTTCCTTGCAAGGCTGGGAGAAACACTACTGGTTTCCCCTTAAGGCAGGCCAGGAACAGCCTTTTCTTTCTGTTAGGAAGCCAGAGGCCAATTTGCACTTAGACCTCTGGTCAGCAATTAGTGCAGCTCTGGTGAAGAGCATACACACGTCCACTAGGCTGCTACAGCCTAGAAGTGTTCATGCCCTCACTGGAGGTGCAATAATTGCTGATTAGGTGTGAAGCCCAATTTCATGCTCCATGCCTTTAGAAACCTTTACTGCAGGCTTACCTGCAACTTCTGGCAATGCAACCATTCACACGTCTTCTGGCTCAATGGATGCGGTGGGTGGGGAGCGCGTTGTCTGAGCAGGTGCAGCCACATTGTCAGCACTGGTCGGCTGCTGGCATCTTGTGCAGGCGTGGCCATGTTGCCCGGTTGCCGGCCGCTGCTGCTATCGTGCAGGTCTCCGCACAGTAGCAGGCTGGCCAGGGACCAAGCCAGGGGGTACTGGGGCACGCTCCCCCAACACACTGCAAGGATCGGTCCTGCCCCTCTGCATCGGCCTGCTGACGCATCACAAAACATGTGATGTGGCTGGCAGTGGCCAATTGAAGCAGCGAGGAGGCAGGATTCCTGGCTTTCACAGTGGAGGTGCGGGCTGGTCAAAGGAGGACCATTCGCATTTCTGGCCAGTAAGGGATACTTTGAGTAAGCTTCCCTCCCGGGAAACACGAATGGCCCTCCTGTCCTTGGAGTGTACTGGCCCAGGTTCACGGCAGACTAATGAGGTAAGTGCAGAAAGGGCTCTGGATGCCACATTTCACATTAGCTGCAGCTTCTTCAGCAGGTACATTGGTAGCCCCACAGACCCATTCTAAACTTAATCCAGACTTATCTGGGGCCCTTTGAAGAGTGGACAGTCACATATGAAACCATCCACATCACTGTAGCAATGGCCATGCACAATGGCATGTTGCTATGGTGACTGGCAATGCAGCATGCAACTGTGCTGCCCCCATGCAGCATTCACATACAGAATTAATGTGGATGCTGCATGCAGGGGTTGACTGAGAGGACCCTAGCAACTCCAGTTGGGGCCCTATGTGGGAAAAGAGAATAAGCAGGCCTGGTCGTGGTTTCCACTCTTTTGGGAACACGGATACATCTTGAGGAGACACGAATGACATGGACACCCATATGACCACTTCTTTCTCTCAGAAAAAAGGGGGCTAGATAGTGGGATGCAACCATCTCAGTGACTCAGTAAAAGAATATTCTAAATATTTGTTATTTGATCAAATTCAGCCAAATTTGGACATCTGAATTTGAATCAAATGTCCAGACATTTGTTTTTTTAATATTCAAACGAATACAAATATTTTGAATCATTCATTCGAATAATTCAGACATTCATATGTGTATGGATATGTATGCGTTACATACATATCCGTACGCATCTTATTCATATCCATATGGATACGTACGGGATGAAAATGGGATGCAAGCAGGATAAAAACAGGATGCATACAGATGTGAACATAAGAACATAAGATCCTAAGAGAAGCCCTGCTGGATCAGGCCAGAGCCCATCTAGTCCAGCATCCTGTCGCACACAGTGGCCCACCAAATGCTCATGGGCATCTCAAGCAGAGACAAGGACAAACCTTCTCCTGCTCTCGAGTCCCAGCAGATGGCCTTAGAAGCGCCCCAGTTCCTCCCTCCCCTCAGCCTGAAGGATGCACCTAGGCATTTGTTCTAGTAGCCATTGATACATCTGTGTAGGGATGCATATGGATATATGCGAATGTTGGCGATATTCATATCATCAAATTCGTATAGAATATTTATACAAATAGATACGAATGTATGCAAATTGGTTTGAATTTTAATACATTCGTTCATTCATATGAATTCAGACATTTGAATATTCGAGTCAAATCGAATGTTGAAAATTGCATTGTTCACACCCCTACTCTCTTTTGCCCTTGGGCACTATGGTGCATCATGAGCCTAGGGTTGATTCCATGCTTACCTGTATCCCAGGTGAACACTCTGTAGTCCTCTTCAGGCCACTACTAGTATGCCTTGTTTTCACCAGACAGAGTATAATCCAGATCAGATGGCTCTAGTGTACTAGTGTAAGCCAGCCCAGATCACGGAGGCATGCCTAGAAGACAAGACTTCATTTTCTGGGGCACTGGGGGACCTTTTATTTCAGTGCACCACTGAAATGGCCCCCAGGGGCTCCAACACTAGGAACTTTCATTCCTAGTTGTCAGAACCATTGGAAACCATCTTCGAAGTTCATAGAAACTTCAGGCATTGGATGGGGGGCGGTCTGATCCAGCTCAGGGGGCATTGGATGATCCAGATCATGGCAAGGTACATGCAGCAAGGCCCTAGGTTTCGTTTTGTCTTCTTGTGTCCTGCTTACAGAGAAAAAGGAACCATCTTTCTTTTATTATGAACCTTGCCCTTCAAAATGGAGACACTGAACAAATCAGCAGCCCATTCCAGCATGTTCTGATTGGCAAGACACTTGACTTCTAGACAATGACAAATGCAGCATACACCACTCACACCCAAACATTCATTTCAGATTCAAGTCAGGCAAATCAGAGCCTGAAATCTCTTACAGTTGAAATTAGCCTGTGCCGGGACTGTTAACAAACTTGCAAGGGCGAGTGCTTAGCTGCACAGCCACTGATCTTTGGAATGATGTATTTGCTCATAACCAACATAACCATATAGATTAGATATTAGGAAAAACTTCCTAACAGTGAGGGCGACCAGTCAATGGAATAGATTGCCACGGGAGGTAGCGAGCTCTCCTGCTCTGGAGGTCTTCAAGCAGAGGCTGGACCTACATCTGGTCTCGCATTGAGCAAGGGGTTGGATTTGATGACCCTAAAGGTCCCTTCCAACTCTATGATTCTATGATGTGTTTGCCTTCTTCCAAGAGGAAAAACCACTTCCGCTACCATGTGCGACTTGCGCTGTGCGCAAACAGCTCCACTGAACCAACAGCACAATGCCATACATCTCACTACAGTTGGGGAAAATGTATCAAAGCAAATAGACAATGAAATACTGGGTGATCTATTTCTCTAAAAACCGAGGCACAGAAACTGATTCTCCATGAGTATATTTTCACAAAGCATGAATAATGTGGTCTCATTATTTATTGTTCACAACAAACATTCTTTTCCATTTATTTAACTGGCGGTCTATAAATGCATTCATGCGGTTGCCACTGGGAAGTACTGAGAGTGACGAGAATAATAGAATTCCTGTGCTTCTCTTGAGGCTACAAACGGCCAGAGATCTTCCCTGGAAAGAATACTTGGAAAGCATTACCATTTCTCACTTCTTTCTGAAGGCTTCAACAGTTCAGTGAAACAGGCATAACTTTCACGCGTTTCCACTCAGAGCTGGAAAAGAGCGATGGAGCTCCCCATTCAGCCACACTGGAATTTAGCAAGATGTGTCAAGTAAGACAGATTGGTGCAGGGAAACAACACCCAGAGTGCTGGCTAGTTCCCAAGGCTAATCAGAAAAAGTCATTTCCGATCTTTGATTTGCAATGGAATGCAAAGCACGGACCAGTGAGGTTTTCTAGGCATCTTCAGACATTCTGAGAACAAAAAAATACTGTGTGTTAGAGCTAAACTGGAGAGGAAGAAAACCAGACCCCAGCACCCCTGTTCATACCCCAGTTTCTTGCATGAAAAAGAATAAGAATTGGCTTTTCTACCCCACTTTTCTTACCCATTTAAGGGGGCTGAAAGCAGCTGATAAAGCTTTTCTATTCTTCTTCCCACAACAGAACACGCTGTGAGGTAGGTGGGACTGTGAGAGCTCAGAAGAGAGCTGTGACTAGCCTAAGGTCAACCCAGCTGGCTTCATGGGGGAGGACGGAATCAAATCCAGTATTCCCAGATAAGAGTCCGGCTCCCTAACCACTAGACAAAATTTTCCCAAAGTGAGAAAGACTGAATATACTCAGAAGTCTGGTCCAGAAATACTGCAAGGAAAGCAAATGCAAGAGAAGTCCACAAAGTAGGACAACATGCACCTTTCCCATCCAACAGATGTGAAAGCAAGTCCAGAAATGCCCCAGGTCTCAGTCTGACTAATGCCTGGGTGGGAAATATCCTGAAACCTGCATGAAGGCCACAGTGGGCCCCACAACAACTGAAGGAAGTCTGGCAGCAAAGAATTCTGGGATGGAACAAAACAAGGCAATGACTTTGACAGTGTAAAAGACACTTTAATCTACTGTAAATCAAAAACATGGTTTAGCAGAATCAACAGCAAGGCTCCAATTGCCATCTCTCTCTCTCCCCACTCTACCTGTCTGCATGAGCCACTTCTATTTAAAGACCATTATGTAATACTGAATAGATGTGCACACGCGCACTCATTGTTCCACCTTTGGCCCTACCAATGCAGAGGTCTGCAATCAATAAGGTGGGAAGAAGGTATCACTGGGCCATGGATGCCCTAGAAGACCACCAGGACCACAGCAAAGCATACAAAGGGACAGCACACACAACCCAGCATGCATACATAATCCCATAAAGATCAGATGCACGACCATTCCAGACCTTCATCTAGACCTTTTAGGACATGTTTCGAGTGATACAGCTACATGAAATACGCACAGAAGCTAGATAACAATCAAAATCCCCCCCAAAGAAACAGACAGTTAAAAGAGAGCCTAGGGGAAAAACCTCCCCAACAGAAGAGAAGAGCAGAAGGGTGGTGTGTGTTTGTGCAGGCGCATATTTTAAACTAGAACATTTTCCTTCTGACAACAAAAGTCGCCATTCTTTTAAGCTGGTGCTGTTCCCTTCAAAGCGCAGCCCATTAGTATTCTCCTAGGACAAACAGAGTCTTTTGCCATGAGAGAAAGTATAAATAAGAGGAAATCAAAAGCTCTCTTATTCCCGCTTTTCCTTTTCTTCTCTTGCATAGAAAAGAAGTAGCCTTTTCAAGATAATAAAAGGAGGTCCTAGAGTTGGAAGATTCCCCTGCCGGCTTCAGCTCTGGGCTGAGTACCTGGGGAAAAGGTGTGTGTGTGGGGGGGGAAGGAAACATAGCCCTGAACACAAACATTATTAACAGCTCACTAGAAATCTCAAACCCCCACCAGCAAAGGGAAGGGCCACTAGCTAATTAGGATGGAAGACTGCAAACTTGTAAATGGTGCAAAATGAGTCACTTAGCTCGTTGACTCAACACAGATCTTTTGATCACATCACAGCAGTCCTCTGTGATCAAAACTGGTTGCTGGGCTGTCTCTGGGCTCAGTCCAAGGTGGGGGTGCTAATCTTTGAAGCAGAGCTTGGTCCAAGATAGTTTGATACCTGAAACCAGGACAGCGTCATCTCATCACAGAGTCCTCTCTCACAGTTCCACACCTGACCTCCAGTAAGGACAGCATCCTACAAACGATGCACCAACATTATGCTGGCTTAGAGAGGCACAGTGGGATGCATGATACATACATACACGGCTGCCTTTCGACATTCCATTCTGACTTAGAGTATGTCCAGACATCTTAATACCGCGCATCAGAATGCGCAGCCAAGATCGAGCCGTCACACACGACAGCCAATACTTCGTAGTGGCGCTGCATTATAGCGACACTACTGTGAATTTATTTAATGCTGATATAACAGCATTCTGTGTGTAGTATTAATAAAATTAGAATGTGCCCACCAGTCCGGACAGCACAGCGAGAACAGCCGACAAAGGCTGAGAGGGCAGCTCAATTCCGACTGGCTGCTTCATGTAATGTGCGCACCAACGCAAACTCTCGCAGCTTCCAATGAGGAAGCTATGGGGAGGCTGCTTTAGTGAGGGAAGCTGCGAATTTTCCCTACAACTGTGGATTTATTCTGCTAGTCTGGAGATGACCTTACAAATCCTCTAACATGTCCCCATTATCTACTCAATGCATGTGCAGTTCCTGGTTGAAGCTCTCAGCACCTGGAAGAATCTTAATGGGGCACTGGAATAAGATTATATGGCCTGAGTCCCCACTCATTTTCCACAGTAAGGCCTGGAATCTGTCCTGCCTGGATACAGGAGTCTGACTGTATGTACTTCCCTTCCAAAGTCCACTCCAGCTTTACTACAAGACTTGAACTCTAGTCCTTGACTTGAACAAAGGTCCACTGTGCAACTATGGTTTTTCACCAGGGTCCATTACAGAATCATAGAATCATAGGATTCGAAGGGACCTATTGGATCATCAAGTCCAACCCCCTGCTCAATGCAGATTTCCTAAACCATGCCAGACAGATATAGGTCCAGCCTCTGCTTGAAGATCTCCAGTGAAGGAGAACACTACCTCCGATGACAACCTATTCCATTGACTAATCGCCCTCACTGTCAGGAAGTTTTTCCCAATATCTAATCTGTATTGACTCCCTTGAAGTTTCCTACCATTGTTTCTAGTCCTCCCACCTTGTGCAAGTGAGAATAGGGACAATCCTTCTGCACGATGACAGCCCTTCATAGACTTGAAGACCGTGATCATGTCTCCTTTCGGTCTTCTTTTCTGCACGCTAAACATTCCTAGATCCTTCAACCTTTCGTCGTGGAACACGCTTTCCAGACCACTAACCATTTTGGTAGCCCTCCTTTGGACTTGCTCTAGTTTGTCAGTGTCCTTTCCCCCCTAGAGCTGAACTGCAAGATCCAACAAGCGCTGAACTTCCTGTTCTGTATGTTTGGGTTTCAGTGTGGCAAACCACACTGCTGAGATGGCTTTGCAAACAAGGCCTGAATTTATTCTCCCCAAGTCTCACTCTTTGCTGAGAAATCAAGGCAACTTGGTTTCTCCCTCCCTGTGCCACTGTGACTCAAGACGCATAATTCAGTTTACTTGATCATCATCAGAGGCATGAAAGGCCAATTAAGTTACTGATTTCCTAGACACTCCACCTCAATTCACTGATGAGCAGCTCACCAGAGCACTGGTTCTTCTGCCCTTCCTTAAGCCTCTTCCTATGAATATTGCAATCTACCTGTTAGCTTGTGTGTCTGTGTGAGTGTATTGCCCCTGATCAAGAGAAGATCCTGAGAAAGTATAATTCTTCTAGTCCCCCACTTTCTTTTAGTATTTCTCTTTGCGTTGTTCTTTACTTCTCCTCCATTCACTTCTGTTCTTCATTCTGGTCTTTGTCTTGCCTTAACTTAAGACTCAGGCCATTAGAACTTTCATTTTCGCCTTGTGTTACAGTTTAGGGCAGTAGTTCTCAACCTTCCTAAGGCTGCAACCCTTTAATACAGTTCCTCATGTTGTGGTGACC
>MTQE01001424.1:12645086-12660740 GCA_014337955.1 Aspidoscelis marmoratus
TGTATTTGTATGGGGTGTATGTGATGGGGTTGGTGCAATGATGTCATCACACTAGGTACTCGCATATGGGCATATCTGCATGCAGGCGGATCCACCCGGAGATGGATAGAGGAGTGGTGTTTTGGTTCCTATGTGTTTTCCGATGGTATTAGACGACCCCTCTGAAAGAGTAGATCAACCCCCAAAGGGGTCTCAACCCACAGGCTGAGAACCAAGTTACTTCGCTGTTTGACTAATTCACTCAGCTCTGAAACTGTTTGCCATATGATTATTTCCCCCAACTTTGAAACCTTGAATACTTCTGCTTGCTGTATAAAAACATTACGTCCTGTATGCCTTTTAAAGTTCAATACAGCAAACTTGGTACCCAGACCAGGCAAATTATTTCCCCCTCCCTTGGGATCTGCTCCAATCCATTATCAGTCAAGCCTAATAAATAGTCCTTGAAAAATATTGCTTGTGGGAACACTGCTAAAACACATGTCTAGAGCAGTTCCTATAACATTCCTACACAAAGTTTAAACAACATGTCTCCTATTCCTCATCCTAGGCCCCATCCAGTACCTTAAGTGGGATCGGTACTCTCCAAACCCAAAAAAGAAAGTAAGAAAGTGAAGCTGCCAGAAGAGGGGAGTGGGGTGCATCTCCCTGTGTGGTGCATATACCTGAAGTTGTTTCCTACCCCAACAGGATATCTGATTATACTTTTCCATTCTCCCTGCTCTGATTTAAATTGTGGAAAATAATAAAATAGTAACACACCCTGGTAGTTCATACAAACAACGTTTTACGCCTTATCTCTTCTGACAGAACCAGACTTTCTGCACTCACTCTGGTGAGCTATTATGAATAGTTGCAGCTCTTTGTATGTTTTCCAACTTGCCTAAAGTCACAGTGAAACAACTAAGAGTAAGCATCAAGAGCACATTTCCCCCTTCCCTTTGGCACTGCATCCTGTCTTTGGTGTTTGTTGGGCTCCTTAAAAGATGAATGGCATCTTTCTTTTGAGATCTGGCGAACAGAACTGAATGTCAAACAAAACTATGTAAGTTATGCTACCAAGCTGAAGCATGGCATGATATAAATTGCCCAACGATAAGCAATTATTCAAGCTGTACAGAGTGCAGACTTGTGAACTTTCATAGCCCGATGTTCCTCAAAAGTCTTTCTTCGGGTATATAAGGTTAACACACATCCAGAAATCTCATGTAGCAACAGCCAGGAAAGCGGTCACCGTCACAGACAAAATTTGAATGGTGCACAGCGGAGAGAAGTCTCTTCTCTCTCTCTGGGGGGTTTCTAGAAACTGGCATTATGTGAAAGGGAAGAAAACTGGCAAGGCCTTCCTTGATTTATTTGCACTAAAACATGAGTGTCATTGTGTGCTGTTCAGACGGGACAAAAGTACAGAACATTAAGCCATCAATTACCCTTTTGCTCATGTTCTAATTCCTTCTTTTAGATGACAAAAGCTGCTGGCCCAACACCAAAAGCAGCATTTAAGGTTGTTTGCTTCACTGAGGACAAAACTCAAGGATGCAATTTTTGACATTTGATGTGAATCAAATGTTCAAATGTCCCGATTAATACAAACAGAGAAAAAATGAATGTATTAAAACTTGAACCGATTCGAATACATTCATATCTATTCATACGAATATTCAATTCGTATTTGATGATACAAATGTTGACAAATATTTGAAAATCCTAATTCGTATGAATAAAGAAAAACAAATGTTAGGGCATTCAAACCAATACAAATACATTTATTTATTTATTTATTTATTTATTTATTTATTTATTTATTTATTTATTTATTTATTTATTTATATCCCGCCCCATACCCAAGGGTCTCTGGGCGGCTCACTAAAACCAGTACAAAGTTTAAAAGTCCAACATAATAATAATAATTAAAAAAAATACAAAAACAGTTTAGAAAACAGTAGAGTCTGCAGTGGGGAAAAGCAGAGGGAGCATTCAACCAAAGGCCTGGGTGAAGAGGTACGTCTTCACCACCTTCCTGAACATAAACAGAGAAGGGGCCTGATGCACCTCCAGGGGGAGGCCATTCCACAGCCTGGGGGCCACTACTGAGAAGGCCCTCTTCCGGGTGCCCACCCGCCTAGCTGCTGACGGCGGTGGGATAACCAGGAGGGCCTCCCCACCAGATCTTAAGACGCGGGCAGGTTGATATGGGAGAAGGCGCTCCTTTAGATATCTGGGGCCCAAGTCGTTTAGGCCTTATAAGTCAGAGTTAGCACCTTGAATTGGGCTCGGTAGTGAATTGGCAGCCAGTGCAGTTCTTTTAAAACCAGCGTGATGTGTGTCCGGCTAGCTGTTCCAGTCAGCACTCTAGCGGCTGCATTTTGCACCAGCTGCAACTTCCGAACCGTCTTCAAGGGAAGCCCCATGTAGAGTGCATTACAATAGTCCAACCTGGAGGTTACCAGAGCGTGGATAACTATCTATTTGTTTGAATATTCTATACGTATCCATTGATACGAATCTCGTACGCATCTGTACACGTCCCATATGCAACCCAGACCTTTAAGTGGCAGGAAATGTCATCATGAAGCTCCTGCCTAGATGAAGCAGCAGGTATCTAATCATCACTAGGGATCTCAGGCCCAATTCTTCTCCAAAGAGAGTGGCCCAGCCCATCACAACAAAATGCACTGGTGAGTAAGGAATGGGACCTGAATTTCTAAAACTGCATTTGTTAAAAACGTTCAGCAAAAGTACGTTACTGCTCTCCTATGAATTATTTCCAAGTCCCATCAGCTCATTACTTCCTGCTGAATGTGGCATGATACAAGAACTCCACACTGAGACCTCTGAATTGAATATGGAGGGCCTATGTTGGGGCAGTCAACTGGTAAGGGCAGAGTGGGTCTCACACACACACACACACACACGCACGCACGCACGCACGCACGCACGCACACACAGGGGTGTGCACGAATGCAATTTTCGACATTTGATTCAATTCAAATCGAATATCTGAATATCCAAATTTGTACAAATAATGATAAATGAATGTCTGGACATTCAAATCAATACAAATATAGTAGTATCTATTTGTTCGAATATTCTGTATGTATCCAATTATACAAATCTTGTACGTATCCATACGTATCCCATTTGTATCCATACAGATGTGTACAGATATGCACAAGATGGATACATACGCGTACAAATCTCTGAATTATTCGTACAAATGACTTGAAATATTAGTATTTGTATGAATTCTAAAAAACAATTATCTAGACATACAATTTGTATATGAATGTTTGAATTCATCCGAATAACTGATATTTTGAATATTCATGCATATCCCCACTCACTCACTCACTCACTCACTCACTCACTCACTCACTCACTCACTCACTCACTCACTCACTCACTCACTCACTCTTCCCCCTTACTTTTCACAGGTTGGCCAATGCCTATAAGCTACTCTGTTTGGTGAGGGTAAACTTCCAACAGATTTGCAGAAAATGGCAGCTTTGCAGCATCTCACTTACCCTGAGCTCTGCTCATCCTGGCTCCTGCCACCAGCTGCCCTGTCTCCCAGTGGGCATCGAGCACCAGTGGTTTGCTAGTTTTTGCCCCTCACCAATCCCTGACCACCAATGCAGGGTCAAGGCAAATTCACATCAGGTTTCCCGACCCCCAAGGAATCTAACTCCCTTTCCCCCCCCCCTTTGTTTTTGGCATTAAGACTAACCACGACCTCAGCATATCAGCCACACCAATCGTGCCTACCAACAGGAAAGCCTCAGGCACCAGTGAGCGATATGAGTTGCTCGCTGTCAATTGGCATTATGGATTCAGAAATGAGCACTATGGTGTTAAATGGTGCTGACAGCTGCAATCCAATTAAGGAAGCAGAGCTTAATTAAACCATTGTAAATAGAGACTTTAGTATTACTGTGCATTGGCAAGCTCAATAGCCCTTCACATCAGTAGAATGGCCTGGATCCAAAGAGCTACTTTAGGCATGCCTAGAAGCTCTGACATGCCCAGCGTGATCCTGCCATTTAACAAAATTCTCAGTTCCAGAACGGATGCACCGCTTGGCACAAAGAGGCTGCTTCCTCATATCTCCTTGGTCGTGCTGAATTAAATTTTGTTTAGACCCCTGAATCACAGCTAGTTGCCTTAGTGTCACGGACTACAGCCATGATTTCCCTCACGGCTTGTTCTCATCAAATCGCAGGGACCCCACATCATCTAAGCGGCTACAGTTTCTCTTTTCAGGAGACAAACCTTGGAACACCCAATTAAATCCAGAGCTGAGTGCCGATCTGAACCTAGGATCTCTGCTCCTTATTCAACAAACTCTAAATCACACTGAATTTGCTTTTAAAATTGTATTTTAAATCTAACTTGATAATTTTAAATATTTTATTAACACTGCCTAGAGGACTGTGGCTTAGAGATGTGCACAAATATTTTCTTGACATTCTATATGATTTTTTGATTAGAATGTCACATGTGCATGTACATATCTTCCCCACCTCTGTACACATCCATACACGTCTGTGTGCATCCCATAGTTATCCCATATGCAACCCATTTTCGTCCTGTACAGATCCGTACAAATGCGTACAGATGCGGGAAAGATGCGGATCTTCAAGTACCCATTGTGTATGAACCCGTACACATACAAATGTCTGGATAATTTGAGCAAATAGACCCAAAATTTGACATTCGAATTCCGGGACATTCTATCTGAGTTCAAATCTCAAGATTTGGCACGTTCGATCCAATTTCAAATGCCTATGAATATCCATGCCATCCCTACTGTGGTTATTGCATTAAAAGGCAGTAAGTAAATAAAATTGCCACAGGGTGCCATTTTTTTCTTTTATCTGAGGGTCACATTTGGCTTGGAAGTTCTCCAGGGCTCCTTGCCATGAGATGTCTGAATCTAAGGCCCTTTTTGCACAACTGGGGTTGATCCGGATCGAGGGCCACCTCCTGATCTGCCCGTTAAACCAGGTCAAGGAGGCCCCAGCACCCATTAGGCTAGACCTGTCTGCATGAGATATAGATCTGGATCTGGCTCTATTGAAGACCTGATATGTCAGGTCTACAAAGCAAACCAAGGGTTGTATTCTGATCACGGAGGCATGTAGATGATGATCCAGAATTGTCAGAAGGTTGTAATTTAGCAGCACTCTATAGAGCACTGCCAAAAATGGCCACTCCCCACGCCATTCCCCGAGACTAGGACCTGGCAAGTCTGGATATACTAATCCAGATCTACTGCACCTCAGTGCAGTAAAGGCCTGTCAAATGTGGGCTTCTCACATCCCTTGGCACATGAAAGACACTGCTGGGCTTTACAGGGAAGCCGTCAGGTCTCTCTCCACCTTATAAGGATGAACTGATAACAAGGGGAAAGAGATTTACAACCCATTTATCATACCACCACCACCACCACCGAAATTAATGGAGAGGTTTCAGGCCAGATAAATCTGCTTAGGGCTGCTCAGTGGCAGCTGGTCCCACTTGAAGCTCAATGGGCAGAAGCAGCTGCAGGCAAGTGACAGATGAGACCTTACAAGGCTGCAGAGCAATGCAAGGCCATGTGAAAACTGCCCCCCATCACACCCATCTGGACCTTCACAAGATGTACAGATATGTCCCTAAATACTTCTCTTTGTTCACACGCAACCCTAATGTATACATTAGCATAAGGGTAATTTTTATAAACAGCACCAATCAATTATACGTGCGCACACCTATACAACATACAACCGCACTGGCTCTGTAACAGAAAATACTGAAAGCGTCCATTGTTTGTTACAGTAACGTCACATTATTTGTGAGTTCTTCATTCATTAGTATTTGCAAGGAAGCATGCGTAGTGTCCCTTTGTTCCTTGTGAGTAAAATGCATATTCATATTTTGAGTGGTTTCTGGCTTCCTCGGTTCTTTCTGGCTTCATTGCACCTGATGTGTACCAGGAGTACAGCATCTGCATAATACAGAAAGGGAGGGCATGGCTTTCTAAGGCACATGGGGAGTGCCTGGCCACCACACCTGGCCAGCTCACTGCAGCTTCACCATCCGACCTGCACAACCACTCATGGACACCACCTTTATCCTTGCTACGTTTTTCTTCCCTTGCTTCACCTGCTTTCCCCTCTGGGACTTGAGCCCAAGCACAATGCACCAGGCACACATTTGGCACCATGTCCGGTTCTGAGAAGGTCCTTGCGCCAAAGAGGCATGTGGTAGACAAGAAGGAGAATCATGGTGAGCCACCGAAGGCTCAATCATCACATATGAGCCTAGCTTTCCAACTTTATTTATTCTTTGTATTTTTATCCCACCCTATACCCAAAAGGTTTCGTCGTGGGTAACAACATTTAAAATCAAATAATAGTATATATTAAAAGAATAGCAGCATCTGAAAGTGGGAAGAGAAAGTGTATTCCCATTTAGCAAGTGCAGAAATGGCCCCTGGGTGTTAGGTGCTTCCGTTTGGCCAAAACTCTTATGGCTCTCGGAGTCATGAGAGGTGAGCTGCACCTATTTTCCTATTTCCTTGATACCCATTTTCCCTCTGGAAGCAGCATGTTGTTATTTTTATTTGAATTTTTTACATTTTTCTTCTTAATTTCATAATACAGTCGGACCCCCGTATCCGCTGGGGATAAGTTCCGGCTCCTACCATGGTTACCTGAAACCGTGGATAATCGCGAACAGACCTGCCGGTTCTGGGGCCATACAACCCCAGAATTGAAAGTGCTTTTCTGGCCTCCAAAAGGCCTAATTTTGGCTTCTGGAGAGTGTTGAAACAGGTTTGTGACACCACCCGGCGCCTCCCCCCCACCTCCCACACACACCCTTACATTTTGGGACGGGCTCCGGTGGTGGTCATGGACCTACTCCAAAGCTCTATGGAAGCAGAAACAGGCCTTCAGGAGGCAAAAATAGGCCTTCCGGTTCTAAGTGATTTTCCATTATGGCGCCTGTGGGGGATTGGGGGGGGGGCTGATCCGGTAACTGTGGTTACCGGAAATGGTAGTTACCAAATCAATGGACATGGGGGTCCGACTGTATATTGTTCCAGGTTGTATACATTATACTGTGTTTCTTTAATGTTGTAAGCTGTCTTAAGCAATGTCCTTGGAAGCATATTCCTTAATAGAAAGGATAATGATTTAGTATTTGCAAGGCTTTCTAGGAACCTAATCCTCATGTATATTGAGGGATTGTATGTATAGTAAGAAATCCCAGGTTCGAGTTTGCTTTCATTGCCCCAACATCTCCAGCTACACAACTCTGGTGTCACTGTGACAGATGTAATTGTGAGCCATGCACACGCAAAGCACCAGCCAAGCCTTTCCACAAGAAGCTCCGTTGCAAAGGATCAGCCTTCGACAAAGAAGCATAACGTTATGTACCAACAATCAGCCTATATGCATAAACACTCTCCTGTTTGCTTTGCTCAAACAGACCAAACAGACGGAAAGCTGAACAAGGATTAACTATGTGATGGTGGAAAAGATTACACTCCGGCCTCAATACCAATACAGATAAGCAGATTGCCATTGGAAGCAAAGGGATAGAAAGGAAGGTTTTTTTGTTTTCTAAAGTTTTCTTCTTTTTATATGGATGTTAAAAGCTGAAGCAGATATGGGGTTCATTTATTCAAGTCTGAAGCTACAAATCTGAAGCAAGTCCCGCTGAGTTCTTCTAAAAATAAATTTCTAAGTGTGCAAATAGAAAAGGAAGAGCCCTTGTGTCTAATACAGCCTAGTCTCTGTACCTAGGGATGTGCACAGATATTTGAAACATTCAAAATCCAATCGAATTTGATTGAATTCGGACATTCAAATCTGAATCGAATGTCTATACATTCAAATTCGAACGAATTTTTGAATCTTTTGAATCATTTGTACAAATTATTTCGACATTCGTACGTGTACGGATACTTGTGCATTACATATGTATCCGTATGCGTCTGTCTGAATCATGGGTTATTTATCATCACCATCTGCGACTTCTTGAACGTTTCCATCAGCGTTGCCTGCACACAATCCTAAACATCCATTGGTCTGACTATGTGACAAACGTTGCCGTCCTTGAATTAGCAGAGGCCACCAGTATCAAGGCCAAGCTGCTGAGGACACAGCTGTGCTGGGCAGGGCATGTCTCTAGAATGAAGGATCACCTTTCTAAAATGGTGCTTTATGGTGAACTCATCACTGGCTGCCAAAATAGAGGAGCCCCAAGGAGGAAATGCAAGGACTCCATGTAGCAATCCCTCAGCCTTGGGCATATTGATCACAATGAATGGCCCACTCCGGCCTCAAACCGAGAGGCATGGAGATGAACCATCCATAACGCTGCTGCCTCCTTTGAGAATGCTTGCAGAACCAGTCTCGAGGAGAAAAGACAACACAGAAAGAAGTGTGCCATCACAGTACCACCGAAGGAGACATTTCTCTGTACCTTCTGCAACTGGACTTGTCTATCCCGCATTGGTCTGTTTAGCCACCAACGCGCATGCAGCAAGCGTGGGTTGAGCCCTCCCTAACCTTCATTCGCGAAGCCAAGCCATGATGGTGTCTACTGGGCTCTGGGAATGCTTTGGCCCTTTCCACACTTAACTCAATTAATACATATTAGCTAGATCCAGACCAACCACAGGCAGATGTATCTGCATTGGATGGGCTTTAGAACAACCAATGAGTGCTAGCATGAATGTAGACCTCATTCATCCAGTCTACCACTAATCCATTCAAGAGGCTCACACAAAGATGGTGGCCAAGTCAAGGACACTGATGGACAAGTTGCTCAAGTTATTCTGCAGTCAAAAGATGGACATGCAGACTGAAAGAATGGACAAACCTTCAGAATCTTTGCTGACCTCATCCTTAACAGTGTTACAATACTGGGTCTGAAGGAATAACGTTCTGCCAAGAATTATTTACAGATATTTGTTTCTCCCCTCTCCTCATTCTTTCCATAGTTTCTGGTCTCTTTTATCTACATTGTTGATCGCTGTGGAAATTTTTTAGAGTTTGCCTCATGAACTAGGGCTTTACTCTTTTAGAGAAAATTTGATTTCCTTTGTATAACATGGTTTTGAACAGCATGGTTTTGCTCTTCCACAGTCTGCAAATGTCATTTCCTTATTTAATGCAATTCCAGAAACTTGTCATTAAAATATCTGGTCCCTGAGATATCACTAACTAACACTGGCAGTCTGGGTACTGCACCCTCAGCATAACCGATGTACGCTATGTTCACATGCAGCAAAACATGGCCCAAATGCACCTTGGAGACAGTAGTGTGAGGTGCTTATGTTCTCACCTCATTGCTAATCCACTTTTCTGGTCTACAGTATTTAAGGGGGGGGGCAGACTGGCATGTGAAATCCCACCTGCAACCATTCTGACGGCTGGGGAAGATACATACAGGCATCTATGAATGTTGTCAACATTTGTTAAGTGCAAATTTGAATAAAAAATTCAAATGAATAGATTCGAATTTGCTTTAATTTGAATTTTAAACATTCAAATTGATTTTTTGGGTATTCAATTCAAATCAAATCGAATCCCAAAAATTGCATTCATGCACACCCGTAATACTGACACACTGAGCATGGTCTGCCGGCCAACTGTGGGTCCACCTCACTGTAACACTACTGAATCTAGAAGCACCTCTATGAGAAGGCCATGTGGAACCTTGCTCAAAACTTTGCTGAAATCAAGAGAGACCCGCCCAAAGCATTGCCCATTCAGTAGTTACCCTGTCAAAGAAGGAGGCAATGGCCCTTTTGGCACTTGGCCTTATTCTGGAATATATCTCGGGACAGTGGTCTGTTGTCCACAAACTATGGCACACAAACTATGGCAGGCCTCACCTGCGGTCTGCCATAGTCTGTACTAGCATGTGGATAGCTGGTCCCTAATCTGAGAAATATTCCAGAATAAGGCCAAGTGTAGAAAGGCCAAAGATTTGCTTGTTATTACCTGATTGTTGACAAAACCATGCTGAGTTTTGACTTACTTTCCTTAACTTCTTTACTCCATGTATTCTTGTATTCTGTCTACAACTTTATCTGCTTCACTCTTTGCTGGGAGACCTTTTAGTTTTGCTCCAATACCCAATGCCCTCTTGTTCAAAAATCCAATTCTAGCTTGTATGGGAGCTTTCTCCCTGGGATGATCTGTACAACACAAGTGTACTGAGCTGGACGTATCAAGGGGGAAATTCAACATAAGGCTGATTCCAATTTTCTTGTTTCTTCCATACCTATTTTTAAAGTCCCTCAAGCTTAAAGGGCAAATAAAACTCATACTATAAAACATGGCTAGAAGGCTTGACTGAACAGAGGATAGGATTGACCATTACTGTATGGTCACCAAGCATGTAAAGTCATTACAGCATTCATCCAGTTTCTATTATCCTGTGATTCATGTTCTCTTCCTAAAATACTCTGAAAATGGATACATGACCATCATGTCTGCCAGTTTCAGAAGGTTGCACCCATTAGTAGAGTCCCAGTTACCAGCAAGACAATTCTCAACCAGTTCACAGACTCAGCAGGAGACATTCCTCCACATGTTCCTCCTCACGCCCAACTTCCACAACCCATTTAGAGAAACCAGCTTCATGCAGCATTTGTGAGCTTCAACAGAGCATCACCTATTCTTAAGGAAGCAGTTTCCATGGTTACCAATCTACTGCATTCTAAGAAAGCAGCATCCAGAGGAAAGCAGAAAAGAAAGACAAAAGAAACTGTAGCCTTGCTGACAAATGGATGCTTGGAATGAAAGGCCATAGAGAAGTCCAGGGCTTGTTCTTTTTTCAATCTCTGGACCCTTGGGGTGAGGAGAAAGGGACGGAACCTTATAATAATGCTTGATATTGTGTACAGCTAGGGATGAAGGACATTTTTAAGCCAATTGTTACTTCCTGAAATTATGCTTAGGTCAAAACATGGTTGCCAATCAGATAGTTCCCTTCTCACTTTGCAATTTAGTTCTGATTCAGAATTCATTTGCAAAAATGAATGGTCTGAGGGCACTACATAAAGGATTGAATTAAACTGTGCTTTTAGAGGGAAAGGCATATAAAGCACATGATTTGGGGTCAGTGTATAAACTGGAATGTTTCACCTTTTTAAAAACTGCAGAAAAGGGAATAAAATTGTCATTAAACATACACGAAGTTGACACATGGAGTAGAAATATTCAAGTTGTGAGCACCGTGCCAAGATCTTGGACCAAGTTGCATAGCAAATACATTGTAATAATTTGGGACTGGAAGACACGGTCAGCTAGAGCTCAGGTGTGGATGACACCTGTTAATTGAAAGCAAGGAACACTTACAACGCAGGACGAGGGCAAAAGAAAGTACAAAATCGGGAAGAAGGGATCAAAAATAATATCAGCTTTCCAACTTGATAGATTTACAGTTGATGAGAAAGGGGACGTAGTAGAAAGTTCTGTTCTACTGGGCTCACCACACTGCCCTGGAGAATTAAGTACAATAATCCTATGGAAGAGAGTAATAATGGATAAGAATGGTTTATTGATTATGTAGATTGAAAGAAAGCTTTCTTCTGAGCTCTCACAGCCCCCAGGGTGTTCTGTTGGGGAGAGAAGAATAGAAAAGCTTTGTCAACCACTTATGAGTCCCTTTAAATGGGTGAGAAAAGCAAGGTAGAAAAGCCAGCTCTTCTTCTTCTTCCTCCACGAAGCCAGCTGTGACCTTGGGCTAGTCACAGCTCTCTTCTGAGCTCTCACAGCCCCACCTACCTCACAGGGTGTTCTGTTGTGGGGAGAAGAATAGAAAGTTTTGTCAGCTGCTTTGAGTCCCCTTAAAATGGGTGAGAAAAGTGGGGTAGAAAAACCATCTTAACTTTCCATTTGAAGTTTCCAAAATGCTTTCAGATACTCAAAACACTGCAATATGGGAGGCAAATACTGTCAATACTGACTAATTCTCCACTCAGCATCCATGTCGCTTGCATGACAGGTCTGTGGCTTTTTCTCATGCTGAGCGGCCCGGGCAGTGCCATATAACTACCACTACAAAATGGTAAATTTAAGAAGGCGGGTTGGCAAGCTGCTATTCTAACAGGAGGTGCTCTACAGCCGGCTGCACCACCAGCTTCCAAGCAGCTCTCCCAGCCTCCTAATTGCTACTTAGCGAGCAACTGAATTACTGCCTTGAACCCAAAACAATTATCTTCAGATATATGGAAAGCAGTTGTGCAGCCAAAAACAAAAACAACCAATTAAGAAGATCAGGTCGGGATAGAGATGCTAACTAGTACTGAGAAAGCCAAGATCAGAAACCTCAATTGGCAAAGATTCTATTGGATGAAAGGGTGTGTGTGTGTGTGAAGCAGTACTAAAGGGAGGGAGTCAAGAGTATTTACAGTTTCCTCACAGACAAAGCCCCAATTTGTCCACACCCAGATACTCCATCCAATGCATCCATCTAAATCTATTTCCAAACTGCCTGACAATCAATGACAAATTCAAAACTAAGATCTCTGTATCTCTGAAACGCAATTCCACGGTATGTCCTTCCTTCCTTCCTTCCTTCCTTCCTTCCTTCCTTCCTTCCTTCCTTCCTTCCTTCCTTCCTTCCTAATGCATAATCAAAGAAGTTTATTGTATAGCATTGCAGCACACAGTCAACACAATGGGGATCTCATTTCATATAATACAGAGCTAGATCAACCAAGTGCCTATCTCAGTACAAGTTTCAACTGCGCCGATGTTTATTTCTTTGGGCCCATGCAAAGAAGACTGTTTTCCTCCTCCTGCTACAGTCTTAAAGAGAAAGACAAATGCCTGTGCATGCTACTTCATAACCTCTGGATGTTTAAGAAGTGGCATCTAGGGTGCTTCCAGACTTGTTAACAATACGCAGCTGGATTAGAGGCATCACACACAACGATTGTTGGACTGCAGTGGTGACACATTATACCAGCGCTACTGCGAATTTTCTTAATGCTGATATAGCAGCACTTCCTGTGCAGCATTAAGGAAGTTTGAATCTTCCCGCCAGTCTGGAGAGGATGCCGAGAACAGCCAATGAGAGCTGGGAGGGCAGCTCAACTCCCATTGGCTGCCCCATCCCATGCAACACACACGCCAATGTAAAATCTTGCAGCTTCCTATGAGGAAGCTACGGGAGGCTGCTCTAGTCCAGATGGCGGGATGGTGCTTTGCAGTAGGTAAGTTGCAAATTTTCCTACAACTGCAGATTTCATTCCACTAGTCTGGACGGAGCCCTAAACATTCCATGGTAGTTTCAGTTGCCAAATTGTCTGCATGCTGCATGCCATACTGTTAACAAGAGAGAGAGAGAGGAATACATACAGAAGTACCAGTGCAGGGTGAAAGACAATCTATAAGATCGACCATGAAATCACTGAGTCAATTATTCTAAATATGAAGGCACACAGTTCTACCGGATTTCTAAGCCTTTTCTGCATTGGGCCTTATTCTAGATTTCAGACCCTTTCTGCACTGGACTTTATTCAGGATTATATCTCAGAATAGGGATCAGCCATCTGCATGCTGGTGCAGACTTCAGAACATCCTGAGTGGGGTCTGTTGTAGTTTCCATCACCATGCAGATTACAGGTCCCTTTTCCGAGACATAATCCAGAATTAGTCCTAGTGCAGAAAGGGTCTCACTCATTAGCTCAGAAAGCCACAAAAAAGATCTGTACCAGCATAAGGCCCTTCCTGTGCTGGGACTTATTCTAGATTACGTTCTGGATTAGGGGTCTCCTGTCTGGACCTGGAATGTACTGGCTGTAGTGCATGGCAGCCTAAGAATGTAAGTGCAGAAAGGCCCCAGGGCTTGAAGAAGATACTTCTAACAAACTGAAGTTTGGTGGACTATCTAGTCCAGTGGTTCTCAACCTTCCTAAGGCCACGACCCCTTAATGGAGTTCCTCATGTTGTGGAGACCCCCAACCGTGGGGGCAGAGCAGCTGGGAGGTGGGAGGGAAGGGTGGTAGGAGACTCGTCGCGACCCCTCTGAAAGGGTAGTTCGACCCCCAAAGGGGTCCCGACCCCCAGGTTGAGAACCACTGATCTAGTCCAACCTGAGACATTGTCCTGACCTCATTGTCAAGGCCCTACTTGAGGTAGCAATGCATAATGTTAGGCCCCATCTACATGCAAAGAAAAATCCGTTAAAAAGCTTCTTTTGCTTCTGAGCGTCTGCCTGCAGAGCTTTTACTCCGGGCTTCCAGAGCCACAAAGGAGGAAAATCCGCAGCAGAAAAAAAACCCTTTAAACAAGACTACCTCTGCACTTTCGGGAAGCCGCAGGTTTTCCTGGGAGCATGGAGACATTTTCTCCATATCTTCTCCCATATTCCACTGAATTTTCAGGCATTTTTGATCCCTGCAGAAGAATTGGCTGTCAGAATCAGCTTTATTCAGCTCTTTCAGCTAGCAAGCAGAGCTCCAAACTGTCACATTGTTTCACTTCGGAGGGGGACGGAAAGGTGATACTAATTATCATTATCATTACCATGGAGATTGTTTCTCAGCAAGCAAATCTCTCTCTCCCACTCCTAATAATGCAGCTTCTGAAGCGAAACAAAGTTTCACTTCGTAGGTCTGGTTCTGGGCTAATCAGCTGCCATTACCTGAATGCAGGCAGCTGAATCTGACAGCTGAAGGGAGTCTGCTTTCAGTTATGCTTGTAACTATGTTGCAAGCATTAGTTATGGAGAGAGTGAGCTACTTTCAGTAACTGCTTTTAACTCTTGGCAGCCAAGTAAAGGGATGAGTTTGTGTTCTGGAGGTTCAGTTGAGGTTTTTGCCTTTCATCTCTGCAGCGGGCAGCGGGGGGGAGAAAAAGATGCAGGCTCACAAAAAGCGGTTGCATGGAGACAGAAAAGTATGTTTTAAATCTGCGTTACCCCAAACCACATGGGGATTCTTTATTTCAAATTACAACCCGCTTTTTAAAATCTGACACAAGAGGGAAGCAAAAAGAGACCATGGAGACGCGCCCCTAGTGATCTTAGTGAAAAGAGTGAATTGAGAAGTGCTCTCAGCTGCTGCATACCCTCTCAACAAAGAAGGAAAAAGGAACCCCATATCTAATTTATATAACTCTCATCCTTGAGTGTGTGAGGCTCAGCCAGAAGTTAGCAGAAATAATAAGTTTTTCTTTGAAGTAAAAAAAAGTCTTTATTTGAACACCTTGGCACGAAAGACTAAAAACTGCACAGGCAAAGACTTCTAATCCCAAAGTATAATTATACCTTGCATCTTCCTGCCTAATTCACACAAACTAAAGCTGGGTGAGAACTCTTTTCTCAATAGAAACCAGAACAGGTAGATAGTTTGACCTTGAAATACTGTAGAGACATTCTAACTTTCTCACTCTTTTCCTTTACACAGTGCATGGTTAATACACATATAGGAATACAAAATTAAGCACAAAATGGGGCTACGCAATGATGTTGTTGAATATGAAATGAATATGAATACACAATTACAACCAGTGAAATAATCACCTGAACATTTTCATCACTGAGGAATGGAAGACAATACAGAAGAGAAACACCATGGCAGCTATCAGGGCTGACAGAGATTAAGCCAGTTCAGCTGAACATCAGGAAACAGAAGAAGAAGAA
>MTQE01001424.1:12662965-12684088 GCA_014337955.1 Aspidoscelis marmoratus
ATTCCCAGATAAGAGTTCGGCTCCCTAACCACTAGACCAAACTGGCTCAGCCCAGGTATCAGCCCAGAAGTGACATGTGAACTGTCATTTCCTTCCTGGAGTGTACAGTGTTCCATAGGTAGGAACATTCTGTACAGCAAGGAACCTGGGATGCCAAGGGCCTCTGTTTGACTGAGGCTCTCCTACCCCTCACTGGGTCACCAGCCTGACCCCACGCCCATCACCAACAGAACAAGAATCTCCAGACTCTTGCCTGACTTCCAAAAAACCACCATACAGTTCATCAAATGCAGGAGCAAATTCAATGACTGATGTCTGAACGAGCCATACTTTCAAAATTAATATACCACACGGATATTTAGAAGGTCGGTGCAACAAGAAATAGTAACAATAACTGGTGCATTCCTCCCTTTAGATCCACAGATCTGTCATTTGCAAAACCTTAATACAATTCAAACTTCATCTGACCTTAAAACTCTCTTGCATTCCATGATTCATGCAACAAATATAACAACAGCTAAACAATGGAAGCAAGCCCAAGTACTGAACATAAGAGAATGCTATGCACATCTTCGGGATTTTGCAATGAATGAGTTTGTGGCTATCTTAAAAAATAAGGTTTTGGGAGAAGGACCACAAGAGGCGTGGAACAAAGTTTGGGTTCCTTTTATTGTGGGTGTGCAAAATAATAACATCAATATACCTGATGAAGCTCATTTCTTGAGAATTGTAAACTAAAATTGGACTTTAACAACACATCCATGTCCGGGGAGGAAGAGGAAAGATAGAAGGGGAGGGCAGATTTAACAGTGTAAATGTATAAGCTGTTTAAATGTACAGACTTATTATTAAAAGAAAAAAGAAAAATCATAATTTCCTTTTCCTCCCTGTGGGTGGAACACTCAAAAAAAGGGGTGTGCATGAATGCAATTTTTGACATTTGATTCAATTCGAATTGAATATTCAAATGTTTGAATTTGTACAAACAGAGAAAAAATGAATGTATTCAAATTCAAACCGATTTGAATACATTAGTATCCATTAGTAAGAATATTCAATTCATATTTAATAATACGAATGTTGACAACATTCGTATGTGTCCGTATGCATCTGTATGCATCCACATGGATCCCGGTTTTATCCTGTATGCATCCCGTTTTTGTCCCATACGTATCCGTACAAATGTGTACGGATACAAATAAGATTCCTACAGATACATATGTAATGCATATGTATCTGTACACGTAAGAATGTCCGAATAACTCGTATGAATGATTTCAAACATCTGAATTTGTTCAAATGTTTAAAAAATGAATGTCTAGACATTCTACTTGAATTCAAATGTCCAAATTCAAATGAATTTGATCAAATTTCAAATGTCTCGAATATTCTTGCATATCCCTACTCAAAAAGGTTTGAGACTTTTTGATTGTGCTCCAAGCTAAAGTACAAAAATGTCCTATATGTACCTGTAAACATACATTGTCTTTCTAGAGGAGATAAAAACTAGAAGATACGAGGCCAGTAGGGAGACCCTGCAGTTCTACCCTCGCCTGCTCTCTCCTTCTATCGCGGATGATAGACAGTCTTCAGTTTACAGAAAAGTTGTGTATAATGGCATGTGCCTGCATAACAGTGGATTCTCTGAGTATCTTACAAAACATCTCCTTAAAACAAACTAACAAAAAAAGACTAGACTATAAGCTAACATCAGTTGAAATGAGAATTTGCTCCATTGTGGTTCTTGGTTGTCTGTTCCATAAATAAAACTTAAGCTCCAAGGCAGTGATACTTTGCTGGGGTATAATCTCTACTTATGCATGTGTTAAGCTAAAATGCTGTGAAAACTGCATTGCATAACCTCTGCTTATCTGAATACATTGTGTGTTCGTTTAGCAGTATGCCAACATAACCATATGCCAGGGGCACTTAGGTTATCCTAACTAGTGATTATCCAAATGCCCAGAATTTTCCAAAGCTATTCTGGGGAATACATATAAATAAATAAAGCTGGACAGTCCACTGAAGAAAACTTCCCAATGAAAGGCTGCCTGCAGTTCCACTTCTCTCTGTATTTGGAACTAGGGGTATGCACAAATGCAATTTTCGGGATTCAATTCAATTTGAATAGATTTTAAAATTCAAATGTATTCACATTTGATTTGAATCAAATACAATGAATTTTTGATTCAAATTTGCACATACGAATGAATGTTGACAACATTCATATGTGCCCAGATCAGTGGTTCCCAAAGTTGTCTGGGCTACGACCCATCTCATATAAGTTTACCAACTCGGGACCCACCTCTACGAAATTTAACCGTTACCAATATGAATAAAGGACTTTTCAAATAACAAACAAAGTTTTAATACTTTTTTTTATTACTTAATTCTACAGGCAGGGCCCACTCAATATTCGCTCGCGACCCACCAGTGGGTCCCGACCCATAGTTTGGGAAACCCTGGCCCAGATGCATCTGTACACATCTGTACACATCCTGTATGCATCCCGTTTTCATCCTGTATGACTCTGTACCAATGCGTATGGATGTGGGAAAGATGCTTACGGGCAAGTACGTATCATGTACGTACCTGTACCCATACGAATGTCCAAACAATTTGAACAAACAGATTCAAAAATTTGAAATTCATTTGAAAGTTTAAATTCAAATTTATAGACATTCGATTTGAATTAGAATGTCCAAATTTGAGCTAATTCGAACAAATTCTGAATGTTTCAAATATTCATGCACATCCCTATTTGGAACTTTGATACAAAGCTGTATCCATTAGTCAATAAACTGTTTTTGTGGGAGAAGTGGTCAAAAAATATAAGAGCCAAGTTAGTTCTGGTCAAAGATCTCCCACAATATCTCCCACAATCGCGGCCTGACCAAATACCTCCAAGAATCTAAGAAGCAGAAAATGAAGGCAACAGGCCACATGGCCAATGCTCTCAATATGATGCAATTTAGATATACATAGGGCCACCAATTTTGTCCCAGGTTCCCACAAGAGGACTTGAAGCCACTAAAACAAAACATGGCCAGTCAAGGATTCTATCCTTCTTGCTCTCCAAGCTCAGAACAATTTCTTCTCATTCACTAATCTCTGCACAAAGAATGAATGGAGTCATCCTTTGGTTTTCTGCACAGAAACTTAGTGCGGATTAAGTACACAGCTAGGACACATAAACCTCCATATTAATCCAGATCTATGAGGGCACAACCCCAACGGTCAGAGTGTGTGTGTATGTGGGGAAAAGTGGGATGCGAACATCTGATGGATGTTTGCACACAAAGGATTTGCACAAAGCTGAATATTCCCTCATTCAATCTGCATGGAATCGAATGGGGGGAATTGCCTTCATGCACATTCCTAGTTCTGAGCACTGCCTACTTTGCTTTTGGGTGCCAGGTGCTCCCTAATTAAAGGTGACGCGGAGAGCTAAGGAAGGAAAATAACAGAACACACCTCCCTCAAATGTTCTACAAACTGATACATTCTGCACAGAATTCCATAGGAGGGATGGTAGTCCCACTGGTAGCAAACTCTGGTCCCAAATCATTCTGTGCGCATACCTCTGGATCGCTTAGGACGACCCACCATGTACCAGAACAGCAAGAGCAAAGGCAAAGACGGCCTGGTTCTCATGGAACGCCCTTTTTGCAAACTCACCACTGCTCTTCTGTCCTTCTCTCTGCTCGGATTAATCTTTAGCTGAATGCAATTGGGGCAGATCTCCTAAGGAGAACTCATTACAGCCACAGGAGGGACAACTTCACGGCACTGCTGGAAGGCTGTGAGGCACCTAATAGTCCTTCAATTACCTGTGCATTGTCAAAAGCTTATTCACACAGCCAAACTGCAAGGCTGTTATCCTCAGCCACAGCTCTGAAGGAATTGGAGAGCAAAATAGGATTTTAATTGCCAACATTATCAGAAAGAGGTGGCAAAGTGCACAAAAGTTGGGACAGCTGGGAAAGGCCTGGAATGTCATCAAGAACAACCCTGCTGAAAGGCAGCAAGGCTGAGCCATCAAGCCTAGTGTGCCATAGAGAAATAATAAGCGCACTGGCAAACAGCTCACACTTCCAATTTTAACTTCAGAGCGCCCAGCAGAACCTTAGAGGCTAAAACATTTATTAGGGGCTGCAATCAACTTCAACAGTCACTTCAAGGGCTGTTCTGAATTTCAGGTAGAAATAGGTGAGTGTCTAGATAAACACACTTCCTTGGGCTTAGGCTGTTTCTGGAGAATAATCAAAATAATGAGATTTTAATGGATAATGAATAAGCGGTATGCTGGCATAATTGATCTATTTACTTTTGGTCTTTCTGGGGAGGAACAAGCCAGGTACTCAGGAGAACATATTCACATGAAAACAGTAGATATGTGGAAGCATTCATTCATTCATTCATTCATTCATTCATTCATTCATTCATTCATTCATTCATTCACTTATTTATATTTCTACCCTGCCCTATACCTGTAGGTCTCAGGGTGGGTAACAAATATATTTATTCATTGTATTGTTCAGCTGTCTCCAACACAGCATCTATATGCGTATGGATGTGGGAAAGATGTGGATCTTCAAGTACGCATCGTGTACGAATCTGTAAACATACAAATGCCCAGATAATTAAACAAATAGATCCAAAATTTGAAATTCAATTCGAATGTTTACATTCGAATTTCGGGACATTCAATTCAACCTCAAATGTAGAAAGTTGGCACATCTGATCGGATTTTGAAAGCCTATGAATATTTGTGTATATCCCTCCCTCCCCTTCTTGAGAAGTGGTTGTAGATAACTGGTAGAGCAACTGCCTGGAAAAGAGATGGTTATAGGTTCAGCCCCTGTGCTATCTGCCTGGAAGAAAGGTTGGCATACCACATATGCATCCTTGCCCAGCAGTTAGCCAACCCTCTGTTTCAAGTACCCTTCCCTTCCCAGTGCTAGCCAAAAGTGAAGAGCACTTTCTTTCAATTCAGCTTTTATATTCATATATTGTAGGGCCTATCACAGCTCTTTTGTCATGAATACTTTATCAGAACTCCAAGGGTGCACACCACTGGGAAAGGACATAGATGGTGAAGTCAAAGAAAAGTATGCCAGCTTCCTCTCCGTCTGAACTCATTTGTACCTGGGACTCAAGATAATACTTATGCATCTGTCAAAGTGGATTCTCACTCACTAAATCTTATGTCATCATGAATTAGTTTTTAAAGCACAAGAACTACCGCTGGTGCTGACGCAAAAATCCAACACAGTGGTGTTGGAGAATTAATCATTTAATCTTCACTGAAACTCGGGCAATTTACAAAAAAGCATATATTGGAAATCAGTTATATAAGCAGAATGATACGAGTATTAACTTTTAAACATGAAACAATAGCAGTCAAATATACATAAATAAATACATATACATATTATGGGTGTGCACAAATGCAATTTTTGGGATTCAATCTGAATTGAATATCCAAAAATTCAAACTGATTTGAATGTTTAAAATTCGAATGTATTCACATTTGATTTGATTCAAATACATTCAAATCTATTTGTGCAAATTTTCTATCCATATTTGCAAATATGAAAGTCAACAACATTCGTATGTGCCCGTATGCATCCATACGCTTTCCATACACATCCGTACGCATCCCGTATGCATCCTGTATGGATTCGTACAAATGCGTACGGATGCAGGAATAATTTGTACAAATGATTTGAAAATTCAAAATTCATGTGAATGTTTAAATTCAAATTTATAGACATTCGATTTAAATTTGAATGTCCAAATCAGAACAAATTCAATCGAATTTCAGATATATATTTGAATGTTTCGAATATTCGTGCACATCCCTCACATGTATATGAAATCAGTTCTATAACCAGAATGATACAAACATTAACATTTAAACATGAAACAAAAACAATCTAAAGCAATCTAACAAATCTAATTTTCTATTTTAACTTCCTCTTTTAATTGTTAGTCCATATGTTGCTACCATATAATAAACAAATAAATCAGGAATAAGGAATTGCGGCTTCATCCATCAGCTATGTAATATCAAAAATGCAAACTCTTTTCATAACCAAAAGGTAATATTATTAGTTTGAACAAACAGGATGTGTGAAAATTATTATTGTTATTCTAAAATTAGCTGAAAAATAGAATTTTGGGGAAAGTAAGCATATCATCAAGAAAATGCTGTCTTAAAACATATATTCAGTAGGGCAAAGCTAGCAAGAAAGACATGAGGGAGTCAGGTCTTAGAAAATGCATTCTGAATTAACAGGAGGGGAACATGCATGATATTGGAAGGGCTACAGTCTTTCAGAAGTGAACAATATGTGGAAAGGCTTTTTTTTAAAATTGTCAGTGCAGATGAATAACATCAGTCCTCAGAGACACCAGACGAGGAAGTACAGTGACTGCAACAAGTAAACAGAAGGCTATTTTTGTTTTTTGTTTTTATTAAAGTGTCAACAGCTTCAAGTCAGAGAACTTCAGCAACAGGTGAGACCAGAGCTGAATCTTCCTGCTCACTGACAGGATCCACTTGAGAGCTTTTACCTCACCGTGAAAGCACCACAGGAGGCAGTGGCCACATGACCGTGACCCTTCGTGGCTCAGTTAGTGCTGAGGAAGAGTGTCGTATCCACATGTATACAGTTGTAAAGGTGGAGCAGGAGGAGGATCTTTTATAGCTCTTTCTCAGTCACCCAAAGAGACTCACTGGACTCCTCAACAGCCACCTCATCAGTCATCAAAGACAGGAAATGGCACGTGGGACCATTTCCTGTGTTCAATGACCTCGCCACCATCATGTCTGACTCCAGTCTTAATGCCAGGGGAGCGTGGGGGCTGCCCCCCAGTGTCACAGTCACAGCCAATTTTGACATCAAGGAGGCACATTGATTTTTGATGGGGAAGGCAATGTGTGACATGTGATCAGCAAGCTGCTCCATTGAAAATAGTGCTACAAATGCCACATGCCGAGACAGGGGGCTCAGTGCTTGTAGTGCTCTGGTATTGCCACTGTCACAGTCTGTCGTTCCCTCCACCAAGAAATGCCATTTCCTTTCCCTTTACTATTCATTTAAAATATCTTTATATTGCTTCCCATTAGAGTAGTTTACAAAAAAGGAACATAAAAACATGTAAAATGATACAGTTGATTAAAAATGTATTAAAGATTCAGTGAAGGGAGGAGGAGGAGTTGGTTTTTCTACCCCACTTTTCTCACCCATTTAAGGGGACTCAAAGTGGCTGGCAAAACTTTCTCTTCTTCTCCCCACAACGGAACACCCTGTGAGGTAGGTGGGGCTGTGAGAGCTCAGAAGAGAGCTGTGACTTGCCCAAGGTCACCCAGCTGGCTTCATGGAGGAGGGCGGAATCAAAGCCGGTATTCCCAGATAAGAGTCCAGCTCCCTAACCACTAAACCAAACTGGACTAAACCACCACTATTCACACAGGAAATACCTGGGTGAAAAAACATGTCTTCAGTAAGCATCTAAAAGTTGTGTTTGTAGATTCAAAAATATCTGAGGAAAAGGCATTCCACAAGATAGGTACAATCCATATCTCCTTGTTATGCACCTTGAGGGTGCAATGAGGGTGCAGTGTCTGATCAACAACATGAGCCAACAACAGGCAGGCTGTTTCAGTTTGTGGCGGCGGCAGCATTTGAGAAAATTTTGGAAGCCAGCAACAGCATACACAATTATCTGCAGTTTCACATATCTGTGGGAGGAGCCAGAACGTACCCCCCACAGATACGGGGTGTCTGACTGTAACTGCCTTCTGATTTTGAAGCACGGGACCCCACTTAGATTCTGAGCACCTGGGGAGCTCCCCCCTGTCTGCCAAAGCATGAGGGCTTCCTCCATCACCCTACACAGATATATTCTTAAGAATTCCTTCTTAGGTTTTCTCTCTTGCCCTAGAGATTTTATTAAAATACTTCCTTAAATAGCAAAGCGTCCCCTGAGTCTTTGGATGCCTCCATGCCAGGCGTGTTTTAGTTATGCAAGCAATGTCTATTGTCGCTCAAGAAATTGGACAGTGGCTGAAATGCAGTGGCTGAAATGCAGAAGGATTTCCCCAAATTTATCTCAAAATGTAGATGGGGCCTCTGGGAAACGATATACAATTCAACCCAGCCCCAATATAAAGTGGAAATAAAGATGATGAATCCTGTATGCACCGTACAGAAAAGCTTCAAGTACAGAGGAAAGAAATAGGATTCTCCTGCTCCAGAGGTGACCTTTTCGCAAAGGTGGATTTCCCACCCTCAGGTCACTGCATGATATCCTCATCCTGTATCTTATTTTTAATACTTAACTGGGTATCTTCTACTTCTTCCTCCTTATACAAACCTGAATAAAAATATTTCATTGTATCCCTTAATTTTCCTTGGTCTTCACATTCCACCCCATTTTGAACTTTTTAACTTTCTGATCCATGATTTCTCTTTTTTTCTTCTTTAAATAATTCTTTAGTCTCCTCATAGATTTTATATTCCAGCTCTGATATTCACTTTTCACATACATATACTTCCTTACTAATTTACTTTCATCCAATACTTCTAACTGCCTCCTCTTTTCCTGTAACTCTTCCCAAATTTGCCTATTCCTTGTTCTTTTATGTCTATCCTGTAATAATTTTGTTTTCTAAGATATTATTTCTTTCTCTCTCCCTTTGTCTTCTAATATAGACTTCTAAGCTTATACATTTGCTCCAGAGGTGATCTTTTTGCAAAGGTGGATTTCCCACCCTCAGGTCACTGCATGATGGCCGATTTGGCAGAAGGGCAACGTATGTCCATTGTGATGCTCCCATGCTGGATCTAAACTTGCTTTGAAGACAATTCTGGGTGGATGATGGGAACGTGTTCCTCACATTGCAATCCACTGCAAATACCTTGAGGCATCCCAAACTGTTCCTGAGCCTTTCCTGCTATGGACAGCTTGAAAGCTGTGCACATGCTGTCCCGTGGCAACAGGAACAGTCCGGAAGCAGTGTGAATGTGACGCTTCTGGGTGTCTCGCTTCCTGAGCAGGCTCAACCCTCCCTTATGCACCTTACATGATGTACTCACAACCAATTGTGTATTTGTCTGTCAGGCAATGTGGCATCATCATCATCATTATCATTATCATGGCAATGACGATAACATTAACAATAATGATAATAATTAATAATAATAATGTTTATTTATATCACCCCTTCCACCAAAGGGCAATACCGAATTACAATCTAAAAGCTACAAAATACAAAGTTACAAATAGTAACATACCAATCCAAATCACTCTAAACATAGTTCACACAGTACTAGAATCAATCTAAAACTAAAGACAACAATAGACAACAACAGACAACAATGATAGATTCCTGGACATCATTTGCTAATCAAAGACGAATAATAACTACTAGAATAAAATTAAACTCATTCAAGTTGTAAAAAAAAAAAAAAAGGTCTTCAGACCCTTTTGAAATTTATCCAGTTCCTTCTCTGGCCTAAGAACCTGTGGAAGATTATTCCGGAAGTGAGGGACCAGGTCTTGAAAAGCTCATAGCTTGGAGGTTGCAATGTGTGTCTGAGATGTTACTAAGAATGCTTTATCCGCCAATCGTAAGTTCCTAGCTGGGGTATACCAAGAGAGTCTGGACGCTAGGTAGCTTGGAGTTTGCCTTCTAATGGCCTTGAAGGCCAATACTAATACTTAAAGAGAATTCTAGGCTGAACTGTGGCTTCTTCTGGTCAGCTTCCCCAGCATGAATTTTCGGGTGCTGCTGCAGCTCACAAGGGTTGGCTGTCTGGGCTGAGGTCCTCCCACCCCCACCACGGCTGCCACTCCCATTCAGTCCTGAGTGGGGCCTCACCCGGGTGGGGCCATATTCTTGACAGCTAAGCTTTTTGCAGAAATAATTTCCAAGAGAAAAGAGCAGTTTGATCATATGTAATGTCTTTACGTTCTGAACATCATAGTGATGTTTTTGCTAAGCAAAATCCAACAAATTGGTCCTTTGTCTTCCACTACAGACCAGCCCTCATATGGTATTTATTTAATTTAAAAAATTTAAAGCCCCTCTTCCTCTTGAAAGCAACGAGCCTACACATTTGGTTACACTAAAGCCAAATATAAAACAGAAAATAGATGACTAGAGAGAAGAGGTGGAGCAAACAGTAAAACAGTTCAATTAACCTGTCAAAGGGACTGAAATTATCTCCTCAGGAAAATGAAGCTGCTGCCAGAAAAAGAATGTTTTGGCACAGCGAAGAATACGTTTACTCCTTCACTTTTTATTTCTCCCTCCTTCCCTCCAGGAACAACATATGGTTCTCCACACCCTTGCCGGCATATTTTATAAACACAGGCAGGATCCACACAGGGGCTCCCAGCAGAGGACCAGTTTGCTGGAAACGCTTGCAAAGAGGAGCGCTGCATGTACTGCATGCTTAGAAGTGCGTGGCATGCTGTCTGCCCAGCTGCTGCTGTCGCTGGCCAGAACTTTTGTTCCCAGCTGCGGTGTTGCCAGCCAGGGCTTGGGAGCAAGCATGAAGTGCGAATGGGCCTCAGGCCCGAATTCCCAAGACACGGAAAATAGCTGACTTCCAGGGCAACTTCCTCTACCTTTCAGAACACTCTTAGGCAAAAGCTTCAAAACTGGGTAACCCTGGCTCTCTAGGTCCAATGTAAGGGTCAACCAGTGCATCAACCACTCCTAAGACCAGAGAAATTCCTCCAGCCCTTGAGGCATCATAGGGTGTTTTTCCACTGACACTGGAAGTACCCATTAAGTACCCATTAATGGGTACAAAAATGCCATTACATACCCATTAATGGGCACTTAATGGGTACTTTTAGTGAAATTGGAAAAACACCCATAATCCACCATTGTGCCTGAGACAAGTGTAAGTTTAGATGGAAATAATCCATATGGCCTGGAAACATTTTGAATAAACTGCTTTTTAAATCTATGCTTAAATACAATTCCACTAACCCCACCTTCCCAGAGCCACAAAGACTTCATATTCATATATTTAAGGTGACCAAAAGTCACTGTGCTTAAGCCCATTTTTTTTCTTGCCAGTTGGGTGCTAAAATGATAGCGCCGCTCCAAGCCAACCAATTGGTGGAACCAACAGCTCCATCTCCCTCCTCTTCTCCCTTGCCCTGTGCTGCCGCCATTTTCTGATGAGGCTGGAGGAGCGACTGAAGTAAGTTTCCTAACTTCCCTTGATGGCAGCGGCAGTAGAGGCAGTGAAGCCTCATTGAGAGGGTTTTGAGGGTGTCCGGGCGCGGTGCCTGAGGATTGAGTTTCCTTCAATTTCTTCAATTTACTTTTGTCCTCCTCTTCATTGTAAAAAAGTTGGTCACCTTAATATATTTGAAATTCCAAGGGTTTTCTAGGAACAGATGCATTTTTCTGTTGTGTTATATGGAATACTGTAGTTTTCCTAGGTCTGCCAGAAATGTCATGTGCAGGGACTCCACAATAGATTTTCTGTCAGGATTTTGCCCTTTTCAACATACTCACAAAGCAGTGAGACTAGGCCTGTTCACATTTGGCTTTATTCTGGAATAAGAACCTAAGAACATAACAGGAATCCTGCTGGGTCAGGCCACAGCCCATCTAGTCCACCATCCTGTCACACACAGTGGCCTACCAATTGCCTATGGGCATCTCAAGCAGAGGCAAGGGCAAATCTTCTCCTGCTCTTGAATCCCAGCAAATGGCCTAAGAAGTGTCCTGCTTGTCCCCCCAGCCTGAAAGATGTACTCAGGCATCCATTCCAATGGCCACTGACACATCTGTAATCCATAAATTTGTTTAACCCTTCCTTAACGCCATCTAGGAATATCTTGGAATAGGGACCTACTGTCCACATGCTAGTGCAGGCTACAGCAGGCCTGCAGAGTCTGCAATAGTGTGCGGACAACAGACTCCCATCCTGAGATAAATAACAGAATGTAACGGACAGGTCCTCTGTCTCCCATAGATTAGGAGAGCCAGTGGTAATATAGGGAATCAAAACTGAGAAATTCCTAAACTCTAGCCTAGCATTCTTAACCTCTTTGGGTGCTTCCACATTTACCGCTGAAAAGTGGATCTAAAAATATCTGCTTTTCGGCAAACCATCCTCCCCATGATTCGTCACAAATAGTGATGGATCTGAGGGACCCCTGCATGTCTGCACACATGTGGGGAGGATGGATTCCAGAGGACGGATGGAGTGGGTGCTCCGGCTCGCACGCCACAAGTCCTCCGGCTCGCACGCTGATGCTGATGCCCCCGGAGGCGCAGAACTGGAGCATGGAGCTGCCAGTCGCCATGTGTTTCCAGCGGTGCCCGGCACATGGGGGAAGGGCTTCGGAAGCAGGGAGTCCTGCTTCCACCCTTCCCAACGTGGCGGCCAGAGAGAATCCATCCCTTCATCTGGCCATGTGTGGAAGTGTCCTGCTTCTGCACACATCCAGGCGAAGTGACGGGCCCAAATGAGATACCCAATTTAATCCAGATTTCGGTGGCAAAACCAGTTTTAAAAACTGGTCTTGTGCACTGAAATGCAGAAGTGGCCTCCGCAAAGGGTCGCAGAAGAAGACTCCAGTACGGAAGCCGTTTAAGGTAAGTGTCTTTAATCTTACTTATGAGGGGGTTAGTCTGGTTTCCACAGTTAGTGCAGAAACACCCTTTGTCTCTGTAGGTGCTTGCATTTATCCCCAAACTGGGTTCTGATACTGCAATTGAATTATGCTATTATGTTTTGCATTATCTAGCAAGCAAGCCACTGGAGAACGCAAGAAGCCAACACAATACTCCAGCTCCTACCACCAGGAAATGTTTTGCACACAGACAGCCATCTAAGGGGGCTCCATCACCACCTACACAGTTATGTATCTCAAGAACTTTTGATATACTTTAGAGACTAAGGAGGCTACATCTACTACAAGACCCACTTCTGATGGACAGTTCTTGGGAATTTGAGGAGCCACTATTTTGTGTTCTGGCCATTTAGGACTTTTTATTGTTAATAATTGTGCTTATTTGTGTTTTTGTGTTATGTTATTTTACAATATCTTCATTGTTTAGAGTAAATTACAGTTGCATTGGTTTTATCCAGGTGTTGCTGTGGGTTTATGCTTGCATTTATCAGGCACAGCAAAGACGTGCTCCCAATAGCTGGCATGACTGTGACATCCATGCTGCTCACTGTTCCTGTTCTGAGCAGGTCTAGAGGCCTCAGGCAATCCTCACTGTGGCAGGATCCACACCAAAGTGGACCTTGCCACTTCTAGGCTCTGGTCATAGAAGTGGGAAATGTGCTCTCCACCCATTTCTCCCTGCCACAGCAACACAACGTCAGACTTCAAGGAAGTCTTGTCTTCTGGCTTTCATGTTCCTACTGGGAGCATTTCAGAAAGTACAGGAAAGGGTCGTGGAAACTGGCCTTTTCTGTGCTTTCTGAATCTGAATGATGCTGTTTGGACCTCTGGAAGTACATTGAGGTAGGTTTGCATTGTGATGGTGGCAGAAGGAGAGCAGAAGAGCAAGATAATTGCCATCAGAGGACTTCCTCCCTTCTGCAGTGAGATGTTTCCTCAATGGTTGTGGGGACTAGCAATCCTTGTACCCTTTGAGGATTTTCATGGCGGCATTAAAGCACTGCACAAATCCTGCTGTAAATTAGTGTGCATTTATTCCAGATAATGCCTCATCTCTCAAAGGAAATTCAGACTACATCACTTGCAAATTTCCATGATTACAAGCGTTTTCAATGGCGATCAAGACAATGTAAGGATTATCACAAGGGAGTTGAAAAAACAAGAAGTGTCATGATGCCCTATGGCAGCAGGAGGGCTGAGGCAATTACTAGCTACTTACCTCTGATTGCACTAAACTGTCCTTGGTATTTTGCATCTAAGAGTGAATCCACACTTTGCCTCCAGTTACTGGGAAGCAAAGCACTAGAATGCTCCAGCCATCCTTCAGGGTGAATGGATCATCCTTCAGAGCAACCTGGCGACACAGCGCACTATCACACATACACTGCCAGCCATGTGCTCCTCCTGAACATCTTCCAACAGGAAGATGTGCAGATGGAGTGTCCAGGATTTAACTACCCCAGCCGCTAGCATAAGCATGGAACACTTTTAAGCACTTCTACTGCCTGTGGGAAGCTCCCAGATGCACAGAGACTTTTCTGATGAATAAATGCACCAGCTGGGACCTCTCTCTTTCTTGACTACTACATCAAGTGCAGAAAGGCTATTAGATTCTCCTTGCATGGAGCCAAAAAAAGCAGCTCAAAAGCACCGCATATGGCCCCTTGTGTTATCATTGAATCTCTGACCCACTTTTCTAGCCTTATATGTTCATGAGAGGGGGAGTTGCTGACCGGTGTGTGGACGATCACACATGTGAACTGTCCCAAAGCCACCTCAGGGGGTGCTTTTTATTTATCTATTCAAAATCTGTATGAACACAGCCTGGGTGTGGTTTGGTAGAATCAAAAGGAATAGGCCAATGGCCTTGTCTCTACCCACCGTCCAAGCCAGCGCTGTCACAAGATATTATAGAGCTGGTTCTGCAACCAAAATGCTTCTCTCCATCCCAAACACCAGCCTCTTTTTTGTCATGCTAATACAACAGAAAGGAAAAGAGGAGGCGGATGGAGGCGTGTTTCCCTTAGAATTCTGGGTCTTCTAAGATGCTCTGGCACATACATAAGAACCTAAGAACCTAAGAGGAGCCCTGCTGGATCAGGCCACAGCCCATCTAGTCCAGCATTCTGTCGCACACAGTGGCCCACCAACTGCCCATGGGCATCTCAAGCAGAGACAAGGGCGAACCTTCTCCTACTCTTTAATCCTAGGAAATGGCCTTAGAAGCATCCTGCTTGTCCCCCCAGCCTGAAAGATGTACTCAGGCATCCATTCCAGTGGCCACTGATACATCTGTCATCCATAAAGACATAATATGTAAGACATACATGTAATTTGAGAAGGAATACTTAGGAAAAACAAAATTCTAGGATATATATATTTTTTAAAGCATGCGTGTGTGAAAAATAGTTGGTCCTATCTGGCAGAAATATGGTAACTGCTGCTAGGACACACAGATGGGCCCTGTTCTGCTGATAACAAACAGATCTTATTCTGTGATAATGGGCATCCATTATTGCCAACAGAATTTGCCAGCTAACAAAAAGTACTCGTTTGGGAGCCAGGAAAATCTAGAAGAGTCTGCAGTCTGTCTAGAATTGCTTTCTCATCCATAAGGAAGCTAGGAAACGCTAGGCTGCACCTAAATGTGGGAGGTAACCCAGGAGGCATCAGGCTCAAATGCTTGACTGAGGAAATGATGCATATGCATTCCTACCCTTCCAGGGTTAAGGGGCAATTTATACCACCACTGCCCCCATTCTTTCTAAGAACAGCAGTGGTGGCAGCAGGAGTCCTCCTAGATCCTACCAGTGCACTAGGAGTGTGCATGAATATTCGAAGGTATTTGAAATTCGATCGAATCTGTCCAAATTTTGACATTCAAATTCTAATCCGTACAGATCCATACAAGTGCATACTGTACTGATGCAGGAAATATGTGTATCTGCAAGTATGCATCATGTACGAACACATACAAATGTCTGGATTATTTGAATGAATAGATCCAAAATTCGAAATTTGTTCAAATCTTTAAATTTGAATTTATGGACATTCAATTTGAATTCAAATGTCGAAATTCAGACAGATTTGATCGAATTTCGAATACCGTCGAATTAAAGCCAGCCTGGGCCAGCTACCATGAAAAGAGGGACAGACTACTTTAGTCAATACTAAATGCTAATACTGCCCTCTACTAACTGCATCTCTTTCAGAAGTGTGTCCCTATACTCGCCCTCAGCAAAGCAGTCTAAAGGACATATGTAAGCAAATTTCAGAGGCATGTCGGAAGGTTACAACTAATCTGTCTTAATAGATAAGGTGACCGGCTGATCCTTAAGCTCTTGACTGAACCTGTCCGCAATAAGAGGCAGATAGGAAGAAAGAAAGATGCCTTCAGCCATTTCAGGCCAGTGGTTCAGACAGTCCAGGCATGTCTGGGTGTCAGTGACTCTCTTGATGTTCATAGTCATATGGGATATTTCCCCACCCTGATCCCTGATAGTTTAAATAGAAGACAACAGGGACCGAAACCCAAACCAAGGCAGAGTATGAGCTCTTTCTCACTTACCATATTAGTAAAGATGGGGAAACATCCACACCATTTGGAGTCATTTCTTTACTAGAAATGGCTGCATACTAGGGATGAGCATGAATGGGTTTTTTTGGCATTCGATTTGTAATGAATCTAATGTTAGAAAATTCTTATTTATTCAAATAAATCCCCTTCAAAAGCGTAGGATTGTATTTGATACAAATGTATTTGTATGAATTCCTATGAATATCCAATGCAAACAGATACATATCCAATACATATTCAATACAAACTGATACATATCGATACATATCCCATACGTACCCCCAGTTTAATATCTGAACTATTCATACGAATGTTCCAAAATATTCGTATTAGTACGAATGTTAATGTTTGAATGTCATAACATTCAATTTGTGTACGAATGTACAAATTTGTACGAATAACAAATGTTACAAATATTCCTACACATCCCTACTCCACATGTGCTAAAGTTCCCCCCACATGTATAGGTGTGGAGAAATTAAACAGCCCTATTCAGCCCATCTGCACCTCTTCCAAGTAGGAATGTGCACGAATGCATTTTTTGCATTTGAATTCGAGCTGAATCAAATATTCAAATATTCAATTCGATTTGAATTTTAAAAATCCAGCTTTTCAAAAATCCAATTCGAATCTGGATTATCTGAATCCGTATTTTCAAAAATTTGATTCAAATTCGAAAATACGAACGTCGGCAACATTTGTATCCAATTTTCAAATTTGCGCGCATCCTGTTTTCATCCCATTTTCATCCCCTTGTGCATCCTGTTTTCATTCTGCATTATAAGCGCAAATGCATACGATATTTCTACGCGATATATGCAGATCTGTTCATTCGAATCATTCAAAAATCCGTATCGGATTTTCAAAAATCCAAAATTCATTCTAACATTCAAATTTGGATTTTCAAAAATCTGATTCGAATTCAAATGTTGATATTTGATGAATTCAAATCGGATTTTTGAATTTTCGAGCATCCATGCACATCCCTACTTCCAAGTGGAAGAGGTGCAGGGGGAGCATGTAACCAGTGGCATAGGCACAACTGCATCACACTGGCACCATTGTTAGAACTCCACAATTTGCACTTATCCTGCACTTATTAAAGTGCCAGCTAATTTTCAAATGCTTTGGTCATTCCCAAGTGCTGATGCCTAAAACATTCTATACCTCCCCCACCCCACATCCAGGATGGGAGGCAAAATGCAAATTCACCCTGTCTTCCCCCATCTTCCCTCTCTGAACTGCTACAAAATGTACTAGTAGCCTCAGAGACCCAGTTTATGACCTGTGTTTAAGTAAGTATGGGCAGGTACTTGGCACCGAGAGGAGGAAGACCTCAATGTGGTGATAGGTCAAGGAGAGTGGAGACACAAGTTTCTCCCATCTCCAAAGTCCTTACCAAAAAGTCATTTTATAGCCATGGAAAGGCTGAATGAAGGTTTTTCCCAAAAGCAGACAAGGAAGGCCAGTGATGGCCCACCCAGGAAGAAATGAGCCATGGACTGAGAACATTGTTGCTGGTACTTCCTGATGGCCAGAAAGGTTGGTTCTCTAAAAGGAGGGCTAGTTTCGCCCTTGCTGGTTTGCACACCCCTGTTATTCATCTCGAGCCTCCTACTCTCCAAGAGACGGGTGGGTTAAAAGCATTAGACCACTTAGCTCCGAGATCATGCTGATGGGTCCGCAAGAGGGAAGTGGAAACCAAAGGCAGGAGAATACATGTGCAGAAGAAGATACTAGAAAGAGCTGTGGAAGAACAGCAGCTTGCTGCCCGCTAATTTACTTCCCCATTGCTCATCAACAACTGGTTCCTAAAATATGAGTTTCAAATACACTATGACAGCACTATTATGGGATCCACTCCTAGGAGTTATGAAGCTATGACTTCTTACACAGCAGCTAAGAACCCACGTGCTGCCTCCAGAAGCTGTAGATTCCAATGTGCATCATGCCCAATTGGCACAACTGATATCGTGGACGATGAGCGCCCAGCAACACTGAGAAGATACACCTGCCCTAAACCACCTCTAGCTTTTCCAGTCCCTGGTCTATTCTCTGGTGAGGCTGCCACTTTAGCTGCTACGCTACAGCAAAGCTGGGCAGGCTTTCAGAGCAGATGGGCATATTCTGAGGTTCACTGTGTCAGAATTACCACACCAGGCTGCATTCAGGAACATAGATAGTAGCTCCAGCAAGCTGTCAAGCTTTACCCAATAACAGATTACGAAGAGTCTAGTGCCACACAGAGTATATAGCCAGCATTGTGCCCCCACTTGTTCCCACATTCCCATCCCTCCCGTGCTATGCTCAGACCAGTATAACCTTGAGTTCCCAAAACAACTAGCATTTCCCTGCAGCAGCCCTACCGGGTTGTGCAAAAACTGACCACAACACGAGGGGAAAGCAGCAAAAGTGATGAAAGCAAGCAGAGATGGCTGGATCTGAGAAAGGGATGAAGATGGCAGTACAGGGGACAAATGGACAGTGCTGACCACCCTATATGCTCCTCTTCCGAAGAGCAAGTGCAGCAAATGAGTGGAGGAGGACTGATTTGTTTGAATAAAGCTTGAAAATCACACAGCAAATGTCTAGCATTGGCATCTTCTGCACTAATCCAAGAGCATTCAGAAATGGGCTAATCCAACCAGTGAACCAAGGGTTGGAGTCTACCCCTTGAGATGAGCAGATCTAGGATATTAGAAATCTTGCAATGTTCATGCGCATCTACCTCTCTGGGAGGCATAGACAGTGCCGAGTCATGGAGAGGAGGGGAGAAGCCCCTTGTGGAGAAGAATCTGGTGAAATTCTGGGTGGACTTTCATGCATCTGGGTAGTTCTAATCAGAAAGCAATGCGAGCAATGCCAACAATCCTGTATTGAGCAGGGGGTTGGACACAATGGCCCTAGAGGTCCCTTCCAACTCCATGATTCTATGACGTCAGCAGCCTACATCTTGTACAGAACGAATTCCTAACTCCCCATTAAGACAGAAGTGCCCAAGCTATGTGTGCCCAAGGTAATTTTAATGTAGAGAATGCCCAACACCAAATGCTTATCACCATGCGCAGGAAATGTTGACTCAGCAGTGGAGCTCTTGCTCCTCTCTGTAGCCGAACAGGAAAGGTGAAGGCAGTGCCGATTCAGAGAGGCAAGGGGTCTTGTTAAACCTTGTGCAGAGGTTGCAGACTGAGAAGGAACTCCTCCGAGCATACAGAACGTAAGATACATTTTCCAATTGGCTTTTTTGCTTTGATGAACTGAAATCCTCTCTGAAGCATAGAAGGCCTCAATGAGCGCATGGCACTTAAGGGTCCTTTCTGCACTTACCTTTGACCCAGACAAAGGAGCCTCCTAGTCCAGATTTGGGGTCTCTCCTCTTCATTTTAATCTGGATCAAGGAGGCCCCACCCTCACTGGTCCTGTTCTGTCTGCACTAGATGAAGCAGGGTCCAGATTAAGAGCCCCTTAATCTGGATCTCTGGTAGTACCATGTAATGGGTACAACCAGAAGGACTAAGGGTCTTGCTGACAGATGACACACCTCCATGTTCTAGGGTTACTGGGGGGGGGGGCTTTTCAGGAGTGCACCACAGTGCACTTACTGCCAAAAACCAACACACAGACCCCAGTGATGCCTGAGCAAGATCTATAGGCCCAGTTATTCTAGACACACTGATTCAGATTTAAGCCAGGTAAGTGCAGAAAGGGCCAAGATGTGCACTGAGGGTCTAAATGGATGGGCTTCTGTGGACACACATTGCATCTTTCAGAGGCATCTCTTAGCCCTGGAAGAAGATGGATATCTGGATCCATCACATGGGATCCAAAGTGAAGAGAACTTTCCTTACCTCGTTAAAGTGATTTGCACCCTACCAAGTGTTGAAACCACTCACTGCTAGGAAGTTGTCCTGAAATGCCCTGTCCTGGCATCCTCATCATCTATGGGAGCTACAAATCCAAAGCTGCACGTCAACAAAGAGGGGCTGAGGGAAAATTATACTACAGCTAGCTGCTGTTTACATACCAGATCAGGAAAAACGCTGATGAGAAGAATATTTTCCCATAAGAACAGAAAAACTCTTTGATTGAACAAAATTCAACACTCTCCTACTTAATTGTCAGACACAATGGGCTGCTTCAGAAAATGTTATGACCATTGTTTTTTACTTCATTTCTATTATATTCCCTGGAAGAGGGGAGACATTTCTAGGAACATCCAAGCAAGTATGAAAGCAAAAATCTTTTGATGGACTGTGAAATGAATACAAACACCATCCATTTCTGATTCAGCAGCATGCTAGAAAACCTTTACTCCTTCATCACTAATTTAAGGCACTTTCCATTCTTGAAAAGACCTTTCGAGGAGAGAAGCTGGACAAAACAATGGGCGTTTCTGCACTTGCTTTCCGATCCGTTGGACGGGAAAGATGCAGAACAGACTAAAGTTTACTAGTGCTCAAATCTGCAAGCTCTAGTACACGACAGCCTAAGCCCATGTGCTTACCTTTGTCCGGTTGCACGTCCAATCCTCTGCAGGGCAGATGGTCACCACTGGGCATTCCCAGGTAAGTTCCCAGTCAAATTAGGTTAATGTTAGTGAGCTTTGTGGTGCATGATTTTGTGCACCACAGCTAGTATGCAATTAGTCAGCCACTGGGCAGGGAGGGGGCATTTGTAGGCTGCAAAAACCTCCTCCAAATGCAGATGCACCTGCCCAGAGGTTGTTAACTGCATAATACAGGGCCAAGTGCAGAAACACCAAATTTATTTTATTTATTATTTATTATTTACATTTCTATCCCACCCTGTTACCCGAAGGTCTCAGGGCAGGTAACACCCTTTAAAATCCAGCATATCAAAAAACTATA
>MTQE01001424.1:12698892-12713319 GCA_014337955.1 Aspidoscelis marmoratus
AATAATAATAATAATAATAATAATAATAATAATAATAATAATAAATGCCAAAAAACCCATTTGTGCACATCCCTAGCAGGAACAACACTTGTTGTGGCATGGTGGAAGTACAGTATGGCGTCAGCACAGACACCACACTGTACCTCCACACTGAGTGTCTAACCAAGGGACAGTGTCATGCAGACACTGCACACTCACTGCACACTTGAGGTGCTATAATGGCACTGTGCATATTATGCTTCAAACTCTTGGCTTTGTACTGAAGGAAGGTTACACGAAAGACAAGAGATTTCAACACACACTTCTCTCCATCCAGGAGGCGTCATTATATGTATCAGCCAGAGGACAAGGGCCCTTTCTGCACTCACTTGTTAATCCGGATCAAGGAGCCGTTAAGCACACATTGGCTGCACAGCAATCAGGATCAAAGAGTTGCTAAGCATGCGTCATCTACAAGGGAGTAGAGTAGTTCCAGATCAGAACTGTGCTAAGGGCTCACTAATCCAGGTAAGTGGTAGGCCAGATAAATGTGGTCTTCTGCATCAGTGCTAGCACTCTTTATCACACATCTGCTGTTCTAAAGCCCACATAATGCATATGCCTCGGCCTGTAGTTGATCCAGATCTAGGTAACATGGATCTGGCTAATACAGAGCTAGTTACTATGGATCAACTGAGATAAGTGCAGAAAGAGCCAAGGACTCGGGCTGTTGAAAAGCATGGCCTGGGGAGAAGAGATGTGGCCTTGAGACACATCTGGCAAGCTTCCCTTTCCTATTCTGAGCAAAAGGAAACTATGCCCCGACTCTTACCCAGAGAAAAGAGAAACATGAGACATCGCTCTTATTGCCCAAAGCCTTTTTAGGTCATTTCTGCATGCCCTAGATAGCCTGAAAGGGTTACATCTGATCAAGGAACTTTCAAGAACCACCATACTTGGCAAATGCATTGTGGAAACTCCTCTGTTCTCTGGCTCCAGCAGAGGTTCCTAAATCCTCCTCTTGCTTCAAAAAATAAAAAGGAAACGAAAGCTTTGCCTCCAACGCCTACAAAAGGTTACTTTGTTCTATGGGAACAAAGAAGCTCTACCCGGAAACCAAATCAGAGCCGCCTTGCAGGGTGTTTTATGGAGACTTCTTTAAGTATCTTGCCTTGTATCTCCACAAATCATTTGTGAGAACGAGGGAGTCTCTAGCTCTCCCAGCAACCTCTCCTCCTAGCCTCAGTCTCGCAGAAAAACATCAGTGCGTCTGCTCTTGGGAATCAACCGTGGGCAAAGCAATTATTACCCACTTCAGGAGACATCTGAGTCTACAGGGCGCAAGCGGAAGATTGCCACCTGTCCGGCTGCAGCAGATGGCAAGAAAACAGCAGGAAAATGTACATCTGTCTAAGCAGCAATAAGGAGTAGGGATGTGCAAAAACATTTGAAACATTCAAAATTCGATCAAATTTGATCAAACTCGGACATTCAGATGCGAATTGAATGTCCATACATTGAGGGTTTTTTAATTTGAATGAATTTGAATGTTTTGAATAATTCATACGAATAATTCGGACATTAATATGTGTACAGATACGTATGCAGGCTGGCTGAGAACTGGTCCACAGAGGGTGGTGAGATCAGTCCCGCCCATCTGCATTGGCCTGACAACACATCACGCTCTGTGTGATGCGGCTGGTGGCAGCCGATGAAGCCAGTAAGAAGGAGGGACCTTGACTTTCATGGTGGCATTGCAGGCCAGTCCACGGAGGACCATTCATATTTCTGGTGGTGAGGAGCACCCTCACCATCCAGAAACGCAAATGGTCCTCCTGTACCTGGAGTTAACCAGCCTTAGTGCACAACGCACTAAGAAGGTAATTGCAGAAACGCCTACTAACTCTAAAGCAGTTCTGAGCAATTTTTTTTTTTTTTGCCAAATATAAATGTAGCCCACGATTCAGTTTGATGCCAGTGGGCAAGAAGCACCACAGTATCTAAAGAACTCTCTTGCGATCACCTCTTGCCACCTGCACCAGATGCAGGAGGCAACAGTGAACCTACCTGTGGGTCTGCCCATTCATTTAGTTCCAACTCCACCTGTAGAAACCCCAAGTCAGCCAAATACCCACCTGCTTCAATTTTGTTATTTTTTGCACACTTGCCATGTTATTACAGGGGACCCAGCTCCACTGCTGGATTTCCATGATGGTAATACTATGGGATATTGCCTCACCACCCTAATAATGTATTGGGAATGCCACAATTATGTCTGGCAATCCTAATATAATCCCAGGAAAGTTTGAGGGAGGGGGGTTAGCGCATGTACAGAGGTACTCTCAGTTTTCACAATTACATGTTGACTAATATCTACTTCCAGTTTAAACAGAAACTGGAAATCAGATGAATAAATCTTTTAAAGGTCCATTTCTTAAAAGCAACTGAACTTCTGGAAAACCACGTCACCAGAAAAGCTTTCGCAAAGGGGAGCTTAACTTCAGCCCCTGAGTGAGCACAAAATCCAACACATAATCCAAAGTATGTAATCTGGAGATTACATACTGTTAACTGATGAGATCTTAACGTTTTGCATTTCATACACACACACAAACATTGGTGCTGATTTATGGTTCCTCCATCATTATTGCAACTGGTAAAACTCAAATGCAACTTGGATATTTGCAAATGGGCACCAGAAACTGACACTTTCCAGGTGTGGGATGACAGGAAGACAGAAAACACTGACTTCCCACTTTCTCACTAGGGGAATGTTTTACAGTTTGTGTGAGTTTGTCCAAAAATAAAGAGTGTGAAGCTTTACGTAAATTGTACATGTCCCAAATGGGTGTTGGAAAGACCAGCTGTTTTTCAAACACCCTTGAGACTATTTCTGCACTCACCTTGCTTGGAGCTGACAAAGCACAGCAGGTGCCACCTTGAGTGTGGGGATGCTGTCTGTTTTGGACCAGCACCGGAAAGCAATATGAAGGTGCCACACAACTGACACCCTGTCCCACCACTCACCCCTGACAACAACTAGCCAGAACCCCATCACTCATGTGTTGTGTCAGGTGCACAAGGGCAGGCTGAAGAGAAAAGTCATCTAAGGTAACTTGGATACCTCCAGGTCAAGGTTTTGAGAATGATCTTCAAAGCTTCAACAATGGGGCTGTGGTGTTTCCCTTGTTCCAGACCAGGGGCCTTTCCCCCACTTGGCTCAGCATCCCAAGGAACCATTTTCCAATCAGAAATGTCTCCTTCTGTGCAGGAATGCACTGTGACATGACTATGTACGGAGCACAATTGAGTGCTCAACACCTGAAGCTGAGCTGTGCTGTGCTAGTAAGGCTCCATGCAGGCCCATTCACATGCCTTCCAGTTTGGAAGATGTGCTGGATGGTCACATGATGCGTTGCACAAGTGTTTGTGTGTGGGGTGTCAGGGTTGCCCCAGCAATGGCACCACTGCACACGCACTGGTGCTGGCACCGATGAAGAAAGATGTCAGCACCTGGAAACCCACTCACACTGAAGGTAGGCATCCAGATACATGAGAGAAGGGATGGCGTACACTAGCATTTGTCACTACAAATGTTAGTATATTACAGCTAATCCCAGAATAGGGACTTCTTTGGATGGTTCTGGGCCAGAACAGCACTAGTTCCAGGTGGACAAAGCATACCAGACACACAGACACAATGCCTCCTTCCAAGAGATCCAAGCCTCTTCTGCAACAATGCGATCTGATTCACTTCCCCCTTTTTCAACCACCATTTTGTTTTTGCTCTCCTCCTGACCTGCAGAAGAGTTAACTGCTCATGCATAGGACTCCACTTTTGTTTAAATAGGATCCACACCTTAATGTCATGCAAGGCGTCAACCTCCCCACACACCCACTTCCATGTGGATTTGGGGACAGGAAATTGGAGAGAGTGAAAGAGCCCACCTGTGGTGATGATTCATCAATAAATCTAATGTTTCTTTACTGAAATGTTCCTTGCCTCCTCTGTTTAAACTGCAAACACGGAAGGGGAAGCACCTTTGTTTCCCTACTCACATGGTCCACACTCATTACGGCCCACTTTGAATTATTTTAATTATGTTTTAAACCAAACAATAATTTTGCAGGGCAGGAAGGAGAGGGAGAGAGGGCAAACCACAGCAGCGCCTCTGCCCAAGATGAGCCGGCTGTTTCCCCAGACAGGGAGAAAGGGAGCGACATGGAGCTGCACATTCAAAAAGATGCGGGATTTCTCCACCAGGAGAAAACAGCACTGTGCCGTTGCATTGGAAGAGGTGTTCAACCTCACATTCTGCACTGTTGTGGACTGGACTGGCAGATTTAAATTTTTAAAAGGGGAGGGGGACGTTTTCCAGAATTAGAAAAATGCTCTGCAAGTTTTCAGAAAATCCACCTTTGGGTGGTTCTCAACCTTCCTAATGCCGTGACCCCTTAATGCAGTTCTTCGTGTTGTGGAGACCCCCAACCATGGGGGTGGGGCAACAGGGACGGGGAGGGAGGGGTGGTGGGAGACTCGTCCTGACCCCTTTGAAAGGATAGTTCGACCCCCAAAGGGGTCCCTATCCACAGATTGAGAACCACTGGGTTGGACAATGTGGAAGAAAAAAACCTGTTAGTCATTCCATCTTCAAGGCTAGATGGTGCTTACAGGAGGGGAACCAGCACTGGGACACAGAAAAACTCCATTTCACACTTCTGCTTCTGCAGGAAAATCCCGCCTGCAGAAACTGAATTCCCTTGCTACGTATGCTGGCAAGAGACCCAAAGAGGCTGGGATGCATGGCACAACATGTTGAGTCTGCAAACAGAATGAGATGAGGGGCCTGTCTGCACTTGGCCTTATTCTGGAATATATCTCAAAAAAACGGGCCTGTAAGCTTGTGAAGTCTACAGGAGGTCCCAGGCAACGCCTGCCATAGTCTGTATTAGCATGTGGACAACAGACCCCATATCCAGAGATATATCCCAGAATAAGGCCAAGTGCAAAAATGGCCTAGGTTGGCAGGCCAAAAAAGTTACTCCAATATATAAAGCTACCCTGACAACCTTTGGGGGAGAGAGGTTGGGGCATCTGGCACACCAGGGCTTCCTCATCCCTGCCCAATCAGAGGTCAGCTGAAAACTGAGGTCTATTTTGACTTAGGCCTCTGAAATGCAACCAGGACAGCTCTGGTGAAGAGCATGCGTATGCTCACTAGACTGCTACAGCCTAGGAGCGTGCTGACCCTCACCAAAGCTGTCTTGATTGAGGATGACATGTGGAGCATGAAATCATGCCCCACACCTATGCCAACCTATCCCCCAAACTTACCACAAGCATCCAGCAGGGAGAGCATTCGCTCTTCCTGTTTTCTTGCTTGCTTGTTACACCATCAGCAATTAAAGGTGTCAGGACACATGACAGGGTCTTATTTGCAGTGGCCTCAGGAAATAGAATAACCTCTCCTCTGAGGTGCATCCAAATCCATTAATATATTCCTTCAGACACATGCTAAAGATATATTTTTTTCAGCCTAGCATTTGGCCTAAGATACATATCACCTTTCCCTTCCAGGTACTGTTATTTATGGTTTCATTGTTTATTTTGTGTATTTCAACAGTTTTTTTTTAATGTTGGTTTTAATGTAAACCACGTGAAACCTCAGGGTATAAGACAGACTTGAAATGTCAATTAATCATGACTTTACCAAAACAGGCAAAGGTAGCTAAGCCCAGAACTCCACGCCCCAACAGTCTGGTTTTCTGCCCTAATTCAGACAGAACCAGCTTAAGAACAGCAGAAGTGGGTAATAATGTTTCCTCTGTTCCCTGAAAAGGGATTCTTCTCTCTTTTCATTAAACTCAGAGCTGATACACTGTATGGAATGCACGAATATTCGTAACATTCGAAATTCAGCCAAATTCAAACATTCAAACTCGAATCGAATGCTACAATATTCATATTCTAACATTCAAACAAATACAAATGTTTCTGGACATTCACACAAATAGTTTGGACATTTGTTAAGCTGGCAAAATGTGTCAGTTGCGTATCTGTTCATATGCAGATACATATCTATTCATATCAGATACATTCGTACGAATACATACAAATAGATACATATTGATATGAATAGATTTCAACATATTGATTCAATAGATTTCAACACATTCGAATGCGATCTATTCGTACAAATACAGATTTTTGAACATTCGATTCATTTCAAATCAAATGCCAAAAAAAAAAATCATGCATATCCCGAATACACTGAGATCATGTAGCTGTTACACTAAACTGCAGATTATGAAGTTAGTGTCGGTAAACCTGCTTGTTATCCTTCAGCACCAGCAATGCTTCATGAAGCCATTAGGGCAGTAAAAGGAGGGCATGGCTCCAGTTGGAAAGCTCTCTGTGGTCCCACTGAACAGCTTACTCACCTGCCACTGCAGAGCAAACCATGAAGCAAGTGAATTAAAGTGAGACTTCCAATCAGTGCCTCACAGCCCCATAGCCCTGATGTTCAGACTACTGCCTCTCACTCCTCCAAACACAGCTGTGCATTCTGACCTCCCACTTCCATTTTGGATTAACCAAATAATGCTGCATCATCAGAATCACCCTCCTGGTGTAAGGTATGGTGAGTGGGACCTACACATCTTCTGGACCTCTCTGTTCTGTATTCTGCTGTGGAACAGCAAGGTCGCTTCCCCTGCTAACATGCCCCATCTGGACTGGACAAAGCATATACCAGTTGAAGCATCCCCAAATGGTCACTCTGACTCAGACTACAGGATACCTTTTTAAGCCAAAGTAGCCAACAGTTTTTACATAAGCAATCAATGAAAACTGAATCACCCAAAAGCAAAAGGCAACCCAGTAACCAGTAGATGAAAATGTATTTTAAAAAACCAGAGGTCTAAGTGCGAATGGGCCCCTGGATTAAGAACCTCTTAATCCAGATCAGGCTGTCTAATGCAGATAAGCCAAAGCAGCTGGATGAGGCACCTCCTTGATCCACATTAATGTGTAGACAGAGGCCCAGAATGTGTACTACATGGACCCTTAATCTGGATTAAGGACTTGTTCAGAAAGGGCCAACATTCCATGATGTCTGCTTGCAATTGTGTCTTTCAAAATCCTTTAAGAAAGAAACTTTCTTTACAGGTGGCAGAAATAGAAAGGATGTGGAAACGATAGGATTAACCACTTCCTGGTCAACACTAACCATCAAGTCCTCATTTTCAGAGCCTGTTGCCCAAGATCTTTTTAACTAGATGTTCCAAAATTGTGGCGCATAGTAAAATGCACTCCACAAGCGCCCAAAAGCTGCTTCCTTCACCCAACTTCCCTCACTCATGAATAAGAAAAAGTTTCTGCAGGCAACGTTCCCACTCTAGTTCTGTCCAATCTAGTTCAGCATCTTCTTCATTCCATTCTCACTCCCACCTCTGTCTGAACTAGCATTCCGCAGTCACAGGGCCACGTGTGGGTTTTTGAATTACATCTGAAATGCCTCCTCCTACATGAGCATAGCCACCCAGCTGCATGGATCACAAAAAAGAACTCTCAGGAAGATATACAAGCCAGAGGCCAACAGTGCCATCAGTCCTCAGGTTGACTGGCCCCTTTTCAAGAACGGGGGATGTTACTCATGGGCTCACACCTTAGAGTTAAACTTCTTGCCCCTGCAGACTCTCTGGAATGAAATGCAAGTGGAGCACTTGTTAGATTTTTAAAAAGAATTGTAGCCCATTCACCACCGTAACCCAGGACCCTTTTCCACTAGGGCTTGGAACTCTTCTAAGATTCCATTAAGAACCCGTTTAGTACCTGATTGTTACCAATCGGGATGGCCCTGTCCCTACCTGGACCCCACTGAAGGCCCCATCTGCAAGACCCTGTCCTCATGAGGGCAGGAGAAATCTGGATTTAATGGGTCCTTCAGGCCCTTAAATCTGGATTTTGTGTGGACCTGATTAAGGGTGTCCACAGTGGGGCCTTCAGGCATCTTCAAGATCTAGATCTCCTGGAGGACCCCATCTCAAAGATCTCGATCTTGAAGTTCTGAAGTGAATGATTGCCACTTGCCATCTTGAAGGGGTGGAGCTGAATATCAGCGTCCAGGATTTCTGTTCATCTCCAGTTAAAAGGATCAGGAAGAAGAAGAAGAAGAAGAAGAAGAAGAAGAAGAAGAAGAAGAAGAAGAAGAAGAAGAAGAAGAAGAAGAAGAAGAAGAAGAAGAAGAAGAAGAAGAAGAAGAAGAAGAAGAAGAAGAAGAAGAAGAAGAAGAAGAAGAAGAAGAAGAAGAAGAAGAAGAAGAAGAAGAAGAAGAAGAAGAAAACACTGAGACAGATTAGCTCACTAATGGCAACACTGAGCAGCTGCTGCTCTGCTGTGATTCAAGGAAGATCTATTCCCAGCCTGACCTGGAGATGCCGGGAGTTGAACTTGGCCACTGAACACTCGGCTTGAATACTGTGCTTTCTCAGCAGAAGTACGAAAAGACCAAGAACAGCTAGGCCAGGGCGACAAGAGTTGGCTTTTCTACCCTGCTTTTTTCACCCATTTAAGGGAACTCAAAGTAGCTGACAAAGCTTCTGTTCTTCTCCCCACAACAGAACACCTATGAGGTAGGTGGGGTTGTGAGAACTCAGAAGAGAGCTGTGATGCACCCAAGGTCACCCAGCTGGCTTCATGGGGGAGAGCGGAATCAAACCTGGTATTCCCATATAAGAGTCCAGCTCCCTAACAACTAGACCAAATATTCTGACCCTGGGCCATTTCTGCACCAGCCCTTATTCTGGTTTATATTTCAGACTAGGGACCTGCCACCCTCATGGTGACACAAACTATGGTAGACCTTGCCCGGGGCCAGCCACAGTCTGCACAAACATGTGGATAGCATGTTCCTGTTTTGAGATATAATCCAGAATAAGGTCCAGCACAGAAAGGGCACTGTATTTGGCAGTCATCTCAGGTCAAAAGAGGACTGTAAAAATAAAGCTACCAGCTTCCTTGCCCCCACTATTAAAGGCAACGAGACTTGGTAGACAAACTGCTAGGAGAATGTGAGCAGAGAGAGGATTTTTGCCATTAATTAGTTATCTGTGAAATATGGGCTTATTCAGAACACCCAAAGTGATGCACATACCATTTGATGTTTTAATCTCATTGTAGCCCGTGCCCTGGGACCATTCAGTGAAGGGTGGGATATAACTTTTCTAAATAAATAATACATAAATTCTCCCCCCTCTGTTTTATCCTCCCAATAACCCAGTGAAGTAGCCTAGGCCAGGGCCGTTTCTGCACTTGGTTTTATTTTGGAATATATCTCAGGATAGTGGTCTACTGGCCACAAGCTAATACAGACTATGGCAGGCCTCACCTGGAGCCTTCCATAGTCTGCATCAGCATGCAGATAACAGGTCCTTATTCTGGGATATATTCCAGAATAAGGCCAAGTGCAGAAAGGTCCCAGGCTAACAGGCAGCAACGCACAAGCTCCCTCTGCATAGGGCTTAGCTTGGGAGCAACAGCAGGACTCCAAGATGAGATCCCTTTAAAGTGGCTGTCCGAATATTTCCTGGTTCTGGGCGGCACCAGCCATGTGATTTAGGATCCAGAAACTGCCCCAGAAATGAACTGTTAGCATGATGCTGCAAATCAATCAATCAATCAATCAATCACCCCAGCCTGCAATTTTTGTTACCCAGTCTCCAAAATGGGCCAAGGCAAGGCCACAGCAGTGCAGACAGGCCCTGGGGCATGTCACTCTCAGTCCCCCTCCAATCTTGGCCCAGATCAAGAAATTTAAGCCAAGTCAGCTGCATCAGTCCATGAAAGGGTGGTGTAGATGAAGTGGATTACCTAGACCAGTGGTAGGCAAACCACAGCTCGGGAGCCACATGTGGCTCTTTGGCCCCTTGAGTGTGGCTCTTCCAGCTTAGGAGTACCCTAATTAAGTTAATAACAGTGTATCTACTTACTTGAAGACTAACTGGAGAAGGGTTGGTGGCATGAGCTTTCTTAGACACATCTACTTCTTCAGATGCCAGGGGGCCCAAGTAGACGTGTCTAAGCTCATACCACCAACCCTTCTTCTGTTAGTCTCCAAGTGCTACTAACTACCTTGCTGGACAGCTCAAAGATGTACATCTGAAGATGTACCTACCTATATAGTTCAAGATTTAAAAATTTGGCTCTAGAAAGAAATTTCAATCATTGTACTGCTGATATTTGGCTCTGTTGACTCATGAGTTTGCCGACCACTGACCTAGACCCATTCATCAGGCCTGCTTGCAGCACTGAGGGCCCTCTCACCATTTCAGGTGGATCATGGGCACTCACAGTCTGCACCACAGCCTGCCTGGAATGGTCCCCAAGGGCTGCCACCATTTCACAAGGCTTACAAGCACTCATGTGCCATTGGGAATAGTACAGGAGTACAGCAAATGGGATACATTTTGGTGCTGCTTCCTGACCCAGCTCACCCCACCCTACCACACCGTCCCCTTTTCCAACTGCAGCTAAGGGTGGGCGAGATGTCCTAATTGGTTTGAAAACTGATCACAAGTTAAGATTTGTTTTGCTATACCAACAGGATGTCAATAAGCAGTTGGGTTTTTAAAGCAAATGTTCAAATGATTCTTTTTTTAAAAAAAAACAATATGTAAGGATTTAAAACCACAGATGGTCAGAATTGCAACGCTGGTGCTGGAGGGTAACACGCAGGTTTACAGGCACTAAATTGCACCTGTTCTAGTGCTCAACATGTGGAAGACCCTAGCCTGGTTGAGTGACCAGTTGAGAATGGTCTTTGGAGATATTCCTACAACCCTGAGAATTCATTTCTCTTGAGCCTGCATGAGGAATCCAGAGACAAATCATTCACTTGATAGCCCAATGAAACTGGGGCTGTTTCTGCACTACCACTGAAGACCCCATTTGGAACCCATTTGGAACCTGATCAGTTCTTGGTTGGTACCAATCAGTTGCGCACTGCCCCTACGCAAGGCCCCTTTAGGAACCCAGCCTGATTGTGCTGTCCCCACAACTGCTGGTGAAATCTGGATTTAATGAGTCCTTCAGGGCCTTAAATCCGGATTAACTATAGACCCCTTTAATGGTTTCTATAATGCAGTCTTTAGCACATCTACACATCTTACCAGGACAATGGGGTCCAGGGGTGTGCACAGCGGCAGCCATTTGCAGTGGGGTGGCACTGCTCAGAGCTACAGAGACCTGCACAGACTCCATAACTGTCTACAATGTCAAGCGCAGGCTTTGTAGTTGCTGCATAAGCAGCTACGAAGCCGTGAGTCTCTGCCACACCCTCTGTCAGCGGATGTATGCCTTGACTGACGTTGGCACTGCCCAATTGTGCCATACCACCAGTAGCCCTTCTGGCTCCAGCTAAACAGAGCGCTGGGATGGGTGCTACAGCATCCACACGGCAACCCTGCGTAGCACCCACTAACATCGGGTGCTAGATGGCCCATGGGGTCCTCGCCAAGATTAAGTAAGGTAAATGCAAAAACAGCCTATGTATGTTCCCCTTCCTGCTGGAAAGGGTCAAAGTTCACCACAGTATGATTTGCAAGCACATGGTTTCAGGCCAAGTCCATGAAAGGGAGTTTCCAAAACATAAATAAAGAAATACACAAACCAAAATTCAAGTACCCTTAGAAACACATGCTTCTCTCAATTATGTTCGTGATGTTTCTTAAAACAAAAAATAAACAAACGACCACAACTGATGTAGCAATGAGAACACAAGAAACAACGCTTTGCAAATTCATCAGTCTTTACTATTAAAAGATTGAAACATCTGTGATACTTTCTCACACACATCAATAATCTCTTGCCATGCCTGCAAATTTCAGAGGCATTTGTTTAGTACAGGAACAATCACTACTTTGAAGTGTACTCATTTTTAACTAGCGTAAGAGACCAAATCAAGGACGATCCCACACCGGCCGGTATACTGAACCAGCAGGCCTACTAGGAGCCTCCCTTTCACACACTGGTGCGGTCTAAGGAAGGCCCCTAGTGAGCTCCTGTTACGGCACTCATCAGCTTCTTTTGCATTGCTCCTGTCCTTGATGAATGCTAAGAGAATCCTATGGTGCAATCAGACATGGCTTCTTTGGTTGCCCCTTTACAAAGGATCATCCCATCAGTAGATGCACCAACAAAATTATGCTAGACTGAAGTTACTAGATTGAGCACCTAAAAACCTGGGGGAGCAGAAGCCACTGAGGAAAAGCAACAATAAGCTCCAACAGCAGGAAACATTCTCCACCTCCTGTACTCTGGTCCAGTTCACACTGCTCCTGCCACTACTGCCGGCTGCCTGCTCACCATTGCTCTCCTTTGCTTTCTCTTATGACAAGTGCTTTTTCCAGTCTAGGATTGGGTCCAGATGCCTCGGTAGCTTCCTGCCCAATCTGACCCAAAAGTAAGTCACCCTTGGGGTTATGATTTCCAATCTGAGAAAGGGACGCACACTCAAAAGCTTCAGCATGCCCAAAGGGTGCTCATTTCACTGTCTGTGACCACACCCCAAATTTGGACAAAAAGAAAATACAACAAGTGATTTCCTTCCTACCTACCTCCATCATCAGATTTCACATTAGAAAATCAAAGTGCCTCTAAGGGTGACTTTCAGGTGCACAAATTAGACTTTGAAGTATCAGGGAACAGCTAGATGTTTTTAACAGGCACCAGTCCTTGTATTATGATAGTTCAAGTTGTGTTCTCGCTGCAAGTGCTTTCTAATGGTCAACTCTTCCACACACAGCCAATAAAATGCATTGGCCACTCTCAGATTAGGCACTAGAAGATGAAGTTTCAAATCCTTCCCTGACCAAGAAGTTCGCTGAATGACCTTATCACTACTTCTCCATCTAACATCTCTCACAAGGTTATTGTGAAGATAAAACAGGGTAGGCTGGAGAAATACCCCTGCCTGGAGCTCCTTGCAGAACATTTAAATGCAAAGGTAAACATGTGCAAGCTCACAATTATGGCACCTGTTTGTTTATCATTGCTTGCACCTTTAGAACTCTGAGGGGAGACGAGTTAGAGAACAGGACTAAGGACAGTTAATGAGGCTAGACTGGGACAACAAAAAAGGGATCTCTCTGTAAATTCACAGGTCAGTAATAAGACCATCTGGCTGAGGGTTAATTAAAGAATATTAACATTATACTGCCCGGATGTGATCCAGACAGACTTCAGGTTAGAATCTACTGGAAAATAAACACAAGTAAATATAATCGGAAGTGTATTACCTTCCGGGAAAAAACTGCAGTGTGCTGGAAAACATCACCCTGGGTACAGTCTTCATACCTGGCACTATGGAGTGCCAAGTTCTGTGGGAGGGACAAGAGGGCAAGTCAGACTAGAAATAAGCTTTGAGGGGTTGGATGGGGAGCAGAAAAACAGGAAGGGGGCAAGAGATTCCAGGGAGATTATTAGAAGGGGCCAGGGAGGCAAGGGAAGAAATAGGCAGCAAGGGGCAGGATGGCATGGAAAAAGCTCTAGAGGAATAGAAGGGAGAGAACCGGGAAACCGGCAGCCAAGTGGGGCAGGTGCTGGTTTCACACCTGGGCTTCACATCTAGGGAGTAAATAAAAGAGGGGGAATCACCTCCAAGATAGTGGTGAAGCTGGAATTCGCTTAAATGAAAAGAGCGTGTCATACCTATGGCTGCATGCCACTGGCAGAAAGTGGCTACTCCCTGAATGCCCTGCACCGAACCTATAGGCTGTCCCTGGGCATAAAGTCCAACCTCAAAGCCACCTTTATCCAGAGGGTGTGGGAAACAACTCAGAGAGGGTCGCACCCTCATTCGCTACCGCCTCTACCATGTAGCGGCAAGACAGCAGAGGAAGATTACCAGGCTTGATTTCTACCAGCTGCAGCTTAGTGTACATCCCAAAGCGGCCAATTTCTGGGTCCATTTCCAATCCAGCAAGTGGAAACTTCACAGCAGTGTAATGGATGTTCTGCAGATGGCAAGGTTTTTAGAGGCTGGGATGCTTCCCACATCACCTCTGCAGTGGGTCTGGAGCCCCCTGCCCCACAGGGAGCCTTTTCTTTCCTCCTGGCAGTCCAGGTGATTACAGTCTGAACAGCATATTATACTTCACAGGCATGTTTCCTCTGCATAGTAATGCTTCAGTGAAATGACACCAGAAAGGGTTTCTCTGAACCGGATACACCCTGGATGCAGTGTGATGTCATCTGTGCAGCGCACTGGACCTCTGCCATGGCCTACATCCAAAGCCATGAAACAGGAACCAGGTATGAGAGGCAGGAAAGAGCTTTTTATGAAACCAGGGGTGCTTTCAATAGCGGCTGATTGGGCACAGCATGGTTACCAGGCACAAAAACCTTCTTCACCAAATGCCATCATTTCATCTTTTCCAAAAAAAAAAAAA
>MTQE01001424.1:12713406-12744019 GCA_014337955.1 Aspidoscelis marmoratus
AAAAAAAAAAAAGACCACAAAACAAAAACAAAACCTGAATGCAAGATCTTTTGCAGGTACGACAGACGCTTTGCAAGCCAAACCACAACCAGGGTGTTACACAGTCACAGTGAAGTCACACTGCCTTTCCCTGGAGGTGGATTTTTCAACTTGTGGACTTTTCACACTTTTCTTCTAGATCAAGTGGGGCGTCACGATCTCAGATCTTGCTTTGGGCACGGCAGTTTACTGGGTGGGGAGGGAGGGTGTCTGTGATGTGAACACAGGAGCTGCTGCTGGAAGAACTGCTGGTTCACAAGGACCACCCTGGGGTGTTTTTTGTTTTTTTGTCTACCACGTAACACTAGGCAGTGCTGGAGAGCTGGAGAAGACAAGCCCACCAAAAAGCTCTGCAACATCACTTCCACAGCTGATCTTCTCAAACCACTCTCCCACACCTCGCCTGAGGATGCATCAAAACGGGAGATTTCCCGGAAGTCCTCTGCCCATCCCCTTGCATTCAGCCTCCATCGTTTGCAGAAATGTCAGGCAGTGGGGATTCCAACACCCCAAGAGCCACAAATGGGAGGAAGGCGCTTTGCCCTGGCTCTTAAGAGGCCACCTCTAGGCATCCTCCTGTCCACACACAGAGCCCCCCCCAGCCCACCTCCCCCCAAAGCAGAACACAGCACAGGAAGGGTGGGGTGGGGTGGCTTTCAGGTAGGGAAACCAGGGATGGCACCACCTCCATCCCAACCTGCCTCTTCCCAACATTTCAGAGCCACAAAGCCAACGAGGCAAGGAAAGAAGCAAAGAAAAACGATAGAGGTGATCCTCCCCCCCTCCCCACACACACAGCCTCCCAGCCCGCCCCCCCCACACCCGAAACCGTCGCGCACCTAACCCAGAGGGTGTTGCCAAGGGGCTGCCCTGGTAACCTGATTTCCCTGCTGACCTTCAAATGACATCCAAGCGCAGCTTTTCCCTCAGCCATCGCCTCCCCCACCCCAAGTTGCGCCCGCCACCCACCCGAATGGGCCTGGGCGGCCTACGTGAGGAGGCCGCAGGAGAACCCCCCCACACACACACACACACGAGTCGTGGATGGGGAGGGAGGAGAACCCCCCCCCACCTTACCTCCGTTAGGGAGGTTGGCGGTCCCGGCCAGGAGGCTTCGGGGGCAGCGGCAGCCAAGGCCGCGTTCCCCGCCCGACGGGGCTTCGGTCCCCCGCCTCGCAGCCCACCCGAGGCAGCCCCGGTTCTAAAGGCAAAGAGCCTGGGGACGGAGAGACGCCCGCCCCGCCCCGGGCTGCTTCCCATGGGAGTTAAACAGCAGCAGCGGCAGCGGCCCCCGAGGGGCGGCGACCGCGCGGGGCCGGGGGGACGAGCCCCCTCTTCCTCCGCGGCGCCCGCCGGCCGGGCCCTCCTCGATGACTCCCCCGCGGGGCCCTCCCCGCCAAGCAAGACCCCCGCCCGGGCGAAGAGGCCCCGCCGCTTTCCCCTTCGGCGACCCGACCGAGCGCTCTTGGGCGGCGCGAACGGGGGCTAACGGGCCCCCCACGCCCACCCGCGAGGCCACTGGCTCGCCACGTCCACGCAGCGCCCAGCGGAGGCTCCCCTGCCGCGAGTCGCCGCCGCCGGCCGGCCTCCTCCTCCGCTTCCTTCCCCCGACGAAGGGAGAAGGGCAGGCGGGGGGCGCGGGCGGACCGACGGAGGGACGGAGGGGGCCAAGCAGCCCGCAGGGCAGGGCAGGCCCGGGGTGGGGAAGGGGAAAGGCCGAAGCGGGGCTGAGCGAAGCGAGGCGACCCTGCTGCTGGCCTCCTCGAGGGGCGCCGCGTGGGGGCGGGGAGGGAGGGAGGGGGAGGGGCAGGCGAGCGGGCGCAGCTCCGATGTCACTTACCGACGCGGCTCGGCTGGCCAGGAGCAAGAAGAGCGGCAGCAGCAGCAGCACGAGCCCCCCCGGGCCGCGGGACCTCGACTGCGGCGGCGGCGACAGCAGCAGCAGCTGTTGCCCCGGCCAAGGCATGTCCTCCTTCATGCTGGCAGCGCGGATCGGGCGGCGGCGGCGATGCCCGTCGGGACAGTCCGGAGGGACGGGGCGGGAGGAACAGGGGGAGGAGGAGGGGGCGGGAGGAGGGAGGGAGGGAGGGCAGGCGGGGGGGGGGCTTTCCTTTGTTCGAGCTGGACTACGGACCCACTGCAAAGAAGCTGGGGGGGGGAGAGGGAAGGAGGGACGGTGGGGTGGGGAGGGCGGGCGGCGGCGCTGCTCCTGCAGCCTCTCCTGCTCCGAAGGACACGAGGAGGGGTCCCGACACGCGCGCCTCCTCCTCCTCCGCTGCCCGGCTTGAGGGATGCCGCTGCTCGGCGGCGAGGAAGGCAGAGGCCAGGCCGGAGCTGCTACGGGGCGCGCTCGCGAGGGCTGCCTGGCAAACGAGCGTGCACTCCGCTCCCGGCCGCCGCCGCCGCCGCCGCCTCCAGTCCGGTTCCACCCCGGCGCCGGATTGCAACAATTGCAGCCCGCCGGCGCGGCTGTTTCCTCTTCGGGGAGCGCGCGCCTCTTAAGCTGCTGCTGCTCCCATTCACTCGAGGGCTGCACACAAGGATGGAGGGGAGGCGATGGAGGGGAGGGGAGGCGGCGGCGGCAGCCTGGGAAAGTGAGCTTGCGGCGCCCCCTGGCGCCCGCCCTGGCAGGGAAAGGCGCTCCTGCTCCTCCTGGCTCCCGAGGGGCGCCCGCTCTGCCACACCCACCCAGCCACCCTCGGAGGAGGAGGACCCGGCGGGGCAGAAGGGCGCCCGCTTGGGCCTGGGACGCTGGCAGGCAGGCAGGCAGGCAGCCGGGGGGGGGAGCAGAGAAGCCTGGAGCGTAAAGCCCCCCCTCGGGCGCAACGTTGGCCCTTTCTGCACTGCTCCTTATTCTGGATTATATCACGGAATAGGAGCCTGCTGTCTACATGATGGTGCACGCCATGGAAGGCTCCGCGTAGGAGCTGCTGAAGTTCGCACTAGCGTGGGGACGGCAGGGCCCTATTCCGTGAGACAATACAGAATAAGGCCCAGTGCAGAAAGGCCCCTTGTCGCGTTAACGCCGCCGCTCGAGGAGGCGCCTCGGGGAAACGTTTTATTTCTTATGGGCGGTGCGGATACGAGAAGCGCGCGCCGAAACGACCCCACCCTTCCCTTCCCTTTCCCGTGTGGGGCCGCGAGGAGGGAGGGCCGCCGTCTCGGGCGCCCGTTTCAGCACCACCCAGCACCGGCGCGTGCCCGGCAGGGCGGGCGGCGGGCGCCCTCCCCTCACTCCTCGCTCGACCGTGAAGGCTGGAAAGCAGCCCCTTCCCCCTCAAATGGTGGGTCTGGCCCATTTCGGTGCTGAAGCGGGAGTGGGAAGAGCCCCGCCCCCTCGACTCTCCACAGGTGCCTAAAGGAGAGAAAGGGAAGAAGAAGAGTTGGCTTTTCTACCTCGCTTCTCTCACCCATTTAAGGGGACTCAAAGCGGCTGACAAAGCTTCCCATTTTCCCCACAACAGACACCCTGTGAGGCAGATGGGGCTGCGGGAGCTCAGAAGAGAGCTGTGACTCGCCCAAGGCCACCCAGCTGACTTCATGGAGGAAGAAGAGTTGTCTTTTCCACCCTGCTGTTCTCACCCATTTCAGGGGACTCAAAGCAGCTGACAAATCTTTTCTATTCTTCTCCCCACAACAAAACAGTCTGTGAGGCAGGTGTGGCTGTGAGAGCTCAAAGAGAGCTGTGACTAGCCCAAGGTCACCCAGCTGGCTTCGTGGGGGCGGCCGGAATCAAACCCGGTATTCCCAGATAAGAGTGCGGCTCCCAAACTAGACCAAACTGGCTCCTGTTGTGGCCTGCTGCCTGTTGAGGGAAGGGGCTTGCCAGACATGTATGCAAGCAGCAAGAAAACTCAAAGCAAAGCAGTTTGAACTTATTTTCCAACTAAAGTAGCTTCCAACAAAAATGAAGTCTCTGGCTGATGCCTTGTCCAGAGGCCTTTTCACACTAGGCCCTCGGAATGCTTGTATAACATCCTGGGACAGAGCATATGCCCAGCTGGGAGGTCACCAGCCTCCCCCCAGGACATGGGGACACGTGCGGGGGGGACCCGATCGCTGCCTACCTCCCCTCTCAGCCGGCACATTGAACCGATGTGAATCCCCACATCCTAGGGGGAGACTGGTGCTCTTCCTCAGGTCGCCCCATGTCCCCCACGCAACACTGGCCCAGTGGGAGGTGTCAGGCAGGGGCTGTTGCCTGAGCCACACCTCCCTCATTTGATGCTCCAAGAGGGAGGGGAAATCCTCTGATCCTTCCCAGAATTGCCAATCAGTATGGAACGTGTGGAGGACAGCTTCCCATTCACACATAGGCCGTGTCTTCACGGCAACCTTATCTCGGATTCAAAACGTTTTCAATCCTCGGAGTCCGCACGGCAGTTTGGCTTAACACACTTTCTCCATGTTAAACCACCCCAAAGCGTGGTGAATCTCAATCCTGATTTCAACAGGTCTCACTCCGGATCATGTGCTTGAAACGCTTTACATTTTTTACTGTGGGGACCGTACCCTGTTAAGGGATGAGAATCCATGTTTAGGGTTTCCCTCCCCCAATAGCTTGCTTCCAAAGATAGGGATTTCATTGAAAAAATCCACCCTCAAAACAGCCACTATAAAAATCCAGTCCTTAAAGCTACACTGTAGCAATCTAGCCAGTTCACACCTTAATAACAATGTTGCAGTTTTGTGCAATTCTAGCTCTTTGGAAGTTCTGACCTTTAAAAAATAGGAAAGGAAAGGAAAGCCCTGGAAGTTCTGTTTTAAAGGCTGTGGCTGTGAAGGGGGTTTGAGTTGCTGCTGCTGCTGCTGCTGTGTTCCCTGGGAAATGGGGAGAGGAGGGGAAAGAATCGCTGGCTGCCGGTGCCTGTTTTTCATCCATCCAGGCAAGCGGCAGCCACCCAGCCAGGCTCCGTGGTCTGTTATCAAACGCGATTAAGTTAAAAAGTCATGGGAACAGGCAAATTCAAGTTTGCATCCGGTTCTATTATTTCGGTTTAGGAAAAGCGAAATAATCTTGCTGTGGGGATTCGCCCCTAGACAGGCAAGGGACTTCTTGCAAACATGTCCCTTACCTGCCAATGCGTATGGGAAACTGTCCTCCACGCGTTCCAGCCGAAGCGCACTATAGCTGTCTTAGCTGTAGTGTGAAAAAGCCTCAGGTTACCCCAGAAGGAGAGCAAAGCACTAGAAGTGGTAGATACCATGTCAGTCCCAAACCAGTTGGGGCTAAAAGTATCAATCTGCAGCCAGAGCAGAAGAGAAGTATCTGAGTTAGAGAAGACAATGGAAGCTCTAAAAGAGGACTCTTGGTACTGGATTGATGGAGAGGAAATCATTATGGCACCAGGGCAACTGAGGAAGGGGGCAATTATATGCCCCAAAGCAAATGAGTAAGAAAGTACAGTGTCGGTGCCACAATGTTGAATCACAGGGCACTCGTTTCATTCAAAAATGACATCTGAATAGATGACCATTTTGGTGGCCAAAGATGTGTGAAGACATCCTACATGTGCTATGATCAAATGGCAAGGGGGAAAGGGTTATTACACCACTACAGCCACTGCTCTGTCTGCACTAGATGGATCAGGATCTGGATTAAGAAGCACCTAATCTCAATTTCCAGTAGTAGGGATTTAATCAGTACTACCAGAGGAACTAAGGACCTTGTTCTGGGAAATAGTCCGTCCCATTAAGAAACTGAACTGAAGCCGTCCTAATCCTGTTCATGCCCAATTCCTGATAATCAGTCCTTAGATCATCTTCAGCTTAGGCTGCTGTGGTCACACCTTTTTCTCTCCTCAAGTCTCCTTTACATGACTCTTTAGTTCTCCACCCCTATTGATTATATTAACACCACCTGCCAATAAAGTTCTGTCCATCAATAATGGCAACAGGGTGTGTTTGGAGTTGTGTAGTGCTGACGAAAAACTCAGGGCTAACACAGGGTACTGTCGGGGTAAGGGGACTGTGCCCCCAAACGGAGGCAGCCAGGGCATATCCCAACCAGCACACAACTCCACCTCTGCAGCCCTTCCCATCGAAAAAGGAAAGGCTGTGATCTGCTGCCCCCCCAAAGCTGCTAAACTCTTTCACTTCTTCAGTCAAAGTCCTGGTTTTGCTTTTTACTGAAACAACATTGTTTCCCTTGCACATTGCTGAAGGAAAATGGAAGATGCATTGTGTCATGAGATGAACAAACGAATGAATGAGAGTGAATGAATGAAAATGGCCAATGGAAAGATGGAGAAAAGAAGGCATGATACGGGAGCAACCTTTGCCTTGAAAGGCCAAGCAGAATGTTCCAGAGAACTTCGGACGTGGGAAAAAGGGAAATAACTTGAACTGAAGGACAGGATGCAGTGAAGAAGTCTAAAGTGACCTGTTCCTTCCAAGAAAGGAATGTGGAAGCTAGCTGACAAGGACAATTGTTTTCTAAACATCGGGAAAGTACTGTACTTACAACGAGGCACTTCTGACTGTAAGCAGAGAGATGAGACATGCCATCAGTGTGTTCCTGAACCTGCAGGCAACAGGACTCCCACGGTGTCGTGAAGATGACTTATCGACATCTCCAGCGATAGCCATGTGTGTGTGAGTATTGGGTGATTGTGTGAGTGTTTGATGATTGTATTAGAATAAATGTTACATGAATAGTGCATAAAACCAAATTTGGTGTCTTTGGCATTACTTCAGTCCTCTGAAGGTTAAGATCCAGATGAATCAGTTGAGCACTAAACTGATGTAATCTTTTGGCTAGTATCCCTGTTAGGATCTTGATATCCTGATAAGCCTGTAAGAGGGATTTCCTAGATTTTTATTAGGCTTAGTCCCTCCATTATAGAGGTATTTCAGCAGTGTTCATTATATGATACACAGTTTTACCATATATGTCCAACCTTGAATCCCTTGTGGAGTACTGCTGAATATCCATTTGTTCCTGGTGCCTTAGAAGCTTTTGATTGATTTGACCAAGTACCTCTTCTCAGTGTTGACTACATCCAGGAACAATTGTTGTTCCTTGCTTAGCTTCCTCATTGGGACCTGAGATATCACAACAATCTTACAAGGATCTGCACTGGTTACCTATCTGCTACTGAGCCCAATTCAAGGTGTTAACACGAAAGTATAAAGCCCTGAACAAGATCACCTTCTCCCATATAGACCTGTCTGGGCACTGAGATCTCAGGGAGAGGGCCTTCTTGCAGTTCCTTCTCTTTCAGTGGTGTGAGGCATAGGGACTTGCAGGACGGCCTTTTCAGTTGTGGCCCCGAGACTCTGGAACAGCCTCCCTCTTGAGGTTTGCCAGGTGCCTACATTATATAGTTTCTGATGCCTGGTGAAAACATATCTTTTTACCCAGGCTTTTTAAACAGCTTCCTCAGGGTGCTGTCTGATTAGGGAGGGAGGGTAGGGGTGGGAGGAAGGGGGTTATATTTTTAATTATGTTTTACTATTCAATATGTTTTAATGTCATTGTAGCCTGCCCTGGAACCATTCAGTGAAGGGTGGGATATAAGTGAGTGAGTGAGTGAGTGAGTTGGTACTTGATCTGAGTGTTTCATTGGATAAATTATTATATCATAAACCCTTTTTTTGCAAAATCCAGTGATATGAATACATGGTCTATTCTAGTATAAGTGTTGTGGTGCACTTATCCATTAGCATGTCTAAATGTTTCAGTTATTTTATGAGTTAAATATATCTTATATTTCCTTGTAATAACTTTTAGGCATCTGTTCTTTCTAAGTTGGAATGTACTATCACATTCAGATCTCCTGCTGCTATGGTTGGTCCTGCTTGAAGCTTTCTAGCCTTTTTAGGATTTGTTTCAAACATTGTCTTTGCCTTAAGTTCAGTGAATAAACTGATGCTAGCATTAAGGGACATTCATACAAGAACATCATTTAAAAAGAAGAACCACACTTTGCTTCAGATGTTTCTGGAGATTTGAACTTTTAATATTTCTTTCCTGAGAATAAACATGAGCCAGTTTGGTCTTGTAGTTAGAGTGCGGAACTCATAGCTCATAGTCACTGGGTTTAGTTCTGTATATCTACACGAAGGCAGATGGGTGACCTTGGGCTAGTCACAGCTTTCTTTCTGAGCATTCACAGCCCCACCTACCTCACAGGATGTCTGTCAGCTGCTTTAATGGGTGAGAAAAGCAGGGTATAAAAGCCAATTCTTCTTCTTTTGATTTCTGGTGCATTTCCTGTATCAATATCATGTCTGGCCTATGGTAATTTAATAGTGTTATTATCATACCTCTCTATTGGTTTGAATTTTGACTTTTTAAGATTGTTAAGAAATTATGCTTAGTCCTTGTGTTCTATTCATTTTGATTTTGTTAAATTCTTACATTGTGTGATCCTTTATTGGCCTGTTTCCTATAAGGTCCCCCTTTTCTGTACTTGCTTTCTTAATTCCCCTATATCCTGTGATTCAATCCTCAGTTCATTGCCTAGACTAATGGATGTAATACTTCTTTGCCTATCCTAATGAAAGTAAGACTTTTCCCACTACCTGACCTCTCCTCCCACACTGCCGTGCTAATCCACTGCTAAGCCAATCTTGCACTATAAAAACCTCCTCTCTTTTTGCCTGGCCATACGATATTCAAATCCAATACTGGCATTCCAATTTGCTTATTCTTGGCTCATAGGGCTTAAAGATACTTCTTATCAAGTAACTTGGAATATTTTATGTGCCAAGGTTTCCCAACTGTTGTTTTAGTATAGTAGGGAAATCTTGGCACATATTATATTATCCTATGAACTATGATTAATGCCTCTCCAAATTCAATCCATGCCTTACTTCATTTGCCAAAAGAAGAAACTCTATTAACTTAACTTGCTTCATTAACAAGTGTTGACAAGCTTTACTAGCTTTCTAGTTGTCTAATTCATTAGACAAAAGAAAAAAAGCTCCAATTTAACTATATTATAAGTATCTCACACATTTAGGCAATTCATTAAACTGTGGATTAATTAATTTATTTAAGTACGTAGCATCAATCCAGTGAAATTTAAAGTACTTATAGCCGCCCAGAGACCCTCGGGTATGGGGCGGGATATAAATATAAATAAATAGGGCTACGGTGCCCTACTCCCATTAGACTATCTTTACCATGGATGAAAGGAGGGAGACTCAGCATTCAACCATTTCACCTGCCACGAGGGCTACAGGAACTCAGCAGCACCCAGCCCTAACATCACCATGGATAAGTGGAGAGGGGCTTAGTGGCCAGCTGTCTCACCTGTTTTATAAGGTTTTGTTGTTGTTGTTGTTATATAATGTATTGTTTATTATAACATGCAATGTAATTTTGATTTATGTATTTATTTGACTGACTATATTTATTTGCCATATTTCTTTGATTGTATTTGCATTGTATCTTTGTTTTTTTTCCATTTGTTGTAAGCCGCTTTGGGCAAAAATTTATTTTTGGAAAGGCGGTATATAAATAAAAATGGAAATGGAAATGGAAATAAATTACTTAATCTTAACAGATATCTCAGGTATCATTGAAGGTTTCAGTATGCTGGCAGGCTTGTTCTTCTGTTTTATTCTCCTGGACTGCCTGACCACTATAGTCTGTTCAACTGATCACTATATTTGCTATTGGTCACTTTGTTGCTGATGATCTTGTTCTTCTAGTACACCAGTTCTCAACCTGTGGGTCATGACCCCTTTGGGCGTCCGACTACCCTTTCAGAGGGGTAGTGAATTATTTCCATTTAATTTTATATTGTATGAAATTATTATGCATAATATTGAATAAAGCTTTGTGAAAAGATAAAATATATTTTTTAAAAAAGTTAAGCAACCATCTGCTAAAGTGAAGTTATGATACTCCCCACTAAAGTGCTTCCAAAAGATCTTTGCGGTGTGCTTTAATGTTATTGTGTTGGTGCTCTGTTTTTTTCTCTCTTTAGGGTTTTGAACTTGCTTGAGATGCCTACTTGAAATTGTCTCTGATATCTTTTATCTGTTCTAAGTTTTACTAGTGTTTGCTCTTTCCTTCTCTTTAATCTAACTTTTATGCTTGTTGCTACGCCATTATGACCAGTTTCACGGTCTATTTAAAGATGTGCCTTATATTTTTGTGAGGTGTGATGTGATCCACAAACTCTGCTTCTAAGGAATCACTGTGTAATCTGTCTGGTTTCTTGACTGGCCATCTGGTAAAGCCCATGTGTACAATCATTTTAAGTACTCTAAAACATGTCATCTGGGCAAAATCATTGAAAGAGCTCCTATGTTTGTTGCACTTTCCTGTCTTATGTGATGCTATTGCAAATGCATTGTTACCTTTCCCTCCTCAAATACTCATTCTTGCATTAATGCCAGCCATTATATGATGCTGATGAATTTTCCAGTGACCTCTTCACTGATTCTTCTTACTAGCGTCATTTCAGTGGCAGATTCATAACCTAGAAGATCTTCAGCCACTTGTTCAAGGAATCGTATTGCTTCTCTGGCCCTCTCTGCACTTGGCTTTATTCTGGAGTATCTTTCAGGATAGCAGTTTACTGGCCACAAACTAATGCAGACTACGGCAGGGCTCACCTGGGGCCTTCCATAGACTGCACTAGCATGCAGATAGCAGGTCCATATTCTGGGATATATTCTAGAATAAGACCAAGTGCAGAAAGGGTCTCTATCTCTATCCTATTGCTTGTGCCCTGACTAGGGCCCTCTCTGCCATTCGTTAATCTGTATTAGCTAGACTGGTATTAGCTAGATCCAGTTGAACCACAGACAGAGGTCTCTGCATTGAGTGCGCTTTAGAACTGGAAAGGTGTGCTTAAGAGTGCTAGCACAAATGTAGACCACATTTATCTGGGGCTTTCTTCACTTGGCCCCAATCTGCACTGCAACGAGCCTTTTCCAGCCCAGAATTGTACAAAATGCAAATCTTCTAAACTGCAGACACTTTTCCTTGTTATCTCCCTGCCTCTTGAATTATTTTTGCAGTGCTCTGCTATGATTTGCCTTGATCCATTTTTAAACCATTTCTGTGAACTACTGAAGATATTTTGTTTCTTTTAAAAAAGTAAACAACAGACATATAAAAGTGTTTGAAACAAATAAATGCTTGAATTTTTCTCTCTCTCTCTCATGCACACACAACACAAGACATTTTTGCACTTGGCTTCCTGGCCGTGGGAATCTTTGGGCAAAATGGCCCAGAAGGCACTTAGCCTCTGCATTTGTCGATGCTTAGTGTACCCCAACCCTCCTCTGACCCTTCCCCCAAATTACCTGGAGTGTGGATGGCTGCCTGGACAGCAGCCATCTTTTGATCCTGATGCTAGGGACGTGCATGAATATTTGTAGGAATTTGAAATCCAATTGAATGTGCCTAATTTTGACATTCAAACTCGAATAGAATGACCTGAAATTCAAATGTAAACATTCAAATCAAATTTCAAACTTCAGATCTATTTGTTCGAATTATCTGGAAATTCGTATGTGTACAGGTTCGTACATGATGCGTACTTGAGGATCCGCATCTTCCCCATATCCGTACACATTTGTACAGATCTGTACGGGACAAAAACCAGTTGCATACAGGATAAGTACGGGATGCGTACAGACGTGTATGGATGTGGGGAAGATGCATACAAATATTGTCGACGTTCATATGTGCAGATTTGAATCAAAAATTCAAACAAATACATTCAAATTTGGTAAATACGAATTGAATTTTTGTTAAATCGGAATTTAAAAGATTTAAATCTAATCAGATTTTGGGGTGTCTGATTCGATTTGAATAGAATGTCCAAAAATCATTTGTGCACATCTCTACCTGGTGCCAGTGCCAGTGTGTGTGTGCAGCACCATCACCACAGCAATCACAGCAACTGCATCCCATGATGCATCAGCACATGTGCATGATGTGTCCTGTGGGTGCACAGGTGCATCAAGTAGGTGCACAATTCATCATGTGATGTGCCACCACAGATGTGCAGTGCATCACACCGATCATGTCATGTGGGCGCATGGTGCATCACATGGGTATGGAGCACATCAGGTGCCCCTCCAGCATCAGAAAAAGTGTGGATGGGCCCACTGGAGCCTTATCAGCTCCCACGCTTGGTTAAGGTAAGTGCATGCATGGTGCAGGTTCAACTTGCACCATGTGTAGTTGACTCAGGATGACCTCCCAATCAGAAGGGGCCAGTTTTGGTCAGGAAATGGCTCCTTCACTTGCAAATGCTCCATCTCATTGCTCAGCCCATGTCAACTACCGGGCCAAATGCAGATTGGCCCGCAGAGAGAGTCATGGTAGAATGGCACGCAGTCTCATCAATGTGGCCTGTAGAATGGACAGTGGAGGGAAAGACAGAAGCAAGAGAACTCAGAGCTCTGGAATGCTCATTTTTCTGAAAGATCTGATGGAAAAGCCCACAATGGAACCGCTTCTGAAGGAGAATGCCCACAGATGAGCTTCAGGAGGAGGTGTGCTTGTTTCTTCCTTACCTTAAAACAGCTGTTAGGTGGGTTCCCTGTACCCCCACTCAATGGGCATTAGTCCCAAGCAGGCTGTTGGAGGGGGGTTGATTCTCTGTTTAGTCTGTACCAGACAGGAGCCTGGAGAGGGCTTAGAAGTTTTTCCTTCTCCTTTTGATCACAGGTAGGTGGAATTTGTAGTCGGGATGAGCTTAGTGTAGAGGGAAGCTGCCTTTCCCGTCTCATCTGACTACTGCCAGGTGGGATGGTTGCCAGTGGTGTCTGCAGCAAGGGTGTGGCCGTCACAGGTAGTTCCTCCCAGACCGTTTTATGGAGTGCATCTAAAAATCGCTTTGGTTGTGCCCTGGGAGAAGTAGATGTTGATCTTGTGCGTTCTGGGAATGATTGTTGATCAGAGTGGACATCATGTGGGAGGTCTAGCTTCTGCTTCTTTTGACTGCTGCCAGATGGACTCTGGGCTGAAAAAGAATAATCCAGTGGTGGTGGTTCCCAGTCAGGTTCATGGAGGCTGGCTGGGTACATTGCTTTGTCCTTCTGAGAACTTCCATATACAGATGCTACAGAGGCTGTCGCTGCTGTGGGAGAGGAGTCCAGTAACTGCTGGTGACATAGAAGATGTGGCTTTTCCTCCTCCAGATGAGAACCACATGGTGGAAGCAGTCCTGAAGTGGATGAGCCCGATACTGGTTGCTCCCAAACAGGTTCATGGAGGGGGCCTGGACATATATCCTTCCCTTGTCCAGTTACAGGGGCAACTGGTGTGGCCTCTTCATTGGAGAAAAATCCCAATGGCTCTGGGTCCAAGTTCAATCTGACCTGTTTTTCCTTTTCCTTTGGACAGGTGGACGAAGGAAAAACCCCAGGTTGAACTGGGGAAGAAACTGGTTGTGGTTGCTCCCAGACAGGCTCATGGAGAGGATTTACTGGTCTATCCATCCACTTCTGACACCTGTGCAGAGATGTGGTGGCTGGTGGGGTCCTACCTAGCTTGGAGGAATCCTGGCTGTTGCTCACGGCCCTAGAAGTGCCATCAGATGGAGTGATCACTGAGAGGACATATTCTAATGGGGAGGTGTTCACAGGTGGCTGTTCCCAGACTGGCTCATGAAGAGGGCCTGGCGCTTTGCTCATTCCACTCTGACGGCTGTCAAGGGGAGGAGCCTTGGAAAGGAGGAGTCAAGTTCAAGCCAGATCCCTTGTTCCCTTTCTATAGTTGGTACTGCAGAAGGGTGGCTAAGTAAAGGCCACACCAACTGCCCTCATCAGAGTGTTGCAGTAGGTGTTGGAAGGCGTGGGATAGACAAGGGACTCATGGGCATAAACACAGAAGTTTTCTTCTGACACTATTCATTGTTGCCTGGTGAGATATGTTGCCATGGGGCTGTTAGGCAACCCACTGTTATAACACAAGAGATATGATGGGCAGGATTTTTAAGGGTATTTGTTGGAGACAGGTGGGCCTAGCTGGTTACCTTCCTATGCCAGGGCCTTTAAGTATTGCTGGGAAGAAAGACTTGCCAGACAGCCACACTGTGAGATGTGCAAAGGGAACGGAAATCTCATGCTAGGCCCAAGGGTGAATGTGTTGAAACAGATTCTGTTATTATAATTTTCTTTTATGGCTACTCGGATCCAGTCTTGTTATGGGAACTTCTGAGATTAAGTTCAGTCTGACTTCAGGAGCAATTCTGCAGCATGACTGGACACGAGAAGCCACCTGACAATGTGTGATGTGATTCATAATATCTGCATTCACACACGTGTATTCGGTAGTGTATTACATTCTGTTCTGTCTGTCCTCACTCTCTTATTTGCAAGCATATATTCTCTCATTTGTCTCATGACAATTATACTTAATTCATTTATCCATATATCCATGCATTTAATCCCCAAGTAGTTTACTATGTACTTTGTTTATGGGTGTTTTTCCACTGTCACTAGAAGTACCCATTAACTATCCATTAATGGGTACTTGATGGGTACTTCTAGTGACAGTGGTAAAACACCCTATAACTCTGCTATAACTAAGCAATAAAGCTTCCTTTCACATGAACTGCCAACCCGATTCCTTGTCTTAGAAGTAGGGGTGTGCACAAATGCAGTTTTTGGATTCGGTTTGATTCGAATCAAAAATTTGAATGTTCAAATTCAAGCAAATAGAAAAAACACAAATGCATTCAAATTCAAACCGATTTGAATACATTCGTATCTATTCATACAAATATTCAATTCGTATTTGAAGATGCGAATATCGACAACATTCATATGTGTCCATACGCATCGGTACACACCCATATACATTTGTACGCATCCTGCTTTTATCCCATATGCATCCCGTTTTCATCCCGTACATATCCATACAAATGCATACAGATATGAATAAAATATGTACGGATGCATAGGTAATGCGTACATATCCGTACAGATATGTACGTTTGAATAATTCGTAAAGAATGTTTAGACATTCTATTAGAATTTGAATGTCCGAATTTGGACAAATTCCATCGGATTTTGAATGTGTTGAATATTCTTGCACATACTTACTTGGAAGCACTCTACTGATCAGTCTGCTGCGCTTACAGCTGGAAGCTCTATCTCAGACTGAAAACTCTGCCACAAGACTGTGCTACTCCATGATGCCAGTCAATATTTGTTCCTTTCACGGTGCCCCTCCAGGCCAAGCCTTCCTCCCTCCTGGCACCACCTCAGCCAACTCGGGTTCTTTCTGGACAAGGAAGTGGAGCTTAGGGTGCCTTTGTACCTTGGGTTGCTGATAGTAAAGTGGCTAACCTGTGTCAGGTCCTTCTAGCACAAGTGAGACTGATACTGACAGATACCAGGATTTCAGCACTGGGTAGATAGTAAGGTCCTCTCCTTTCACAGTAGTAGAATACAATAATGAACTGCTGCCTTTTTGGGTTCTTCAGAGAAATAAGTCCGTAAGTTGTAGGGAGAAAAAGTGGCAGCTGCATCCCTGCCGGCACTCTTGGGATGTATGGATGTAGTTGACCACAGGTCAGTCCTCGGCAACACCCCAACTTCCGCTGCCAAGCATTCTCCATGGCTGAGAGGAGGATTTCCTTGGGGGGCTGGCTGCTTCTCATGGTGCTGGGGCAGAGGGCACAGTGCGGAAGCTGACCTATGAGCAGGGCAGGATCGGGATGCCCCTCCCCCCGCTCAGCACCCCATGTAAATGCACCACACCCATCACCCTGGAGCCACCCAGCGTGACTGAAGGAGAGTCTCATTTACTCCTCAAAGAAAGGCAATTACTTGCTTCCCTTGGGCCCATGCCTGCACTTGTGGTCCATGTGGGAGAGTGGATGGGTGAAGAAGAAAGTGGGGGTACATGTGTGATGAGTGCATGGGGGTCCATGCACATGTTCTGGAATAACCTGCATGTCATGTGTTCAGCCAGCGTGGTGTGGAGAACAAACACATGTGTGCATCCAGAGGAGGAGTAGAAGCAACAGCCATAATAGTCAGCCGTAGCAGAAGTCCAAGTCAAGGTACCTTAGGGGCTCAAGAGTTAAACACGTGGTCAAAAGTAATCAGAAGGTCAGAGTGGTCAGTAGTTAATCCAGAAGCAAGGTCACAAATCCTGGAGCTGCAGGTTTACGAGCGTTTGTCTGCAACAAAGCTTATCAGAATGTGCTGCCTTAAATAGGCGAATCAGAGTCACGCCTCCTTCATCGCAGGTGATGGGCGCAGATTCTTTCTAATTTGCGAAGCTGTTCAAGCACTCGCCTTAGACCAGTCGTCAAAGGGAATCTCCCAGTGTCTCCCGATTCTGAACTGCTGTCATCTTGAGCTATAGGCTCACTAGCTGTTTGTGTAAGGCATTCCTCATTTTGTCTGGCCAGGTAGCCTGCTTAAGCTTGGCTGGGCATCGTGACTGCCCCTTCATCCTCAGAGGAAGGGGTGCTGACAACAGGAGGCATGACACTGTGGTTGTGGCTGTTGCTCTTTGGATCGGGGGGGGGGGTCAAAGTGATTATTAACAGGTAGTGCCAGGGGTCCAGATAGAGAGGGCTTCTTCTTCAGGCTGTACTTTTTGAGAATAGCCACAAGAAAATTGATGCCACTGCAAATTGTGGGTAATGCACAAATTAACTAACCTTAGATTGAAACCTGTGCAGAGAGGAGACTCGATTCAGGCTCTGGTGGTTTTGCAGAATACCAAAGCAGACTTAACTTCCCGATGGTGATCTTTTATTGCCTGAGGATTAGAGTTGCCAACTCCAGCTGAAAATAGTTTTGGAGTTCCCTACCCAACATATGTGTTAGATGCAGGAGCATGTGGAGATACATGTTTGTGTGTCTACATGTGCATAAGGGCAAAAAGAGTCACAGACAGGGACAGAAGCTGTAGTTGTTTTGAATGATAAGTTGTATGTTCTTTCTGCCCAAGAAAATTAACAGTGGAATACTTTAACAGCTCATCTCTCGGTACCAGGAGCCACAAGAAGCAAGGCCGAACATTGCAGGAAGACTGATCTGCAGGTGCCTGAAGAGGAAAATAAAGTAGTTGTCCCCCAGTCTCTTCTCCATTCTTAAGTCTCCAGGCAGGGAAGTCTGTCCCATGAGGGCAAGGTGGACAGCACCTCATCTGGTGGCATGAGATTTCCTGACAGGTCCCTTTAACCAATCCTAAATCAACTACCCTGGGATTTACAGTTAAGGGAGATTAGGGAGTTGTCCTTGTTAAAGGAAGATAAAAAGAGGCATGAGGAAGGAAGGAATCTGGCAGCCAAAGGAGAAACAGGAACTGAATTGTAAAGCTGTGGAAGATCCTGAGAATCTAACTGCTCCTAAATATGAGCCGGTGCCCAAAAAAGGGACCCTGGCAATATATTGGGATTAAGGAGATGTGGGACTTCTAAGAGGCCTAAGGTAGCACTGGGAGTGTCCGGATAGCCTCCATCTTGTTCTGCTTATCCTGAGTTCTGGCACATTTAGTGGATCCAGACTACCCAGGTGGAGAAAGTGTCCAGTGGAGGGTGATTCTCTGATCTGTACTGATGAAGCCTACCCAGCATTTGCCAGGACTTTGCCAACCTCTTTGAGGAGGTGGAAGCCGACATGCTCTCCCTTGATGACTGTATGGAAATCGTACTGAACTGTTGTCAGGTACTGACTTACCCACATTCCACTTATAATCTATGGGGCTTTTTGCAAAGGTGCAAAGGCCAGCACTCCGCATCTTGGGACACCTGATCCGTCCCAAAGTTACCTGGCACCAAGTAGCTCATCTTGTTTACCAGGAGTGAGAAGCCCTGTGCCATCTTGCCAGGTACCTGGAAGCAGCTAAGGAAGCCCGCCACTTCTGAGCACCTGGCTAAAACATACCCAGATAGAATCTTCATTCCCAGCCTCTGAAGTTGGGCCAGGATGGGCCACCAGCAACGTGGTAGCCCTTGGTGCAGGACAACCTGTGCTGTGCAGATACAGTTTGTCTCGGTGGCTCCTTTCACACCATGTGACTTGGCACATGATGCAAAAGCCACTTGGCCAGGATTGCTGAATTTGGGTCAAGACCACAGCAGGAGATAGCACTGCGTACTAGGAATGTTCACGGATATTCGCAACATTTGAAATTCGATTGAATTTGGCCGAATTCGGGCATTCAGACTCGAATAGAATGTTACAATATATACTGTCAAAGAAAATTTGTACAAATAGTTTGGATGTTCGTTAGACTGGGGGTGTGAAAAAACAGAGCAGTCACATCTGCAATAGATTTAGATTACATTTGACATGGATCGACAGCATATTAAAAGTGAATTCAGGTCAGATTTGATGTTTTCAGCACGGGTGTGTTACGGATATGTATCAGATATGTATCGGATATATATTTGTTTGTATCAAACATGTATTTATTCGTGTAGATACATATTTGTTTGTATCAGATATGTATCGGATACATATTTATTAGTATAGATACGTATTCATATCAGATACATATCAAATGTTCATAAAAATATGTATGAATAGATTCGTATCGAATAGAATTTTACCACATTCAAATGCGATCTGTTTGTACAAATATGGATTTTTGGACACTCTGTTTCAAACCAAATTGCAAAATAAAAATAAAAATTGTGCCCATCTCTACTGGGTATCAAGGGCTGCCTGCCCCACTGCAGTCCTATCCTGGCCTAATTCTGGAGATTGGGACTCTGAAGTTGCTGGCCAGGAATTTACTTTGGTTTTCAAAAAATAACCCATCTTCAGAACCATTTCTGGAAGCCCAGTGAATTGGGCTCTGTGCCCTGCTTTGACTAGACCATATGTCTGCATGGGGGATAGCTAGACTGGTCCACCCTAAAATACGGCAAATTTGTACTTTAACTCCTGTCTCTGGGAGATGAATACCGGAATGCTTTAGGCGTCTGCACTTGTGGAGACCTAAAGCATTTGTAACTCAGCCAACGCTTAACTAAGCACTCGCTAAATGCGAATCGCTGCCATTCCAGCAGCAATTGCTAGCATGGCCAGGTGATGCAGCACATAATCACACCTGCGCTGCCAGTCACACATACCACCTGCTTGTCTGCACCAGCAGTACGTATCCGCCAGTCACTGTCAAAACCTTTACATGGAAAACGTGTGCTCTATCTCAGAATGAGAGTGAACGATATGCTTCCCTCTCAGGATTTTTGCAATGCAGGTAGTATCTGAAGACCATATCCTGCACTAAAGACCGTGGAGAGTGACTCCCCCTTAGACAGGGGAATCCATTAGCCTTTGTACCTGTGCCCTTAAATGGGACGTTCTCTTACCTAGAGTTTCTTCTGAAACTGTTATGAATTCTTGTTGCCATTTTTCTAAAAATGCTACTGAATGTTGCACAGCATTGAGCAGAAGTTTAAGTGCTTAAATTAGAAACCGCTTTTTGCCAGAACAAATAAAAATCTTATGGTAAAAGGAAGGCCATGGTGGTGGAAAGGAGGAAGCAAGCAATATGTTGGAGTCAAGTATCTGCACCTTTTTCCTTCCAGAAGACCAAAGGCCCCGAGGGGAGGCTTTATCCTTCCCCTTTGGACATCTGACGGATAGTGGAGTTGCTAGCAGGAAAGAAGAGCCCAGGGGATAGAATTCCTACAGAGGTTCGTGGAGAGGGCCTAAGTGTTTCCCTGCTGCTTCCTGGCCTTTTCCAGGTACGACGCCTATTGGTGAAGCCCTCTCAAGGCAGGAAGAACCCAAAGGCAGACGATACCATACGGGCTCGTGGCGTGCACCAAGGTGACACCTACAGTGTGGAATGGTTCCAGAGGAAGTCTGATCTGTTTGAGGAGAGGAAGACGCAGCAAGAGCGACAGGCTGTCTCACCACCTTGCTGAAGTAACTATCAAACTGAATGGGCTCTGGAGGAGCCTGTAGAAAGAAGGAAGATCCCAGTGGTGGTTGATCCCAGAGAGGCTCATGAAGTGGGGTTAACGTTCTTTCCCTTCTCTTTTGACAGCTGCTGGTAGGTTCAATGGTCACTGATGGGGCGCGCTTTGGTTGCGAGGAGCTAGATGCATAAGGAGAGTCCCTTTGCCTCACCAACCATTTGTGAGAACTGCTAAATTTGATGGGCTCTGGTGCCATCTGCAAGAAGAGGGAGGTCCCCAGTGGCGCTTGGTCCCAGAGAGGTTCATGCAGTGGCCCAAACTGCCTTTGCTTTCCATTCTGACCGCTTCCAGACATAATGCCAAGAGGTGATACTTGTCCTGACTGGGAGGTACAGAGGTGACCCAGTTCTCGGTGCTTCCACTTATGATGATGGCCGCCAAATTCAATGGGTTCTGCTGGAGTCTGCAGCAGGAGTGAGGACTCAAACTGTGGCTGGTCCCAAATAGGTTCATGGAGAGGGCCCAGTGGTCTGTCCATCCACTTCCGATTCTTAAATGGTGCTATTGAATCTCTTTTAGAAGCAGCTAGGGACGATTCGTTCCAGTTAGGGCTGTGAATGAGTCCTGACTCTCTCTCACTGTATGTCTTATCGTTAGGAGGTGGAGCAGTCGGGGGTGAAATCTGTTCTGCGGGAGAGGAGCCCCAAACTGGTTGCTCATCCAATGGACCTGGCTTCCCATCCATTCCATTCTGGTATTTGTCATAGGGATTGGCCATTGGTGGTGCCTGTCTGGGGAAAGAGGCGACCAGCAACTGTTACGCCCAGACAGAATCATGGAAAGGATCTAATTTCTTCTGCTTCCATTCTGGTCTGCTATGCAGTGGAACAGTCACTGGCTGAATGTTTTCTGGAGGTTACTGGAGTTTTCTAAGCCAAATGTATAGCAATTGTCCATATCATGATGTTGTCTAGCTGATCAGAGTAAAACAGTTTGACATCAGGGTTTTTTTTTTTGTTAGCATTGGTCATTGTTGCATGAGGTGATGGGTTGTCATGGAACCTGTTAAGCAACCCTTTGTTATGATGCAAGATATGTGATAAGCAGAAACCACATGGCCTGTAATGGGGATTCTTGGATACCAGGGAGCCTAGGTCAACACCATTTCTCTGTGTTTCCACTGGAAGCTATTTTTTAAGGTGACCTGTAGCTGATGGGAGCTGGAGACCCATGGTCTCTGGTACTATGTCATGGGGCATGATGATAAATTGGTTTACTGCATTTGAGGGAATGTTAGAAGCAGTATGGAATTAAACCACACTGGACTGATGCCAGAGGAGGTCCCACTTGGTGGTGGCCCTACAAGCAACCGCCCCGCTGCCATCACTGCCACTGTTGGGTGTAGTAGTCAAAGAAACAGATGAGCATTGGGAACAGGCCCACAACTGGAAGGCTGCTGCATTAGCAAATGCATTCCTGTTAAACAGCAGGTGCAAATAAATGTGTTTTACTTTGATAAGAGTTGTGAACTGGGAACACTGGTTTTAGGGAAGGAGCTCTACCAGTCACCCTGCCTCTGAGCAAGATGTTTTGGGTTTGGTCTTAAAAACAGAGGAGGAACTGGAATGCATTAGAAAATAGCAGGCAGACAGCAAAAAACACTTCAGGAAAGCAGTGAAGACACATCTATTTGCCCTGGCCTTTGGCTAAGGGAACAGCTTCTTCTCCCCACCCTCAAAAGTCAATGACAACAACAGAGCTCTCTCTCTCTCTCTCTCTCCTGCCCTATACCTGAAGGTCTCAGGGTGGGTAACAGTATTTAGACTCCAATACATTAAAACAGTAAATAATCTATATTAAAACAATACCAGTGGTTACAAGTCAAAAGGGAAAGGTGTCCCCATTTAGCCAAAGGCCAGGGCAAAGAGGTGCATCTTCACTGCCTTCCTGAATTTAAATACAGCAAGGGAGCCTGACGCACCTCAAGGGGGAGATTATTCCACAGTCCAGGGGCCATCACTGGGAAGGCCCTTTCCCAGGTGTCCACACGTTGTACTGCTGAAGGTGGTGGGACAACCAGGAGGGCCTCCCTTCCAGATCTTAAGGCATGGGCAGGTTGATATGGGAGAAGGCGTTCCTTCAGATATTTTGGGCCCAAGTACAGGGCTTTCCTTAATAAATGGCCCAGGCCAGACTTTAACTGTGTAAGCACAAGGCAGAAACTGCTTCCCAAGTCTGCAGTACTACTAGAAAAATGGGCAAAGGGAGCCCAAAGGGAATGAAAGCCACCCTAACCGCTAAGGGGATCCTGATCAAATTGGGGGGCATGTGGGGAATCTCCCCCTCTGCTGTGATGTGGTCTTGAGAGCCAGTGGCCCTTTCTTCCTCCATCATTTCTTCCCTATTGGCAATAACTAGATCCAAGACAGTAGATTCCCTTGTATTTTCCTCATTCTTTTGGCGAAAGAGGGTACACATTTATTGGACCTGTGACATTTGTTTGAGATTTCCAATAAATATCTGGATAGTTAAAATCCCCCATAATCACTATGTCATCATTTCCTTAGAGCTTGGCCATCTGATGTAGAAAGAGTTAATCCATATCTTGTTTTTCCAGGGCCTATAGTAAACAACCATGCTCTCTCTTTGCATAGTTACCCAAACAGTTTCTGCAAGGCTTCTATTATCTGAAAGATGATTTTCTGTGGAGGTAAATGCTTTCCTTACATACAACGCGACACCTCCTCCCCTTTTGTTAAGCCTTTTTCATTAAATAAGTTGTAGCCATCGAGCTTTGTGTTCCAGTCATGTGTACCATCCCACCATGTTTCAGTGATGCCAATGATATCGTATTTCTTTTCCTGTGTTAGTATTTCAAGTTCTCCTGGCTTGTTTCCCATGCTCTGTGCATTGGTATAGAAGCATTTTAATTTCGGGCAGACATGTCTTACAGGCTTGACTCCTCTAGTTTCTTTCTTTGCTTTTTATATTTGTTCTTTCCCTTTACTTTTGATAGCCCGATCCTCATCTCTATTCGTTAACAAGGTGTGCTGCCAAAATGGAGTGCCTGGGATCTCTGACCAGGAGCTTTTGTTCCTGGCATTTGAAGGCTCCTCGTGCTGTCTCTGAAGCCGGGGCAGGAGCTAGCATGGAACAAGCCATCCCAGTGTGGACAGCCTCATTCTGCACCACTATGAAATGCATATCCTGATTCAGGGCAGTTCTCCCTGTACCAGGATAGCCCCTGTACATGCAGGTAATTTATGCATGAAATTAATCGAATTTGAAAAGAAATACAACTGACTGCCTTGTAGGTATATGATATAAAGAAAATGAGAAAAAGATTGAGGAAGTCTCCCAACAAGGATAACGTATATCAGCTCACCTACTTACCAGCATAGGGGAAAAAATAAGAACCTGTGGTGTGAAGTAAGAAATAAAGAAGAAAACGTAGCCCTCTACAGGCCAAAGAACAGAACAAGAACCACCAGTGCCTGTGAAATACAGAGGGTTCTCTTTACACTGTAAGGGGAAATTATACTGGGATGGGTATGAGAAAAGTTAGATTCTGTTAACCTGCCATTATCATATTTAAGAGTTTTAAAGAATAGGGATTATATAAGAACACTGGTTCAAATACGGTATAGTAGCTAAGAAACAAAAATACCCTCTTGTTCGTAGATAACTTAGTTTTCAGTGTTGAATTGCTGAACCGTGTGGAAACAAAGGACTGGGGTGGAAAGATGAACAAGCTAATTGACTCTGATCAACCTCAAAGGAAGAGAACATTTAATATTACACAATTATAAAGAAATCAGAGCAGAAAGCAGACAAATGAGCTAAAAAGCAGTTTTGTTAAACATTAGAAGGTTAAATAATTTGGCAAAGTAGAAGAGAATTAAAACTATGGCCCTTTTTACACTGGGCACAAAGTTGAAGACAGGGGACACTTCCACGTGCTGCATCATGGCCATAGACTAGTTTTTATTGCTATATTGGTGGCCAGGCTGCAACAGCCCAGTGGGATCCATTTGTCCATCTGAGTGGACGTTCAAATGGAACGTGCAACCGGGTGGCACAGGTGCAGTTGCACGTCATGTTGTCCAGTCACGGTGACCATCGCACAACCTGGAAGCACCTCCTGCCTGCCTATGTGTTAACTTATCGTCAACTAATGGTGGTGTACAAAACTGTGCACCACACCGCATACTAACTTTTACCTAAAACTTATGTGATCATTTGCACCATTTCCAGTGTGAGGGGTCATCTGAGGTGCTGCGCAAACGTACTGGCATCTCAGATGACCCCAAACACGACTGTGTGTGCAGAGAATCATTGTCATCATGGCACCAACGCCAGCACATGCAGAGTCGTGCCAGGCTCTGCAATCAAGATGTCAGCACCCTATCAGCAATCAGACACGCGCCTGGACACAGGTGGATCTCTGGGTGCATGAGGGTTAGTCTAACGTGTACTAGCATTCCCAAATGCGAACATTAGTATGTTAGTTGCCAACTCACTTCTTCCATCCAGTGAACGGGCAGGCAAGTGCAAAAGCAGCCCAGAGTGAAGTTGTGGAGCTACCTTGGCTTGAAGCAACAGTCCAGAGTGCAAAGCAGCAGTATGAAAACTAGATCCAGCTGACGGAAGCCATACCTGGCACCTGAATTTGGGCTCTTTTATCTTGAATTTTGCTATTAAGAGCTGATCCTAACCCTAAACATCAGCCCAGGGCGGTGGGCAACGAGATGTTTGTTTTTTTCCTATCTGAGTCATTGATCAGGAGTCTCAACTGCTCTATTGGGATTATCTGTTAAAACACACCTTTTCCCCCAATCCAAAGGAATGGTTTAGCTAAGAACACCAAAAACACTATAGCCAAGCCATCAGAGCAAGTGAGCCAGTTTGGTCTGGGGTTAGGGAGCCGGACTGTTATCTGGGAATACCTGGTTTGATTCCACCCTCCCCCCATGAAGCCAGCTGGGTGACCTTGGGCCAGTCACAGCTCTCTTCTGAGCTCTCACAGCCCCACCTACCTCACAGGGTGTCTGTTGTGGGAAGAATAGAAAAGCTTTGTCAGCCGCTTTGAGACCCCTTACACGGGTGAGAAAAGTGGGGTAGAAAAGCCAACTCTTATTATTATTACAACTGCAATGGAAGAGCAGTTATGGGTAATTTTGCCCCTCATCTCTTTGTCCTTGGCAACCACTGCTTTGGGAGCCCTAATCTTTTTGTTTCCAGTAACGTGAGCCCAGCATTGCCAGAGTGAAACAGCTGACTGATCAGGCATATCACCTGGGGCAAACAGCTTTCATGCTGAGGACGCTGGTCGCTTGAACCCAGGAAAGAAATGCTTATCTACAGCAGTCAATTCTCCATTCACCACTGCAATGGGAACCACACAACTGTTCCCCTCAAGGACAAGATGTGACATGAAAACTACAGAAACAAAACAAACCCAGTCACTGCCCTTATGTGTTGGATGTACTCACAATTTGAGACACTTTCAAAGAATGCTGAACAGGAAGGAGGAAGAGGAGTAGTAGTTGGCTTTTATACCCCCCTTTTCTGACTCTTAAGGGGATTCGAAGCTGTTGACAAACCTTTTGTCTTCTCCCCACAACAGACAGTCTGTGAGGTAGGTGGGGCTGTGAGAGCTCAGAAAGGGAGCTGTGACTAGCCCAAGGTCACCCAGCTGGCTTCATTTATTTATTTATTCATTCAATTTATATCCCGTCTTTTTCTCAAAAAGGGACTCAAGGCGGCATACAAGATTAAGACAACAATACAGCAGATTTAAAGGAAACATATTATTAAAACAATACCAAAAATAAGACAAAAGGCCTTCCGGAGTAGAAATGTTTTTACCTGCTTACAGAAGGCAGGAAGAGGAGTACGAATTTGAACTGTGGGACTATCATACAAGAGTCCAAAATTCTAACCAAAAGACCAAAATGGCTCACTAGAGAGCAAGAGAAAAGAGAGTACAAGTTGTCCAATTAACGGCACAATACCAGAGCCCATTCAGCAGTAAAATACGATCCTGCATACGGCTAGATTGGTTTGAACTGTGCTACGTCAATTCATCTGATTGCCTGGGGCAGCAGTACTCTCTCATGTGTTTCTCACAAAGTTGTCATCCAGGGGTAGATGAACCATAGGGGTATATATATTTAATGCCCTACGGCAAAGTTTTAATCCATTCCATTAGTGCATGTTTCAATGTACAAGTGGCTAATGTGTGCATAGGAAGTGCCCGTAGCTAAGTGGTAGAGTAAACTGCCTGGAAAGCAGCGAGTTGATGATTCAGTTCTCAGCCCAGAAACAGGCCGTGGAAAACAACTTCTGTATCTCTGCCAAGAAAACTGTCCAGAGGAGCCCATGCAGTCAACCAGGAGGTGGAAACCATTCAGTGATACCCAACAAAAGCAAGGTGCGCACAAACTGATTTGCTCAGTGGAGTAAACTTTTATGCGAATCCTTACAAGGTCTCACTGATCGCCTGGGAAAACTTCCTTTTCATTTCCACGTGCAATCTCCATTTCAGGCTGTGTCCCACTCTCTCGAGAATGGTCCTTTCCAAGTCCAGCAAGAATTCCAATTTCCCTTTTCTTGATTTTGTAGGCAGAGCATTAAAAGCCTCCTCTTTCAATCTCAAAGCTGCACAGGTAACTGTTCAAAGCACTGAGACTTTGTACACAAGGGTTTTTACAAATGTTTGCCATAAACTAGTGGGCCAGTTTGGCCTAGTGGTTAGGGAGCCAGACTTTTCTGGGAATACTGGGTTTGATTCCATACTCCCCCATGGAGCCAGCTGGGTGATCTTGAATTAGTCACAGCTCTCTCCTGAGCTCTCACAGCCCCATCCACCTCACAGGGTGTCTGTTGTGGGGAGAACAGAAGGTTTGTCAGCTGCTTTGAATCCCCTTAAGTGGGTGAGAAAAGCGGGGTAGAAAAGCCAACTCTTCTTCTTTTCCTATGAACTGGGCCTCAATGCAGTCCATCAGTACCATGAATAAATATCTTTCATATGAGAATGTCGCAGCCCTTGGGTGTTTTTCCACTGTCACTACAAGTACCCATTAATGGGTACTAAATGGCATTTTTGTACCCATTAATGGGTACTTAATGGGCAATTCTAGTGACAATGGAAAAACACCCCTTGAGAAAGGTTTTATGACAAGGTCCCTAAATTAGAAAGACACACACAAGCCATAAGAATATTTTGTCCTGGTGCACTATATTGAAAATATTCAAATGAAACACAAATCCAGATTCCAAAGTTCTGTATTTTTCAAAATAAAGATCACACATTGTTTAGAGACAATCTACACAAGAGTTACAAAAAATAGTTGCCCAGGCATAAGCATACACAGGTTTGTTAATTATACACATATGGTTACAAGTGTGCTTGCAAAAAAGGTTCATTGGAAATATACACAAGGCTCTGTAAATGTACACCGTGTAGTGTTACAATTCTATATTCAAACAAGGAAAATTGACAGTATGTTACATTCACTTACAAGTAGACAAAATGCAAAATACAGTTTATCTTCTGTACAAAAAGGCAAAGTGATTCACACTTTACAAGGTCAATGGGGACTCTGATTGTAAAGGAATACAGGGGAGAGGGTATACTTTTCTGCACTTTTTTTACGGTCACAAAATAAGTAAAACATTACCTTTTTTAAAAAGAGTCAAATAAACACTATTTCTGAACTGAATCATTTGTGTAGAACATTTAGAAAGGATCTCTACTCTCCTTACTAGGTGACAAATAAAAAACCCAAGCATTTCTTTTAAACATTAACCAGGCTGTATAAAGAGAACATTTCCTTCAAAAGAAAAAAATTTACTTCCGGTTGAAATTACAATTTACAATATACAACACTATGCTACGACCATAAAAGGGGTGAATATACACTGAAATGCACAGGGTTTGCTAATTTATTTTCTTACCAAAAATGGGTTTATGTTGATTCAAACTTCTCCACATTTACATTACAGAGGTTTACAAATGTACAATTGTACAATCAAAAGTATGTTCCACTACTAGGGTACATTATAGATACAGATTAGACATCAAAACAAGAAAATACTACAAATTTTTATATATGCAAAGTCTACACCAAGTATACACTATATATTTATAGAAGCAAGACCAAAGTTGAATTGGATTTTTTGTTCTTCTCTACATGCTAAATAATAATAAAAAATTGTCTCCTTGTTGACCGAAGAATCTGGGTCGGCAGCAACCACACACAGCTTAAACTACTTTAAAAACTGTCTTGGTGTGTGTGTTCTCTCCCATATTGACTGCTAAGCTCAGCTCTTTAGCACATTATACTAAGAAAAAAAGGAATTTTAAAAGTTTATGAAACTTAAAAGCCCATCTTAAATGAAGCTTCAGCAATTTTTTTTTTTAATTCATAAACCACGTTAAATGCAGCTTTGTGCAATTTAACTAAAAATTTAAATTTCTCTTTTGAGTTCTGGCTAGAAGAGAACAGGCATTTTCAAAAAACTCTCCTTCAATGTAAAGGAGTTAAAAATGGGTGTATATATATATATATATTTTAAATTCAGATTAGCCACCCTGAAAGTTTCCGTATTTCAAATAGTTACATCAGTGAACAAAAGCGTGGCTTTCCATGTACATCTGTTGCCTATGTACAAGAATTCTATACACCACTGAACAGCAGGGCAAAAGTATTTTAAAAAAATAATTAGTACATGTTATGAGGAATAAAATTAAAGAAATTTACAAAGGGTGTTTTTTGCCTTTTCTCCTGTAGTTCTTGTATCTATATTGAGCAACCATTAATATTTTCAGAGCGTGGATCAGAATATGGTTGGTTGCTTGTTGAAAAATTCCAGCTCTCGCTGGCTTTCTTCTTCGCCTCATTCTTTCAGATGATGCCATTTGGTGGACCACAAATGGGCCCAAGGTCAACGCCATTTTTCATGTAATACTTCTCCAGCTTGGCCAAGATGTGTTTTCCATAGGTGTATTTGCGCAGCGTGGCAATGTGTGGCCGGATCTGGAACATGAAGGGACAGAGATGTTTAGGAGCAACTCCCAACCCATGCAAATGATCTTCATTTGTTTAGAAAACCACAGAAATCTAATCCTTCCATCTGATGTTATGGCTTTCAGTGAATTGTACTTATCCTTAAATGGCAAGGTAATAGATGGAGGGCACACAATTTTTTAAACAAAAAATGTTTTGACTATCTCATTTTGCTTGTGATCAGAAGGCTGATCGCCTGTCATAGCAAGCATTTTCAAGCCATGTCTGTCGCTCAGATGTTTCATGGAGCAAGAAAAAACTTGCTGTACCCAAAAGCTGATTGTTGGAGGCCACTGAAAAATCTAGCCAAACTGGGCACAGATCAGATCAGAGCTGGTTTGGTTTGGCTCCCTTCCAAACTGGACGATCTGTGTCATTCTGAGACCAGTTTCTAGGCATCCCCATTTTCAGACTGTATCGCTACCATATTAATTCAGGCACAAACGAATAGGCAACAAACTAGACTTTAGAGCTTTCAGGTTATAAGAACGAACTGGGTGACAATGTAAGCCCCCCCCCAGTGATTTATTGAGAAATCTCTATTTAATATCACTGTTCTAATGTAATATGCAAATAAATGCAAGGGTTGTTTTTACCGCCAGTTCATTTTCTGTTAATTCTCAAGAGCAATGGAAATGTTTCAATCTACACTGAAGTCATATCTAATCAATATGCTTAAACACACTTGTGATACCTTAATGATCAACAAATGTATGATGCCTAAAGCTTCAAAGATGAAAACCTCTTCATCTGCTCCAGAAAACCTTATAAATCTTAATGGTGGTACAAAATATTTGTGGGTGTTGACTGTAAATTACTGATTCTTCTAAAATAAGAAAGATGCGTCTGATGTCACATTACAGAGAAGGAAATTAATTATGGCATGTATTTCCATAGTCTACCACTCACTCTATTATATGAAACTAAGGATGTGTCACCCTGATTCTGTTTAGAACTGGTTTATAATGAACCAGAGGGGTTCAAGCAGTTTGGTAGTGAACAAAATCAAAATTATTTTGTTCTGCTCCCATCTGCTTTTTTGTGAGCAGCCTGGCCAATATCCCTTCTCCGAATGTAGGAGTGTCATCACCAAATCTCACCCCCATTGCATCCATGGCCTCACCTTCATTTGTTGTGCCTTACCTTCACAATGGACTGTAGCCATGCTTTTTTTTTTACTAGTGGCCAGCACACCTTTTGAGCTCTAAGCCCTTCAGAAGTAGAGGACCATAGGTCCTTGAAGCACGCCATGTGTATCTCCACTTCCAGAAGGCCTCATAGGCCTGTAAACATACCAGCAAACTGGCAAAAAAAAAATTGTATTTGCAGCTGTGGCTTGTTGCAGGCTCCATGAGAAATGAGGAGCAACAGAGAAGGAGATAAGGGGGTACACAGTAGAGCAATGCAACGTGTGTGATGGGAGAAATGAGGGAAGGCTGGTGTGCAATTGGGGAGAAGCCAGTAGAGAGGCTGTATACAGAAGAGGTCTCAAGAAATGCTCAGTGAACAGGCTTGTTGGATCCAGATCTGGGATCAAACAGTGTTTGGCCCATGGCCAGATCAAGTTTGTAATGGACCCAACCAGCCGTACAAGATTCATACATATCTCTAGATGAAACTGTAAAAAATAAATAAATAAATTTATTTATTTATTTATTATTTACATTTATATCCCGCCCCATACCC